>JAWKAU010000109.1:0-473000 GCA_033398695.1 Orobanche coerulescens | reverse complement strand
AATGATTGATACAAAGCAAAAGAAGTTGCTTTTAACATAGGCTTGTGATCTAAGAGTTCTCTGGTTTAGATTTCCTATAACGTTGTCTAAAGGGTGATCCCTAGATTCATTAATGTTGGTTGTTTCATGAACTTCTAAATTTTCATCCTCAACATCATGTCCTAGGTTTTTCTTGTTATTAGCCTCGATGGTTTCTTCTTCATCCAAATCATCATCCACCAAGGGTGATGTTTTAGGTGGGCGAGGACTTTCATCGAAAGTCACATTTAAGGACTCTTCGACTTTCATTGTATGTTCATTTAGAATGATGTAGGCTTTGCTATTTTGGGTGTAACACCCCAAACCAGGCGGATATTACAGTGCCGTGGACCCCCGACTGGGACCCACCAGGCGAATGAAAAAGGATGAATTACACAGGGTAAATGTAGTACCGAACCACATTATAACATCAATTACTCCGATTAGGAGTTTCATACAACACACCCAGGATAATATAGAATACTTGTGTATCTTATGTGACGATAAAATACACGACACTGAATGAAATGAGTATTTGAAAGGAATGTCTGCAGCGGAATAATAAAGAAAACATAAATGACTGAATAAATGACTGAAAGGATTGGGGCCCCCTTCTAGTATCACTGGGACTCTCCGCCGTCAACGTGCTCTCCCTGCGCCTTTGCCTTGCCATGACCTGAAAAACAATATCCCCAAACGGGGTCAGTTATACAGAACAACAATCCTCAAGGGTTGAAAATACACAATCAAGATATATCTGAAATTATGAGTTATCCTGTCGAACATACGCAATCAAACATGCTATATGAATCGACTATCAGTACGGCTCAAAGGAATGGCGCCACACTACGTCCGGGATGGAAATGTGTCCGTGCACAAGCCACCAACGATCAAACACGCGTGGTCTTGTACCTAATCAGTCTCACGAGCAATCGACTCGTGTGCACACCCAATGTGAGGCCAACAACCAACACACGACCATAATGTGCCCGACATGAAAATCCTACACATACCAACCGTCACGCCAGTATGACCCGGAATGCCACAATATGACAAAAGTGACAACGAAAATGAATGATGACTCACCAAGATTTAATGATGGTGAAATGAATGATAGCTCAATGAAATGATCGGAACCGTCGTTCCTTATGACTGAGGTGATTAATTGACAATGACGAGTTTTGATTCGATTAATACAATGATGAATGAGTTATGATTATGAATGAACAACGACAAAAGGAATGAATATCCTTTTAACCGAGTAAGAATTAACTTACTCAATACCGATGATGAATGTCCGTCCACGAACAACGTCCTAACCAAGATACGGTCGCTCGAACAACCTTAATTCAATCCAATTACCAACAATCCGATCAATAACGAATTAAACACGAATATAACGAACTCAAGACGTCGATACGATTAAACCAAGTTCATAGGGGCATTATATCGAACACTTTGAGTCCAACTTCGATTGATTACAACTAAACCTCAACAA
This sequence comes from Orobanche coerulescens, assembly GCA_033398695.1. Taxonomy (NCBI): domain Eukaryota; kingdom Viridiplantae; phylum Streptophyta; class Magnoliopsida; order Lamiales; family Orobanchaceae; genus Orobanche; species Orobanche coerulescens. The sequence continues at coordinate 471,484 of JAWKAU010000109.1, read as the reverse complement.
TACCAATCTCAAATCCCCAAGAAGTGCTTCAAATCAATAAAACATCTCCAATACGATCAATAGTCCGTTAAGAATATCCAAAAACGTGATTATAACAACTATTAATCGGAAATCCCCAAATCCAACTCGATATTCAAAGTGTTCTAGAATAAATCCCTCAATAATCCAATGAATCCTTATACAAACTCATAATCATATACATATCCCTTCATAAAACATGATTATAACGTCCAAAACATCATATCTCAACACAAAATCGAAATCCAAGGTGTTAAAGAAATTACCTCTTGAAGATCCAACCACTTCGATCCGATGAACACGAGTAATAACGAGTATCCAAGCTTCCCAAAGGAATGAAGATGATGAAGATTACACACTCAAGTGATTGATGATGATGAAATCTCTCTCTCAACCCTCTCTCTCGGATGAAGAAGGAAAAAAATGAAAAAGTGAAGTGAAATGACCCGCCAAGTCATTAAATCTGCGGAAGTTACGGCCGTAACTCGGCCCTCTTACGGCCGTAACTTTCCAAGTCAACGGCCTTACGGCCGAATCGCCAACTCAGACGGCCGTAACTCGCTTCGTCCGAAAGCTTTGCGACAGCCTTACGGCCGTAACCGATCCTGAGTTACGGGCGTAACCCGCCTTCGTCAAAAATATCCGTCGACACCCATACGGCCGTAACCGCACACCTTACGGCCGTAACTCGGATGATACGGCCGTATCCGGCCAAATCTTACGGGCGTAAGCCCTCTTCGTCGAAAACGTCCAGGCACCCTGCCTGCCGCGTACGGCCGTAACCGGCCAACTCGTACGGCCGTACCTGCCTCGACTTACGGCCGTATGCCGAAACCCTTACGGCCGTAAGTCACCCTGGTCGACAACACCCAAAACTTACGAACACTACTTACGGCCGTATCTCACCATCCTTACGGCCGTAACTCACCTTCGGCCGAAAATGTCTCGGTAGCTTCTGGCCGACGCCAGACGGTCAGAATCGCCAGCCTTACGGCCGTACCTGCTCAACTTACGGCCGTACCACAGGACCTTACGGCCGTAAGTCCCTTTCGTCCAAATGGCCTGAAACACGAACCCTTGTTACGGCCGTAACCCAAAGAACTTACGGCCGTAACTCGATGCTGGCCAAGTTGAAAATTCCGATAACTCCGATTCCACGATACGACTGATGAATGATCCGACATAACATACGAATGTGAAAATGAACAAGTCTAACACAAGCCACGGATGATGCTCCCGATTTAACTACCAATCACGATGAAAATAATAATGCTCCCATCGATCTCTAAACGGAGATGACATGACGATCGGTAACTGATATACGATTACAACATGCCAACATTGAACGCAAATGAGTGATTCATGAATGATGAGTGATTATTAATGAGTGAGAATTACTGAGTGACGATTACAGATCGATAATTCTTGAATGAAAATGAATGAATTACAACCGGTATTACATACCCCCTTAAAAAGAGTTTCGTCCCCGAAACTAAGGGTCAAACAACTCGGGATAACTCTCCCGCATACTATCCTCGGTTTCCCAAGTAGCCTCTTCGACTCCGTGTCTAGACCACCGAATTTTAACCAAAGGAATCGTCTTATTCCTCAAGCTTGATTCGCCGCTCTAGAACTCGAATAGGACGTTCCTCATATGAATGATCGTCGGCGATCTCGATTTCGTCGAATCGGAGTATGTGACTCGGTCGGCAACATAATTCCGCAATCGAGAGACATGAAACACATTATGAATTCGGCTCAACGCCGGAGGTAAAGCCAATCGATAAGCTAACTCGCCCACTCGATCCAAAATCTCAAACGGTCCAATGAATCTCGGACTCAACTTTCCCTCTTCCCAAAACGGAAAATACCTCGACTGGGATACCTTGACCAAAACGTGGTCACCCGTCTCGAACTCTAGTGGTCGATTTACGATTATCTCGCATAGGATTTACGCCGACTCGAGCCATCAACATACGACTCGATTAAAGCTACCTTCTCCCGGCGGCTATAAGCATATCGGGCTCGGTGCCGATTGATTCGCAAGTCATCCCAACACAAAGGAGACCGACAACGGCGACCGTACAAGGCCTCGTAAGGTGCCATCTTAATGGAAGCATGCCGGCTATTATTATACGTGAACTCGATCAATGGTAGTTGGGCTTCCCAATCGTCTTCCAATCGAGGACGCATGCCCTCAACATGTCCTCTAGTGTCCGAATAGTCCTCTCGATTGCCCGTCGGACCGAGGATGAAAGGCGATCGAGATTGAGCCGAGTTCCCATAGCACGATGAATCGATTTCCAAAAATGAGACACAAATCGTCCGTCACGATCGGAAACGATACTCTTAGGAGTACCGTGCAGTCTCACTATCTCCTTGATGAACAACTGAGCCAGTCTCTCAGGACCCCACGTATCCTTGATCTCAAGGAAATGAGCTGATTTTGTTAGGCGGTCCACGATCACCCAGATCGTGTTCATGCCACGACGACTCGTCGGCAAACTCGTGATGAAATCCATAGAAATGTCTTCCCACTTCCACTCGGGAATAGGAAGAGGTTTCAGCATACCCGCCGGTCGCTGATGTTCAATCTTAACTTGTTGATAGGTTAAGCATCTCGAAACGAATTCTGCGACTTCTCGCTTCATATTACTCCACCAGTAATTCTGTTTCAAGTCCTTGTACATCTTTCTGGATCCCGGATGAACAGAATAAGGGGTAGCATGAGCTTCTCTCAAAATCGAGTTTTTCAACTCGTCATCCGCCGGTACGCACAACCGATTCTTAAATCTCAAAAGTCCATCCTCGTGGACCACGAATCCAGGGGCTTTCCCCTGAGCCACATCCTCTCGGATGCGCAACAATGATGGGTCCGAACCCTGATTCTCTCGGATTGCATCCTCAAGAGATGATGAAATCTCTAACATACAAAGCTGTCCCTGAACTCGCTGAAGCCAGACCTCGATCTCGGGTCTAAGGAGTTCCTGCTGAAGCTCCTTCTGAACTGTTAAACGGGCAAGCATCTGCTCCTGAACGGACTTACGACTCAAGGCATCGGCGACAACATTCGCCTTGCCCGGGTGGTAAAGGATCTCGATATCATAATCTTTGATTAATTCCAACCACCGTCTCTGGCGCATATTTAACTCCTTCTGAGTAAATATATACTTTAAGCTCTTATGATCGGTGAATATCTGACAGGTAACGCCATAAAGATAATGACGCCAAATCTTCAGCGAACACCACGGCCGCTAACTCCAGTGTCGTGGGTCGGATAATTAACCTCGTAAGGCCTCAATTGCCGTGAAGCATAGGCAATAACTTTCCTGCTCGCATGAGCACACATCCGAGACCCTGTCCGGACGCATCACTATAGACCACAAATCCTTCCGTCCCCTGCGGCAAGGAAAGTACAGGTGCTGACATTAACCGACTCTTGAGTTCCTCAAAACTCCGCTGACACGTGTCGGACCACGTGTATTTCTTATCCTTTCGCAAAGGTTCGTCAATGGTTGAGCAATTTTGGAAAATCCTTCCACAAATCGCCGATAATAACCCGCTAGTCCGAGGAAACTCCGGATTTCCTTAACATTCTTCGGAGGTAACCAATCTCGAATAGCCTCCGTCTTCTGAGGGTCGACACGAACTCCGTCTGATGAGATTACATGTCCGAGAAAAGTCACTTCGGACATCCAGAACTCACATTTGGAAAACTTTCCAAACAGTTGCTCTCGTCTCAACACGTCGAGAACCTGATGAAGATGAACCTCGTGATCCTCCCGGTTACGAGAATAAATCAAAATATCGTCGATGAAGACAACAACAAACTGATCCAAAAAGTCGATGAAAACCCGATTCATCAATTCCATGAATACCGCAGGTGCATTAGTTAGCCCGAACGGCATAACTACGAACTCATAATGACCATAGCGTGTTCGAAACGCCGTCCTCGCGATATCCGACTCTCGAATCCGCAACTGGTGATATCCAGATCTTAAGTCGATCTTGGAAAATACTGAAGCTCCCTGAAGTTGATCTAAGAGATCGTCAATACGGGGTAAGGGATACTTATTCTTGATCGTCACCCTGTTCAACTCCCGATAATCAATACATAAGCGGAATGAACCATCCTTCTTCTTGACAAACAACACTGGTGCTCCCCACGGGGACGCACTCGGTCGGATATAACCTTTCTCGAACAACTCCTCAAGTTGGTTCTTTAATTCCTGCATTTCGGTCGGGGCCATCCGGTACGGTGCCTTCGATATCGGGGACGTACCAGGCTCCAACTCAATCGTGAATTCCACATCCCTCTGTGGAGGCAAACCAGGTAACTCGTCTGGAAAAACATCGGCATATTCCCTCACCACCGGAATATCCGTTAACATTACTGATGACCTCTCGGTTTTGGCCATAAAGCACCAATAACCGACACATCCCTGATTGATTAATCTTACTGCTTTCATCAAATTAATGACTTTGCGAGCAGTAGGATTACCTCACGAAATACATATTCAACTCCATCAATGCGAAATGATAGTGACCAAACGCTTTCGGACACTAATGATGGCATCATGACGATCCATCCAATCAATACCCAAGATGATGTCGTCCCTCGGTAAATCTACTACGATTAGGTCCGCGGCCATACACGACCATGAAACCGAATCGGACATTCAATCTCACGGTTACCGATAATGCGTCTACCATCGGGTAGGCCAATGACATATGGCTCACAACTAGTAGCACTACCCGGACGTAGTCTACTCAAACATGACTCGGAAATGAATGAATGAGATGCACCGGTATCAAAAAGAGTGCACACGGGTTGAGATAGAATATCGAGTGTACACGAGATCATCCGGGCCTCGGGATCATCGGTCTTCTTCATCTCATAAATTCGGGGCTTGCCGGCCCCGAACCGGATGCTCCGTCGATAGCTCTTGGCTCCGCCTTTAGCTCCTGTCGTCTTGAGCGACGCCGAGTGAGTGGCTTTGATTACGCACCCTGAATGACACGGGGCTTGAGATGACGCCGGAGTGGGTTTAGAGTCCCTACGGCAAAACGGGCCCTATGCCCGGCAATCCTGATTGTGGCACGTGATGCATCGGACACTTGGTGCTGAAATGACCTGTTCTTCACAGTTGAAACAAGTGATGGCCGGGCGGCCGCTCGCGACCAGGATTCCGCGGGTTTAGACGCCAGGAGGTCGCTCGAGAAAAGTAGAGCCCGCCGCGGTTTCTTGAAAGCGGCGACTACTACCGATCGATTATAGTTCTTGGACTTCTTGCTAGCGACGAAGGTTGCCGCTTAGCAATTTCCTTAGCCGTAAGCTCGTAAGTAAGAGCCTTCTCAATGAACTCGGCAGTGGCACAGTTATGATTAAGCAAATCAAGTCTCATACGGGGTTTCCTCTTCTTTGAAATACTTGATCTTGTCCGCTCGAGTGAATGATAGATGAGGCGAACGGAAGAAGTTCTGAAATTTTTCGGCGATGGCGAGAACGTCATCATCCGCCGAAGGTCGGGAGTGAGTAATTCCGACAACTTGGCCTCCCCGAGTGGGGCCGGATAGTACCTCTCCATCATGAGAGTCTTGAATCGATCCCAAGTACATGTTCCGTCTGTGGGTCTCAACGATAACCACCATGAATGAGCGCTCTACCGAGATAGTAAGCCGCAATCGAAACTTTATGCCCTTCGGGCAATCCACCATAGCAAATAACTTCTCAAAATGCTCAAGCCGGTGAACAATATCCGCCGCTCGGATGAGCCCTCAAAAGTAGGTGGTCAAGCGAGAGATATCGCCGATGATATTGCTTACACCCCTCTCTTGCCTCCGAGGCGGCGGCGGAGGAGCCTGCTGATTTTGATTGACGGAGTTATGCATCGTCTCCATCAACCGAGCCATCTGGGTCATTTGGGCCATCATGCCACTGCATAAATGCGAGTGGGTCGACCCGAACACCCTGACCGAGCCGTGTCAGTGCGACTCACTGACGATGAATGATCGCGTCGGTGAGTGAGTGGCGGCGTCGCTGCTCGATGAGTTAGCATTATTCCTGGCATTTGCACGGGTATTCGCACGAGTTCTCGGGATTCGGCCCGCTCCACGGCCTCGTCCTCCACGTCCTCTGCCAGCCCTCTCCATACTGAAGTGGAAAGTCATATGATGATTATATATCTCGCATGAGTATCACATTATGATTACATTATGAAATGATGAAAATGAGCATACGCGCTCACATACAGCGATTACATGAATGATTAATTGACGTGACATGATTATCTGATAAAATTACTGAAATGATTATCTTGAACAATTTAACAAGATTGATGATATGATCTTCAAGATCAACAACTGAGTAATGAAATGAATTTAGTGATTAATGAGTTAACATTATCGACTTGATCACAATTGAAATTGATGAATGAGGATTGTTAACTGATGAATTATGAATGAATGATTAATGCCAGAAATTATACCATGGCATTAGAAATCTTACGATTCTTGGTACGATTAGCTCGGCATTTGCACGGAGTCACACGTGACGCGAAAGTCCAATGATACTAGTCCGATGACGATGATTTCAAATGAGACATGACTTGGAGGGTAGTATTCAAACCACGCTCCGATACCAACTCTGTAACACCCCAAACCAGCGGATATTACGGTGCCGTGGACCCCATTTAGGACCCACCGGGCGAATGAAAAAGGATGAATTACACGGGGTAAATGTAGTACCGAACCACATTATAACATCAATTACTCCGATTAGGAGTTTCATACAACACACCCAGGATAATATAGAATACTTGTGTATCTTATGTGACGATAAAATACACGACCTTTGAATGAAATGAGTATTTGAAAGGAATGTCTGCGACGGAATAATAAAGAAAACATAAATGGTGAATAAATGAGAAAGGATTGGGGCCCCCTTCTAGTATCTTTGGGACTCTCCGCCGTCAACGTGCTCTCCTGCGCCTTTGCCTTGCCATGACACGAAAAACAATATCCCCAAACGGGGTCGATTATCTGAGAACAACAATCCTCAAGGGTTGAAAATACACAATCAAGATATATACAAATTATGAGTTATCTGTCGAACATACGCAATCAAACATGCTATATGAATCGACTATCGATGCAGCTCAAAGGAATGGCGCCACACTACGTCCCGGGATGGAAATGTGTCCGTGCACAAGCCACCAACGATCAAACACGCGTGGTCTTGTACCTAATCGGTCTCACGAGCAATCGACTCGTGTGCACACCCAATGTGAGGCCAACAACCAACACACGACCATAATGTGCCCGACATGAAAATCCTACACATACCAACGCACGCCAAGATGACCCGAATGCCACAATATGACAAAAGTGACAACGAAAATGAATGATGACTCACCAAGATTTAATGATGGTGAAATGAATGATAGCTCAATGAAATGATCGAACCGTCGTTCCTTATGGTGAGGTGATTAATTGACAATGACGAGTTTTGATTCGATTAATACAATGATGAATGAGTTATGATTATGAATGAACAACGACAAAAGGAATGAATATCCTTTTAACCGAGTAAGAATTAACTTACTCAATACCGATGATGAATGTCCGTCCACGAACAACGTCTAACCAAGATACCGGTCGCTCGAACAACCTTAATTCAATCAATTACCAACAATCCGATCAATAACGAATTAAACACGAATATAACGAACTCAAGGCGTCGATACGATTAAACCAAGTTCATAGGGCATTATATCGAACACTTTGAGTCCAACTTGATTGATTACAACTAAACCTCAACAATACCAATCTCAAATCCCCAAGAAGTGCTTCAAATCAATAAAACATCTCAATACGATCAATAGTCCGTTAAGAATATCCAAAAACGTGATTATAACAACTATTAATCGGAAATCCCCAAATCGACTCGATATTCAAAGTGTTCTAGAATAAATCCCTCAATAATCCAATGAATCCTTATACAAACTCATAATCATATACATATCCCTTCATAAAACATGATTATAACGTCCAAAACATCATATCTCAACACAAAATCGAAATCCAAGGTGTTAAAGAAATTACCTCTTGAAGATCCAACCACTTCGATCCGATGAACACGAGTAATAACGAGTATCCAAGCTTCCCAAAGGAATGAAGATGATGAAGATTACACACTCAAGTGATTGATGATGATGAAATCTCTCTCTCAACCCTCTCTCTCGGATGAAGAAGGAAAAAATGAAAAAGTGAAGTGAAATGACCCGGCCAAGTCATTAAGTACTGCCGGAAGTTACGGCCGTAACTCGGCCCTCTTACGGCCGTAACTTTCCAAGTCAACGGCCTTACGGCCGTAACCGGCCAACTCGTACGGCCGTAACTCGGCTTCGTCCGAAAGCCTGCCGACAGCCTTACGGCCGTAACCGATCCTGAGTTACGGGCGTAACCCGCCTTCGTCAAAAATATCCGTCGACACCCTTACGGCCGTAACCGCACACCTTACGGCCGTAACTCGGATGATACGGCCGTATCCGGCCAAATCTTACGGGCGTAAGCCCTCTTCGTCGAAAACGGCCAGGCACCCTGCCTGCCGCGTACGGCCGTAACCGGCCAACTCGTACGGCCGTACCTGCCTCGACTTACGGCCGTATGCCGCAACCCTTACGGCCGTAAGTCACCCTGGTCGACAACACCCAAAACTTACGAACACTACTTACGGCCGTATCTCACCATCCTTACGGCCGTAACTCACCTTCGGCCGAAAATGTCTCGGTAGCCTGCTGGACGCGTACGGCCGTAACCGGCCAGCCTTACGGCCGTACCTGCTCAACTTACGGCCGTACCACAGGACCTTACGGCCGTAAGTCCCTTTCGTCCAAATGGCCTGAAACACGAACCCTTGTTACGGCCGTAACCCAAAGAACTTACGGCCGTAACTCGATGCTGGCCAAGTTGAAAATTCCGATAACTCCGAGTCCACGATACGACTGATGAATGATCCGACATAACATACGAATGTGAAAATGAACAAGTCTAACACAAGCCACGGATGATGCTCCCAGTACGACTACCAATCACGATGAAAATAATAATGCTCCCGTCGATCTCTAAACGGAGATGACATGACGATCGGTAACTGATATACGATTACAACATGCCAACATTGAACGCAAATGAGTGATTCATGAATGATGAGTGATTATTAATGAGTGAGAATTACTGAGTGACGATTACAGACTGATAATTACTGAATGAAAATGAATGAATTACAACCGGGTATTACATTGGGAGTATCCTTTTCTTTTCATATTTTAGGTACTTAGGACGCGAAAGCTGGAATCGACATATTTTTGGCTATTTTGGAGAAAACAAAGAAAATGACCAAGTCACGAAAACGTCAGGAAAAGGGGACCTGACGGTGTCACAAGCTACAACGTGACGCCGTCACTTGCAAATCAACATGAAGATTCAGAGTAAAATTTACACGTGATGGTTCATACTTTTGTGACGGTCTAGAGCTGACAGCGTCACTACCAAAGGAATAGTTCACGACGACATCATAGATTACAAGGCGGCGCCATCACAACAGCGGCAGTGCAAAGGATGAAACCCTAATGATGGCGAGCTGACGGCGTCACACCTATAAAGTGACCTCATCACGATTGTAAATCTATATATACTTTTCTTAGGTTTTTCATTATGTGTAACACGTATTGGGAAGACTTTGGTACACGATTTTCTACAGCTTTGTAAGGGTTTTTCAGCCCCCAAACTCCATGTTTTATTGAAGTTAAGTAATTCCTCTTTAATTATTCAATATGTCTATGTGTTGTTTGATTATATGTATTTCTTCTCTTCTATTTAACATGCTCGACTAAATCAATTAGTGTTTGCTTAGATTTGAATGAAACCTAGTTATTAATTATTGATTGTCGTCTCTTGTTTAATTGGTTGTCTCGCGTTAGAGGTAGGAAAACTGGCTTTATCTTTAATGTGTTAGCTTGTACATCCGACTAAACGCTTTCTTCACTAGAGTACACTAGTTGTTTATTTTCGTTGTATTTATTGCATTGATTGCGGCTTGTTGATATTAGGGATTCTTAAAGAGACGACATAATTGTCGCTTGTAGATCTACGGTTTCTTAAAGGAGACTTATACATTCATAGAGTTAGGGAATTCGGCATCAGCCTACAACAGTAAAGGAATACAACGCGCCAATTAAAACAAGGGCGTGACAATTCGACTAATCAATAAGAGATAACTAGGGAGTAAAGATAATCTAAGTAAACACCTTTACCTATCATAAGAGTTACCAATTTACTTTTCCGCATTATTAGTTTAATTTAGTTTTAATTATTTTAATTAAGTAGTTTAAAAACCCACTCTTCAAACCCCGAGATATTTTAATTTGCTTTCTAAAAAATATAAAAAATACAAAAAGACTCATCCTACACCTCTAGACCTATTTCGTCATACACTTCGGCCTTTGATGTGTTAATAAAGCTTTAAATTTATAAGACTAGTTTTATCCATTTATTCGGTAATATCCGCACTTTCTATTTTTAGTAATTTTTAATTTTGGTGTATCTTCATTTCGGACGACTCGCTTGTTACAGTTTTGGGATTCTGAATCTATTTTGTTCTTGGAGTTTCTCCATTTGGATGAGTTTCAGATATGTTTTTACGTAATTTCATTTCGAGTTATGTTTTGTCGCATGTACGTTTGATTTTCATAAAACTCGTTCAATTTCGCTGTTTCTTGGTTTCCACGAGTTCGTATGGTTGAGTTGTTCATGTTGTGAGTTTCGGATTATTAATCCGACGTCGTATCATGATTTTCAGGCGTTTGAGGCCGTTTTGTAATTTCCTATAAGTTTAGGGAATTTGTCTCCCTTGTCATATTTCAAACCCCTCAGTAGTCGGAATCGTATATTCGGTTGAGAGATTTTACTTGTAGGCTTTTGTTTTCTTGCCATGTCTCGTTGTTTGTTGGCATCTGTCAAGTTTCGTGTCGTTCGAGTCGGATACAGTCTGGCCGAGTCCTAACTGTACTCTGTGTAGGAACCATTAGCGCACGCTAATGTTTTTTCATAGCGTGCGCTATGAGGGTAGAACTAACGCACGCTAGACTTGCATTTTATGCGTGCGCTAATACATCTGGGCAGAATACCCTGGAACTGGACAGAAGGTTCAGTATTTCGGAACTGAACCATCTAGCGTACGCTAAATAAGTGTTAACATACGCTAATTTCTGACATTAGCGCACGCTAATCTTGTAAGTCTGCGTATGCTAACGGGAGGACAGAAGTCTCTGACTGCATTCCGCACCCCGTTAGCGCATGCTAATTCCTGTGCGTAGCATGCGCTAAGCCTGTCCGATATATATATATATATATATATATATATATATATATAGGACAACATCAGCCAACTTCGCCATTTTTTCCATCCTCACTTCTTCTCTTCGGCTTTGGGCGATTCTGTAACACCCCCAAGATATTCGAGGTGTATTACAGCGTCGTGGACCCCTACATGGGACCCACCAGGCTAACACAAGAAAAAGCACTACTCGATTAACCGTCTCGGTTAGCAAGGAAACAATTGTTAACAACAAGAACATAAAACAACGCATCCGGTACAACCGGCATAATGAACATCAACCGACAAATACAGTAACTCCAACGAAGACCAATCACAATCCGAAAGGAAAAGCCAAAGTACTCGCGAGTACAATCTATAAGTTTGCAATTTGGAAAACATCCACATCGAAAGAGACAGTAGGAAATAACAAGACTCAATTGCACATGTCAACAACCTTGGCCGACATCCTCGTACCATCCCAGCGCCCGCTCGTCTAGCTGAACATAACCTGAAATCCATAACAAGAATTTTCCCGACAACGGGTCCCCAAAGGGGTTAGCAATTACGCTAGTACAAGTATTCAAGGCAAACCAATCGCTTACACATTTCATAGTACATGCACCAATATCAGTTTCAAAAGCCAAAACCAGACGTCTTTTCCGGAAACAAACAGTCAAACAATTTGCCTAGGACCGGGACGAAGCCACGAATCCCACCCGAGGCCTCTAAGGACCCTCCCGAGCTGGCCATTTCATAAAACAAATCACGCACAGGCATCGCCTAGGACCGGGACGAAGCCACGAATCCCACCCGAGGCCTCTAAGGACCCTCCCGAGCTGGCTAGCGAAACAAACTCATGAATCCAGAGTGAAGTCATTGATTCCCCCGAGGCCCCGTCGGACCCTCCCAGGGTGAGCAAAGCACACACAATATACATTATCATTTCACGTTAAGCATAAAGGTTTCCAAAAGAATACTTGCCTTGAATTATTGACGATGCAACGAACGGAAAGGAAAGTCACCGACGAACGCTAGGAACCAACGAAACCGAACCTAACGATTCGAAGAATACAATCACAACCATTTCTAAATGAATACGGAATTGGAATACACCCGAAAACCCGCCTACGATTCATGTATATTCGTATATAAACAACAATGAGGGCGGACCACAACCAAACCCTCTCGATTCCGTAAAAACCACGAAATATACCATGAATCCGTAGGGAAACTAAGAATACCAACAAGATTAATAATATTCATCATGAATTAATCAACAAAACGGAACGAATCAGACAAAAACGCGAAAACCCCCAAATCTACCCAAAAGTAGGGTTCTAAAGATCTAACCTTGATTCGCTGGATCGAAGGATGTTATAGGATGATTGATCGGTGATATAAACTCAGAAACTTCATGGATTTGTTGTTTAACAACATGGTTTCGTCTCCTCCAAAACCCCAGCCGCGGACCGAAGAGAAAGGAAATGAAAAATGAATGAAAAAGTGGCTGGTCTTTCATATATATATATATATATATATATATATATATATATATATATATATATATATATATATATATATATATATAGATATATATATATATATATATATAAATATATATATATATATATATATATATATCTGGGCCGGAACTGCGTGCGCTAGCCTTCCGGACTAGCGTGCGCTATCGGCCGGTATCGGCCGAGTACCCTCGGCGGGCCCGCACGACCGGCACCACCGACCAAACCTGCCGACCAAACCTGCGACCCGACTCCGCTAGCGTGCGCTACGGCCGGAAGCTGCGTGCGCTAGCGGCATCGGTAGCCTGCGGACTAATGAACTCATCCCGTGCAACGTCGCTAGTCGGCCGGCGGCGTCGCTACCCTGCCGATTAGCGTGCGCCACGACCGGCGATGGCGTGCGCTAGCCGCCGATCTACCCGAGTCCGAACCTCAAAATCCCTCTGCCCGGGCGATGGCGTCTGCGGCGGCTCGACAGCGTGCGCTACTGCTGCCGAGCTAGCGCGCGCATCCCGGCCGTGGCGTGCGCTCGCCGGTTCTGCGTGCTGCTCGGCGGTGCCGCCACTTCCAAGCCCGCCGCCCGCCCGCACGGGCTTTCGGCCCACGACCCGACGCCTCGATTTCCAACGCGCGCAGGCGAACACGACGAAAAGTTCGTGGACGACATCAACGACTCGAAGTGAAAACGTAATGCAATAATTAATCATACGCGATCAAGAAATGGGTCGAGACGACAAATACAGATATGGATACCCATAACTTTGGGTAAATTACAAAATAGCCCAAAACGCCCGGAAATCACGATACGTGATCGAATAACCAAACCGAAGTTCACAACACGTCTAACAAAGTTAAACAGACTTGCGGGAAACTCGAAACAGCAGTTTCGGACGAGATTCGAAAGAATCGAGCTCAAGTGCGGAAAAGTCGCTAAAAAGCACGGAACTCAACAAAACAATACCGAAACGAACTCGGATGACAAAAAGTGTAGAATTAATCATTCTCAGAATGACGAAACGGTCATGAGCGAGTCTTCAAAATGGACTTCCACCGAAAAAAAAGGAAATTACCGGAAATCGAAATTACGGGTATTACATTCTACCCTCCTTAAAAGAAGTTTCGTCCCGAAACTTAAAACAAGTAGGGAGAAGCAATATCCCGCCAGGAAAACTCAACGAGATACGCAAGAAACTCTTAACTAACGCCCAACGGCGAAACGTTACAAACAACGCAACGGAATATACGGTGTGAAAACACGCTCGACGACGACCAACACAACGTCGCCGTTAGGGATATAATAAAACCAAGAAATTACAAGCGTCATCAAATGGATAATACAATCAAGTCAATTATCCGAACAATCACAAAACACAACGAACGAAAATCAATACGATTGACCAACCCAACGGTTTATCAATCAAAATGCGAGCCAAACGCTGAACAAATACGGAATTCCACCGCCTAAAGGTTGGAAGATCGAAAACGAGAGTAATTTCCCGAACTTAAGGGAATTAAGAAGGAGCCTGAACACTCAACAATCACGAAACGAGAACAAAAACCGAACAAACAAACGATCGAGACAACAAAAATCGAACAATCATGTCCGAAACACGAAGGATAATAAAATTCAAACAACAACTCCCAGGATGATCTAGTGAGAACTACCAGACAATCATTCCCATAAGATCCACAGGAAATGGAATAGCGATTGAAAAGTCACACGACAAACGAGTTATTCCGAAACAATACCACCCTCGTTCGATCAACAAAAACAAGGGATAGGGAAAGTTCAGAAATGTTAACGAGCATAAACGAGTTGATAGAGCCGAAAATACAGAAGTTCAAAATCCGATCCACTTCGAATAAAAGAACTATTAGAACCAAAAGATGTTACTTCCGAACAAGGTTCACAAGAATCGAACCGAATTCGGGAAAGTCACAGCGATAACCAGATCGACTCAAAATCAGATTACAGCTCGTTCGAACGTTGAAACCAAGGTACAGAACAAGTTCAGAAGGTATCAATGAACACGAGCGAATCGATATACTGGAGAAAGAGAAGATATAGAAGTCAAAATAGTACGGGTATTTCCTTTGACCTCGCCCCCGAAACTCACAACAACGGAACCAAGGTAACAATACAACAAGCAATCGACACAACGCGGAACAATCACCGATGCACACAATCATACCAACCCGAGCTCTAACAGCTCGCATATATGCGATGACGCATAAACCGCTACGAGGCGACAACATCCAATACCAACATCACACCCCTCACAGAGGCTACCACGACAACTGTGTGGCGAACGACTCAACGCTCACACCACCGATCAGCCACAACTCGGGGGTTAACACCCTAACGAGAGTACGAACATTACACATATATTCCCGGACCGCAAATAGGAATGATAGGTTTTGAAAGTGAAAACCACCTTTTGAAAATAATTTGCAAGCACCAGTTGATCTTGAGTATCATATATCAAAAAGTAGTACAAACATCGTCATCGAGACTTTGAAAAAAATCATCTTGCGTTTGATAAAAAAAAATGAAGACACCTTTCTTTAAATTAAAACTTTTCAGCAATATTCGACCTTCGGGTCTAAGCGAATGCGCTTCTAAATCATTAGAAATATCTCAAAATATTTTGATCCTCAAAGTAGAATAATTTCGAAACATAGCGTGGCGCTAGTAGGCATCTTGAGAACACTGTGAGAAAATAATTCATTTTAAAAGTACGTCTCGAGGTTTATTTTCTAAGATACCCAAGGTTTTTCAGAAGTACAATAGGCCAAAATGCCCAAAATTAAATGCGTATCAACATTCACTTAAACACATCATATCACACGCATCAAATCGTTCAAAATCACGACAGTGATATACAATCCTTAGGATATGTTTAACAACATCGTTAAAACAACAATCGGTTTATCAAAACTGGATGGAAAATGATATCAAGAACAAAACTCCAAAAAGTCAACTCTAGGGATTCAAGAAAATACCTAGATTCGGCGAAGGACAATGGATTAGATGATGTTAAAAATCATCTAGGATACTCCAAAACACCTTTGGATGGAAGAAAAATCAGCCCAGATGCGAACCCTAGTCGCTACGTCTCAAACTCATGGAGGAAGAAGAAGAAATGAAGAAAAATGCAACTTCTAGACTGGTGTCCAGTATTTATACTGGACACAATTAGCGGGCGCTAATCATTAAGGTTAGCGTGCGCTATCACGGCACCAAACAAAACTCCTGACCAAAAATACACTGTTAGCGTGCGCTAACCCCAAGTGTTAGCGTGCGCTAACAAGAACTTCAGACCCAGTCCAGTAGCTCCTGGACTGCCCTGAACTACCAGGTAGCGTGCGCTATCCTCCTCGTAGCGTGCTACCAACACACTCTTGCGCGCGCTAGCCGCAAAGCGTAGCGTGCGCTAACGACCCACAGAGACAGCAACAGAACATATCAGAAAAATTACATGCCGTAAACCTTTCTCACACGTGTTTACCAGGCTAAGGACAATTTCCCATGTCATTTCGAAAATGCTAAAAAGACCAATGACGGTAATATTTTCCAAAGCTCACAAAATCATTTGTCAAACCATCATGAAATGTTCAAGGCCAAAATGCCAAAACTTGATTCAGGGAATCGGTTTTACGAAATACAACTCAGTTTGCAAAATGCCAAAAGCCGTTTTGAAAGAACTCACGCAGCGGATAAAATGCGGTTCGAAAATACATCAGCAGTGACGACACTCCTCGTATAAACCAAATACGAGAGTCTAATAAACACATATCGTGAAATCAAAATCCACAGAAGAATTCCATCATTTAACGACTAATCATACAAATAACTCGTGTCACACGAGGCACGACACAAAGAAAGGAGTTTTACATCCATAGGTCGCACGTAAGTGACGACCGCCCTTCGATACTAATCACGACCAATGATCTCAAACGACGCGTCGCGATGCGACTAAGTCAGACAAAATCCGACGAGACAAAACTCAACAAACACAACTTGACTCGACAGCCTAGGTTTCCCCAGGCTAATCTGATTTTAAAATCGTATACTCCAGTTATTCGAAAATAAAACCGATAAGTTAAAAATCGTTTTCAAGACCCTTTCAAACACGACAAGGGCTTAACGGCGGTAGCATTTTATAAAATGTCCTAAACACTTTTATACACGACCTTTAAATACCGACACAAGGTTTTATTTGAAAATA
The DNA here is from genome assembly GCA_033398695.1 of Orobanche coerulescens. Classification (NCBI taxonomy): domain Eukaryota; kingdom Viridiplantae; phylum Streptophyta; class Magnoliopsida; order Lamiales; family Orobanchaceae; genus Orobanche; species Orobanche coerulescens. The sequence goes on along the minus strand of JAWKAU010000109.1, from coordinate 454,337 downwards.
CAAGGCTGGCTCGCCCAAATTCATGTCACTTTTCAAAAACCCACAATACGATCAAGTCTAAGAAATTTTCAAGCATGCACGCCGCATGTATTATTATTAATAGAAACACATTGGTTGTAAATATTAATAATTAGCCAAGTACCATCAATTCCCGAACACACGCATATACGGCATTCAAAAATCACCACTTCAACAAGCGCAACTTGGAAATACAAATTCCAAGCATATGTCAAACCATCTCTTCAAGTTTAATAGTATAACTAATGAACACCGATTCGAACACACGTCGAAACCATCTATGTGAGTTTCTTAGCAAACTCTGCCATCGATACCTTTCCCGGAACATATCAATGTTCAAAACATTCACATCACACTGCACCCCTCGGTGTCCAAACCATCAGTACGTTTGGCTCAACATACATTTAGTATATCGCAATTACCAAAAACAGATTCCATCATACAACAAAAGACTAGAGGGTCAAGCCCTCTCACAGTATACCACAGAGCAAATCTCGGATCTTTCGATCACCAACGATCCCACCAATGCTAGGAAGTTTAGCGATGGAAGGCTCGCAAGACGATAAACGGCCAAGCCCAAAACGGCGCACATACTCCAGAGAGATAAAGGACTGCGCAATACTAGAATCAAAAGTACACGAACCGGATGGATCGAAAAAACAACTCGACGATAAGTACGAGAGAGGCAATCACAGTTCAAGAAGTGGAAATTCAATACGAGAAAACAAGAGGATCGAGTAAGGAAAACTTACGAGCACTGGATGTACTGAGATGCCGGCAGCGGTGTGACAATGTGCAAAACAAAACATAACTAGACCCAAATATCCGACAAGCCTAGGTATCCATAAACCTAGAGTTCCGATACCATTTTCTGTAACACCCCCAAGATATTCGAGGTGTATTACAGCACCGTGGACCCCTACATGGGACCCACCAGGCTAACACAAGAAAAACACCACTCGACTAAACGTCTCGGTTAGCAAGGAAACAATTGTTAACAACAAGAACATAAAACAACACGTCCGGTACAACCGGCATAATAAACATCAACCGACAAATACAGTAACTCCAACGAAGACCAATCACAATCCGAAAGGAAAAGCCTAAGTACTCGTGAGTACAATCTATAAGTTTGCAATTTGGAAAACATCCACATCGAAAGGGACAGTAGGAAATAACAAGACTCAATTGCACATGTCAACAACCTTGGCCGATATCCTCGTACCATCCCAGCGCCCGCTCGTCTGGATGAACATAACCTGAAATCGATAACAAGAATTTCCCCGACAACGGGTCCCCAAAGGGGTTAGCAATTACGCTAGTACAAGTATTCAAGGCAAACCAATCGCTTACACATTTCATAGTACATGCACCAATATCAGTTTCAAAAGCCAAAACCAGACATGTCTTTTCCGGAAACAAACAGTCAAACAATTTGCCTAGGACCGGGATGAAGCCATGAATCCCACCCGAGGCCTCTAAGGACCCTCCCGAGCTGGCCATTTCATAAAACAAATCATACACAGGCATCGCCTAGGACCGGGACGAAGCCACGAATCCCACCCGAGGCCTCTAAGGACCCTCCCGAGCTGGCTAGCGAAACAAACTCATGAATCCATAGTGAAGTCATAGATTCCCCCGAGGCCCCGTCGGACCCTCCCAGGGTGAGCAAAGCACACACAATATACATTACCATTTCACGTTAAGCATAAAGGTTTCCAAAAGAATACTTGCCTTGAATTATTGACGACGCAACGAACGGAAAGGAAAGTCACCGACGAACGCTAGGAACCAACGAAACCGAACCTAACGATTCGAAGAATACAATCACAACCATTTCTAAATGAATACGGAATTGGAATACACCCGAAAACCCGCCTACGATTCATGTATATTCGTATATAAACAACAACGAGGGCGGACCACAACCAAACCCTCTCGATTCCGTAAAAACCACGAAATATACCATGAATCCGTAGGGAAACTAAAAATACCAACAAGATTAATCATATTCATCATGAATTAATCAACAAAACGGAACGAATCGGACAAAAACGCGAAAACCCCCAAATCTACCCAAAAGTAGGGTTCTAAAGATCTAACCTTGATTCGCTGGATCGAAGGATGTTATAGGATGATTGATCGGTGATATAAACTCAGAAACTTCATGGATTTGTTGTTTAACAACATGGTTTCGTCTCCTCCAAAACCCCAGCCGCAGACCGAAGAGAAAGGAAATGAAAAATGAATGAAAAAGTGGCTGGTCTGTCATATATATATACTGGGCCGGAACTAGCGTGCGCTAGCCTTCCCGGACTAGCGTGCGCTATCGGCCGAGTACCCTCGGCCAGGGCCCGCACGACCCGGCACCACCGACCAAACCTGCCGACCCGACTCCCGCTAGCGTGCGCTACGGCCGGAAGCATGCGCGCTCTAGCCGACCTGTCCAGTAGCCTCTGGACTAACGAACTCATCCCGGTAACGTACGCTAGTCGGCCGACAGCGTGCGCTACCCCTGCCGGTTAGCGTGCGCCACGACCGACAGTAGCGCGCGCTAGCTGCCGATCCTACCCGAGTCCAGAACCTCAGAATCCCTCTGCCCAGGCACGATAGCGTGCGCTACACTGCCGAGCTAGCGCGCGTAGCGTCCCGGCCGTAGCGTGCGCTACGCCGGTTCCTGCCGTGCCTGCTCGGCCAGTGCCCAGAACTTCCGACAGTGCCGCACCGGTCCGGCCAGCTGCTCAGCCGCCACGACCCGACGCCTCGATTTCCGAAAACGCACGGAACGAACACGATGAAAAGTTCGCGGACGACATTAACGACTCGAAGTGAAAACATAATGCAATAATTAATCATACGCGATCAAGAAATGGGTCGAGACGACAAATACAGATATGGATACCCATAACTTTGGGTAAATTACAAAATAGCCCAAAACGCCCGGAAATCACGATACGTGATCGAATAACCAAAACGAAGTTCACAACACGTCTAACAAAGTTAAACAGACTTGCGGGAAACTCGAAATAGCAGTTTCGGACGAGATTCGCAAGAATCGAGCTCAAGTGCGGAAAAGTCGCTAAAAAGCACGGAACTCAACAAAACAACACCGAAACGAACTCGGATGAAAAAAAGTGTAGAATTAATCATTCTCAGAATGACGAAACAGTCATGAGCGAGTCGTCAAAACGGACTTCCGCCGAAAAAAAAGAAATTACCGGAAATCGAAATTACGGGTATTACAGATTCTAGATGAGGGATAGAGACGATTTCGACCAATATTATCATCCACTAACATCCCTACTTTCCTTGTGCGAATTCATCAAGTTCTTAACATTTTCCGCCACCCGAATCAAGGTAAGAATCCCTAAAACCCTTGTTTTGAGATTTTGGGGGAATTTTGTGGGTTTCTCACGATTTGACCCTTTTTAACCCGATTTATTATAGATTATTACTAGACTTTAATTGTATACTTGTTTTCCTTCGTGGTTCTTGAGGATTTGTGGATTAAACTCCGATTTTTCCATTATTCGCCACTTATACTCGATGATACCCTAGTAGTGTTCGAAGAATTGTCCCAACGGGTAGAACTAGGATGAATTCCTACGGATTTACAATGTTGAGATTGGTTGTGTATCATTCTTGTGTTAGGAACGGAATTGTGAAGATTATTCGGACCGAAACCTTTCCTTTCACCGTTTCTTCACTTCATATTATTCAAGACAAGTACATGTATTACATTCCGTTATGTGTGTTACAGTTTCGATATGAATGATGACTTGTGATTGTTTGGGTATGTGAGTTATTTGTCCTTTCACCTGGAGCGTTCGACGGGACGTCTGGGGGTCGATACTAAGGGGTACGGCCACAGAAATGGACTTGGGTGCGTGTGTGGTTGAACTTCCACCCGGAGCGTTCGACGGGGTGTCTGGGGGCCGATACTAAAGGGTACGGCCGCGGAAGTGGTTTCCCACACGGAGCGTTCACGGGGCGTCTGGGGGTCGATACTAAGGGGTACGACCACTGGTTACCAGTTGTGGATGTTTGTGATATTGCGATGAGATACTAAACTGTTTTGGATGCCAATGTGATATTCCGGAATATGGCTTTTCAAATATTTTCTGAATGAGATGACCGTATAAATCGTATCTGTATATAATGTAGTGTAATTGTGTACTTGCACTAGCTATTCGAATGATAACCCCTTAAATGGGGGAAATTCGTCTTATGCATTTCAGGTATTGGTCGAGCTGAGGAACTGGCACGGGATACGCATGCAAAGGATGGACCGGCATGATGATGAGGCTCGAGTCTGTATTAGATGTTTTTTTATTATGTCTATTTGGGTGTTGGATATTATTTGGTTTCATTAATCTTGGTTAAAGTCCCATGCGTGGGCAATGAACTCGTATTGACTCATACTTCTTGATGCCCGATTAAAATATTTTGGCCGAGGCCACGTCCCTACTTCACTATGTTTATTATGTCTTATGAGAATTGTCTGTGAATTTGTGTCATGTGTTAGCCTGGTAGACCTTATGAAGGTTTTACGGCGTGTAACGTCCCTTAAGTGAAATTGGGGTGTTACATTTATGGTATCAGAGAGCCTTAGGTTATGAATGCCTAGGTTGTTGGTTAAGTTTGGGTCTGTCAGTCGCGTCATTAGAGTCAGTTGATGAGCCTAATATCATCATGCTACCATCTATTCGTGCGACCTGTGGCTGTAAGTCTCCTCGAATTCTTATATTTCTGTAATTCATTTCCTTTGTGTAATTTGGAATTATGAATAGTAGTACCAACTTTGTAAGCTGTGAATTTCTCTGATCTTGTTCTCTTCAATTCTTTTCTTCAGTATGTTGAGAGGTCACAGTAGACCAGCTAGGGGGCGCAGCCGAGGCCGTGGTCGTGGTGCAGATAGTGAGGAAGCTCCGCTTTCTCAGTCCTCTACAGATTCGGCCTCTCATTCAGTGCCTAACACTCTACCTCTGAGTTCTGACGGTCAGCAGACTTTGTCAGTCAGTCAGGATTAGCCGTCTGGCGGTAATGCCGACATGGGAGCCACTGTTGTGCTTCAGCAGTTGGTAGCTCATCTTGCCCAGATAGCTCAGGGTGGATGCCAGAATCTACCCCCGACTCCTGAGGATGAAGCTAGTAGATGGCTTCAGAAGGTGACTAAGATGCACCCCCCTCGTTTCACTGGTTCTTCTGACTCCCTCGGTTGGGAGAATTGACTTTTTCAGTTGAGCAGAACTTTCGACGACGTAGCTTGTCCCGATGACAGGAGGGTACATATTGCTCAGTACCTCCTGGATAAGGAAGCTGCGGAATGGTGGGAGGCTGTGACGCCCAGAGACCGCCTAGCCACTTGGGAGGAATTTAAGACTGCTATGGAAGCAGAATATTGTCCACCGCAGTCAAGGAATGCAGGATTGCGGAATTCTTCACTGCTACAACTCAGGATGTGCCGATTTCTCAGGCTATAATCTCTTATAATCAACAGTTGGGATTCGTGAAAGATCAGGTGAGGACCGAAGCCGATAAAATCTGTTATTTCAATATGCGCTTGAAACCGCATATCAGGCAGAGTATGGCACCGCTCATGTGTGCCACCTTGAAAAAAATACCAAAATCGCGCCCTAGAGATTAAGATGGTTGTTCCGGAATCAGAGTTGGGTTCCGAGGCCAAGAAATAGAAAACAGCTGGCAGTTTTACAGCCGTCAAGAGTGGTCGATTTTTGAAATCTCAGTCTACTCCTACATCTGGTAAGAGGCCGTTTCATCAGGCTGGAGGATCTCAGAGTAACCGTTCAGTTCAGTCCATTGTATCTGGCGACAGAGTTTGTTTTAACTGCAACCAATATGAGCATTTGATGAAGGATTATCCATTTCCTTTAGTTACTTGCTTTACTTGCGGACAGACCGGGCACCGGGCAGCTCATTGCGAGAGGGCTACCAGAGCCGCCAGAGCTCCGTATACCACTACCGTTCATAAGGAGCTTAGCGTCGATCAGAAGACTCTAGTCACTCAGGTTCCTCAGAGTTCGGGCCGTGGTAGGGGTCGGGGTCAGCCAGACCGCCGAGCTGCATCTAGTTCGGGCTCAGTCCACCCTCAGTTGTATCAGATGAGATGCACGGAGGAGGCAGACGTTCCGGTGGCATCAGGTACCACTCAGATCCTTTCTCATCCAGTTTTGGTGCTTTTTGATTCGGGTGCTACCCACTCTTTTATTGCTTCGGATTGTGTGTGTCGTATTGGTCTTGACTGCTTGTTTGAGTGTGAACCGTTTGTAGTGGGTATGCCTAGTGGGGATCGTATGGTTGGGAACCGGGAAGTTAGGGATTGCCTAGTGAGGATCGGGAGCCGAGATTGGCCCTCGAATCTCATTGTTGTAGACCTTAGGGGCGAGAATTTGATTCGCGGGGACGATTAGTTGGATCGTCACGGTGCCATCATGAACTATCGGACTCGTACTATCTCGATAGTGGCTGAGGATGACACAGAGCATACATTTGTTGGTTGTAAGCCGGGTAGATCGGGTAATGTGATTAGTGCCTTGAAGGCGATAAAACTTCTGAACCAGGGCTGTGTAGGCAACTGGTGTTACGCTTTGAAGGCGGAGAATGGTGGAGTTGACATGTCGTCGATTCCAGTTGTTAGTGAGTATCCTGACGTATTTCCGGATGACTTGTCGGGATTACCGCCGCAGCGGGAGGTTGAGTTTCCTATTGATCTAGAGTCGAACGCGGCCCCTGTTTCTCGAGCGCCGTACCGTATGGCATCATCGGAGATGTTATAATTGAAGAAGCAGTTGGGAGAATTTCTAGATAAAGGGTATATTCGATCGAGCGCATCGCCTTGGGGTGCACCTGTGCTTTTTGTTAAGAAGAAGGATGGGTCGCTTTGTTTATGCATTGATTATCGAGAATTAAACAAGTTAACCATCAAAAATAAGTACCCTTTGCCCCGGATCGATGACTTATTTGATCAGCTTCAGGGAGCGACAGTCTTATCGAAGATTGATTTACTATCGTGCTACTACCAGTTGAGAATTGGGGATAGCGATATACCGAAAGCTGCTTTTCGGATGAGATATGGCCATTACAAGTTTGTGGTTATGCCGTTCGGGCTAACCAATGCCCCAACAGTGTTCATGCAGTTTATGAAAAAAGTTTTTATTGCGTATCTGGACAAATTCGTAGTCATCCTTATCGACGACATTCTTATCTATTCCCGTAGTCGGGAGGAGCATGCCTTACATCTCCGGAATTTGTTAGATATTTTTAGAGCTGAGCAGTTGTACGCGAAGTTCTCTAAGTGTGAGTTTTGGCTCAAGGAAGTAATATTCCTTGGGCATGTGATTTCAGCGGAGGGAGTTCGGGTAGATCCGCAGAAGATAGAGGCAGTGATGGCTTGGGAACCGCCGAGAAATGTGAAGGAAGTGAGGAGTTTTCTGGGACTTGCAGGATATTACTGTAGATTCGTCAAAGGATTTTGTAAGATCGCTAGACCGCTCACTCAGTTACTCCAAAAGACTCAGAAGTTTGAGTGGACCACAGACAGGCAGGACAATTTTGATGAGTTGAAGAGACGGTTGACTACCGCACCTGTTTTAGCATTGCCTCAGGGGAACGAGGATTTTGTGGTTTATAGTGGTGCTTCGGGCCTCGGACTTGGATGTGTCTTGATGCAGAGAGATAGAGTCATTGCTTATGCATCCCGTCAGTTAAAACCTTACGAAGCAAACTACCCTACGCATGATTTAGAATTAGCAGCGGTCCTCTTCACTTTAAAAATCTGGAGACATTATCTCTATGGGTCGTCGTGTAAGATTTACACAGACCACAAGAGTTTGAAATATATCTTCAGTCAAAAGGAGTTGAATATGAGACAACGTAGATGGTTGGAGTTAATTAAAGATTATGACCTCGAGATACTTTACCATCCGGGTAAGGCTAATGTAGTGGCAGATGCGTTGAGTCGTAAGCCGATGGCTCTACAGAGGTTAGAGGTACTCACACCTCAGAGCAGAATTCAGCAGGATTTGATTTGTCAGGATATCGAGGTGTGGGTTCAGAGGGTTCAGGGCCAGTTATGTGCGTTAGAAATCACTTCGTCCTTGGTTGATGATATCAAGGCGAGGCAATATAATGATCCATTTTTAGTCATTGAGAGAGAACATGAAAAAGGGGAAAGCCCCTGGATTTGTGGTTCAGGATGATGGAGTTTTGAGATTTCGCGGAAGATTATGTGTACCGAGTGATTTGGAGTTGAGACAGAAGATCTTGAGTGAAGCTCATACTACACCTTACTCCATACATCCTGGTATGAGCAAAATGTACAAGGATGTAAGGAGTAACTATTGGTGGAGCAGTCTGAAGGTGGATGTTAGCGAGTTTGTGGCGAAGTGTTTGACCTGTCAGCAGGTTAAGATTGAGCATCAGCGACCCGCAGGGTTATTGCGGCCACTTCCCATTCCAAAGTGGAAGTGGGAGGACATTCTATGGATTTCATTACTGGTATGTCTAGGACTCGGACTCGAATGAACATGATTTGGGTTATCGTCGATCAACTAACCAAATCAACTAATTTTCTCGGTATTATGGATACTTGGGGGCCGGAGAGACTAGCACGAGTGTTTATGGCAGAGATCGTGAGGTTACATGGGACTCCTAGGAGTATTGTTTCGGATCGAGATAACTGGTTTGTATCACATTTTTGGCAGGCTGTTCATCGAGCTTTGGGGACTGAGTTGAGACTCAGTACATGCTACCACCCTCAGACAGATGGGAAGTCAGAGCGGACGATACAGACGCTGGAAGATATGGTGATAGCCTGTGCTTTAGACTCGAATGATGACTGGGAATCACACTTGCCATTGATCGAGTTCACGTACAACAATAGTTGGCACACCTCGATCAAAATGGCACCATTTGAGGCATTGTATGGGAGGAGGTTCAGATCACCGTTGTGTTGGGATGATGCATCCAAGTTGGTTAGTACCAAACCAGATATGGTTGATACGAGAGAGAAGATTGCTTCGATTCGCGATAGGTTGTTTACGGCCCAGAGTCGACAGAAGTCTTATGTCAATACGCGTCGTCGTCCGTTGAAGTTTGAGGTGGGAGACCATGTATTGCTTAAGGTGTCGCCGACACAGGGAGTTTACCGCTTTGGCCGGAAGGGTAAATTCAGTCCGAGATATATTGGAACGTTCGAGATTTTGGAGAGAGTTGGAGAGCTTGCATATCGGTTAGGTTTGCCGCCGTCCTTGAGTCATGTGCATAACATGTTTCATGTTTCTCAGCTTAGGAGGTATGTGCCGGACCCTAGCCATATTATCGATTTTGGAGAGATTGAGTTGGGGGCCGACATTACCATCGAAGAGAGGCCGATTCAGATATTAGAGCATCGGGTGAAGCAACTTAGGCACAAAATCATTCCTTTGGTTAAAGTGCAATGGTGGAGACATGGATCCGAGGAAGCCACGTGGGAGATGGAAGAAAATATAAAGTCGAGATACCCCGAGTTATTTACGTTGTAAGTTTCGGGACGAAACTTAATTTTAGGGGGAGAGAATGTAATATCTGCACTTTCTATTTTTAGTAATTCTTATTTTTGGTGTATTTTCACTTCGGACGACTCCCTTGTTACTATTTTGGGATTCTGAATCTATTTTGTTCTTGGAGTTTTTCCATTTGGACGAGTTTCGGATATGTTTTTACGTAATTTCATTTTGAGTTATGTTTTGTCGCATGTACATTTGATTTTCGTAAAACTCGTTCAATTTTGCTGTTTCTTGGTTTCCATGAATTCGTATGGTTGAGTTGTTCATGTTGTGAGTTTCGAATTGTTAATCCGACATCGTATCATGATTTTTGGGCGTTTGAGGCCGTTTTGTAATTTCCTATAAGTTTAGGGAATTTGTCTCACTTGTCGTATTTCAAACCCCTCAGTAGTCGGAATCGTACATTCAGTTGAGATATTTTGCTTGTTGGCTTTTGTTTTCTTGTCATGTCTCATTGTTTGCTGGCATCTGTCAAGTTTCGTGTCGTTCGAGTCGGATACAGTCTGGCCGAGTCCTAACTGTACTCTGTGCAGGAACCGTTATTGCACGCTAATGTTTTTCCGTAACATGCGCTATGATGGTAGAACTAGCGCACGCTAGACTTGCATTTTATGCGTGCGCTAATAAATATGGGCAGAATACCCTGGAACTGGATAGAAGGTTCAGTATTTTGGAACTGAACCATCTAGCGTACGCTAAATAAGTGTTAACGTACGCTAATTTCTGACATTAGCACACGCTAATCTTGTAATTCTGCATACGCTAACGGGAGGACAGAAGTCTCTGATTGCATTCTGTACCCCGTTAGTGCATGCTAATTCCTGTGCGTAGCGTACGCTAAGCCTGTCCGATATATGTAGGTCACAAGTCGTCCAGGAATAAGTCTAGAGGGGGGATGAATAGACTTATTGAAACTCTTAAACTCTTTTTCTCAAAGAGTAAGTTTCTTCAGCTGATAGATGAACAAATGACTTGGAGTCGTTTGTTCTTAATACGTGCGGAAGTCAGCTGATGACGAATACAAAACAACTAATGAAACACTTAATAATGAATGCAGCAGTTAAAGTATGATGCTATAAAACAGTAAAGTACGCAGGCAATTATAGTGGTCTCAGAAGTGGGGTAATCCTCTACTAATCCACTTTTCTCCAAACCAGTTGGAGATGAATTCACTATAATTTAAATATTACAGTGATTCAACCAAACTACAACAACTTCCAACCAGTGGAAATCCGTGCCGTTGTAACACACTTGACTGCCTTGCACCTCTTGATCCTCGATCCTTGGATGCCTTTACAGTCTCGAACTTCAATCAGTGAAGTACCCCGAACTCAGGATTTAAGACACGAGTTTTTGTCTTCTCCAACTAAGAGCTTCTTCAAGTATGAACTTTTGAGAACCGCTCTTTTCACGATGCTGTATTTCGTTTTTAGATTGCTTGAATGCTTTGATCGCTTGAAAGTATGTTCGCACCGATAGTTGCTCAACTTCAAATTTTCGGATATATATAGGTGTTGATCCTTGAGCATTTCTTCATAGCCGTTGCAAAACTGTAACAAATCAGTCCGTTGGAGAGAGACTTCTTTGTTTATTCCTTTCTGAACATTGCAAGGCTGGATTCCCATATTTTAATATATCTTCCGACCGTTGTGAAGACTCTGCATGTGAGGCGCCGAATCTTTTGAATATAATACGATTAAAGTCTTTAAGGTAGGCCTGGATGAATTATTTAATTCATATCCTTTGCGGGAATCTCTCCAATTTGTCTCTTCACGTTGCATGTGACTATCCGTAATACTTGACTTTTCAACGCATGCTGACGTGGACTTGGAGTACTTGGCTGATCTCGAGTAGGCTGATGTGAAGTTAACTTCTCTGCAGTCTGGACCTTTCTGATGTTCACTGTTTGGAACTCGTCTGGTCAGATGACCTGTCTCAGGTTACTTGACTGCAGTCTGGTCAAACATCCCTGATGATTTTTGTTGACCAGAACTTATCTGACTTAACTCGGATGTACCTCTCTGATGAACTCGGCTGATCTTTAGTACTTAGCTGATTTTTAGCCTAACTTATTTTGGCCTATAGAAGATACTCATTCGGTTCTTCTTTACATTTTGCCAAGTTTTACACTTAACATAATTTGGCCTATGGAAGATACTCATTTGGTTCTTCCTTACATTTTTGCCAAGTAATAAACATTTGAATTATATTAATGACATCATCAAAGTCTAACAAGTATTCCTAACAATATATAGGACAGCAGCAGCCAACTTCGTCATTTTTTCCATCCTCACTTCTTCTCTTCGGCTTTGGGCGATTCTAGACGAGGGATAGAGACGATTTCGACTAATATTATCATCCACTAACATCCCTGCTTTCCTTGTGAGAATTCATCAAGTTCTTAACATCTTCCGCCACCCGAATCAAGGTAAGAGTCCCTAAAACCCTTGTTTTGAGATTTTGGGGGAATTTTGTAGGTTTCTCGCGATTTGACCCTTTTCAACAAGATTTATTATAGATTATTACTAGACTTCAATTGTATACTTGTTTTCCTTCGTGGTTCTTGAGGATTTGTGGATTCAACTCCGATTTTTCCGTTATTCGCCACTTATACTCAATGATACCCTATTAGTGTTCGACGAATTGTCCCAACGGGTAGAACTAGGATGCATTCCTACGTATTCACAATGTTGAGATTGGTTGTATATCATTCTTGTGTTAGGAATGGAATTCTGAAGATTATTAAGACCGAAACCTTTCCTTTCACCGTTTCTTCACTTCGTATTATTCAAGGCAAGTACATGTATTACATTCCGTTATGTGTGTTACGATTTCGATATGAATGATGAATTATGATCTTTTGTGTGTGTGAGTTATTTGTCCTTCCACACGGAGCGTTCGACGGGACGTCTGGGGGTCGATACTAAGGGGTACAACCACGGAAATGGACTTGGGTGCGTGTGTGGTTGAACTTCCACCCAAAGCATTCGACGGGGCGTCTGGGGGCCGATACTAAGGGGTACGGCCACGGAACTGGTTTCACATGCGAAGCGTTCGACGGGGCGTCTGGGGGTCGATACTAAGGGGTACGACCACGGGTTACTAGTTGTGGATGTTTGTGATATAGCGATGAGATAATAAACTGTTTTGAATGCCAATGTGATATTCCAAAATATGGCTTTTCAAATGTTTTTTGAATGAGATGACTGTATAAATCGTATCTATATATAATGTAGTGTAATTGTGTACTTACAGTAGCTATTCGAATGCTAACCCCTTAAATAGGGGAAATGCGTCTTATGCATTTCAGATATTGGTCGAGCTGAGGAGCTGGTACGGGATACACATGCAAAGGATAGACCGGCATGATGATGAGGCTCGAGTCTGTATTAGATGTTTTGTTATGATGTCTATTTGGGTGTTGGATATTATCTCCCCTGCGTGGGCAATGAACTCGTATTGACTCATATTTCTTGATGTCCGATTAAAATATTTTGGCTGAGGTCACGGCCCTATTTTACTATGTTTATTATGTCTTATGAGAATTGTATGTGAATTTGTGTCATGTGTTAGCCTGGTAGACCTTATGAAGGTTTTACGGCGTGTAACGTCCCTTAAGTGAAATTGGGGTGTTACATATTTTAACTAACACATGGGTAAAGTATAACCCTCGTTGTAATCTAGTAAACAGGCAAGACCAGGTCGTCCCAAGGGATTGGTGAAAATTCAGTTTAACAAGTGTTTGTTGAATTGGTACCGCCACTAGAAGGGGGGGTGAATAGTGCGGTTAAGAGTCTTGAACTCTTTTTGTGCGGAAGCAAGATATCGGAGGAAATAAAGTTTGGAAAAGAAAGAACACGAAAATTTGTTCAAGAGATTCGGCTATAAACGAAGCCTACGTCCCCTACCTAGTTTTATCGACTAGGACTTTTCTTAGAAAACTTTGATTGCACTTTCTAGTTTAGTGCTAACTCTTACAATCTCTTGATTTCCGGGCTCAAGAAAACCTCACTAAAACACTCTTGTTTTTCTCGGTACAAGACAACCTTACAATCAAACACTTGCGAGGAGAAACTCGACTTTACAAAGTATGTAGCTCTTTTGATACAAGAATATATGTAGGAAGTGATGGAACAATTCTCCTTGTATCGCAATGCAGAGAATGTATTTCTCTCCTAAAATATGCTTGAAATAGCTTGATAATACTTGTAAGCTCAGATGATTTTGTTGTTTCTTCCAAATCCATGAAATGTGCTATTTATATCTTTCATGAGGTGAATTTCCCGTTGGAACAGTTGCACATGTTACGTACGTTATGAGGTCTCGGTTACGTACGTTATATCTTGTACGTACGTTATATAACTTTAGTAGAGGCCGTAATGAACCCCGAAAAAAAGTTCAGTGACATCTGATAAAATTCATTACGTACGTTACGTAAGTATGGCTTACGTACGTTAGCTTGCATTCAGAGATCCGTTGGATGTGAAGACCTGTTGTAACGGCTAATGACTTTTTGCAATGGGCAGAAAGTTCAAACCTTACGTACGTTATACAGAATATGTTACGTACGTTACCTGCATAAAATCACTTGCAAAAATCGTGAGTCTTACGTACGTTATAAAAGGGTTGTTTACGTAAGTTAAGTGAAGGAAAAATATGTTAAGTGAATTTTGGTTAAATAACTCATCATCAAAATGTATAAAATGAATTATTAAAAATATTGTACCAACAATCTCCCCCTTTTTGATGATGACAAAATTTATATGGGAGTTTTTGAAAAAGATGAGTTTTGGAGGATCGAGAAAATATTTTAAGAAAACTCTCCCCCTGTATAAGACTCCCCCTGAAACGAACAAGGGTTATTTAAAAAACGAGACATATTTTTCTCCCCCTTTTTGTCATTAACAAAAAGACAAGAGATCCTGTAATAGCAAGTGAAACACGAAATAGTCAACGAATATCAACGAATTAGCAACGAGTAGTAATAATAGGAATGGAAATCGTCAAAACAACACATTCATTCAAAATAAAGAGAGTAATAGTTTATGACAACAAACATGCGTGTAATGTTGGTCTTAAACAAAATGGAAGCATCATCATATGAAAGAAAAATCGGCTAATCAAGGTCGGCTTCCGGAGGTGTCGGAGGGATCCTGAAATGAGTACAAATGTTCTTAACCATAAGCTTTATCTTGATCATTTCTTTCTCCAATTTATCTATTCGAGCGACCATCTTGGACGAGGAGCTATCTTGTCTTGGGCGAGAAGGACCGGGCTGAGAAGAAGGACGAGGTTGAGTATGAGCAATTCCACGTGATGTGATCCTCTCATCTGGTCTTGGTAGCACACCACCATCAACTAGGCGATCATCATCCCTAATGTACGCGAAGTAAATCCATCCACGGTTTCTTGTACGGAGATATTGCATGGTCCGGATGGTTCCTTCGGTAACTAGGCTCCCCCTCGGGATGGAGACCCCGTGAAGCCCTATGAGATCAACTCCAGCGTTCTCGAATATCTCAGTCAAAATAGATCCAAACGGCATTCCGTACTTTCGTTGTCGTTCGACCTTGGCATAACTCTTTTTGTGGAAGATTAGTCCTTTTTCCACAAACCACTTGAGTACGATTGAAGCAAAATTAACCTGATGATCTTTCCAAACGTGATAAATGATTTCCATGTCCACGTTTACAAGACGATGCTGATAATTAACTTTAGGCATTAGACAATGAGTGATAGCATCATGAAGTAAACGAATATTTATTCTGAAATCATTATTTTCGAAACATCCCGAATGAACATCAATCACGGGTTTGTCCGTCAAGAAATCTCGGACCTTAGATTCATGAACTCCATAACTCTCATCATCAGAAAAATTGTCAATAACTTCATCAGGAGCGGCAAATTCTCCTTTAAAACGAAATCCCTCATTAGGGAGACCAAAAAGTTCGGATAATTTAGCAGCATCAAAAAGAATTGGTTTACCACGAACTAGGGAGTTAACTACAGCTAGTTCTTCAGAATCATAAGTCACAAAAAAATTTGCATAGAATTCCTTTACGCAATCCACATAAATAGGTCGGGCGAGACTTATAAAACGGTTGATACCGATCATGTCAAAAAATTCTTCGATTCCAATTCCAATAGAATTCAGAGATTCAAAGTCAAAGTGATGACTCGGAGTTACCTCTTCATCGATAAGCACTTCTTTGAAGATTTTTTACGCTTGAGCATTTCTGAAAGCTGGTTCTCCATAAAGTGAGTAAGAGGATTGAGAGGCCTCTCCTCTGCGTTTCTTGCCAATCCTGCATGCCATTGATGGAGATGAATGGAAGATATAAAGATTCGGTTGGAGTTAGTGAGGGATTGAGAGTGGTTCGTCGCTGACGATTTAGGGATTAGGATGAAATGAATAGGAAACTGTCGAATGGGGTATTTAAGTAGCAGGGTCAAAAACTGATTACGTATGTTATGCGACCTTACTAACGTACGTAGCGAAAAATCCCGAATTCCCTGTACTAAAACCTATAGATCGTAACGTACGTAGCCCAAACTAGCGTTACATACGTAAGGTCCTATTACGTACGTAATATCCCTGCCTTAACGTCCGTAAGCGTGACCAAATGAGCAGTGATTTTCTTTCGATGATGCCCCATTTTTAATGACCATTTAATGTAAATATTGTAATACCCGAGATTTCTGATGTGTATTTGAACCTTATGATAATGTAATTGTTGCATTTTGATCTGAGTATTATTCTCCGTATTTCGAGATCTTGTGTTTTTGAGCGGATGATTTCATGAATGTGTTCAAAATTGTAATTTTTGCACATGTAGCGCATGCTATCGACTAGGCGTCGCGTACGCTAATTTGGGTTTCATAGCGCACGCTATATATGAACCTTAACGCGCGCTATACATAGTCAGCATGATTGAGACGTGTTGGTAGGTGAGATCAGGCCACGGATTTCGTTGGGATTATGTCGGAATGAACCTGGATGGCTTTTGAAAAAGCCGAGTCAATGGTGTTTAGCGCACGCTACTGGTATGAGGATAGCACACGCTAAATGTTGAGTACAGTGAGGTCAGTAAGCTTCGTATGGCCGTTAGCGCACGCTATGGATATGGACTAGCGCGCGCTAATAACCATTTTCTATATATAGGACAACACCTATTTTCATTTTTCAGATTTTTTTGACTTCCCAAACGCGATTTCTAAAACTTAGAGAGTTACTTCCTCCATCCTAAACCTCTCATATCATCATCCTAGCACGAGTTTGAAGATTGTAGATCATTGGAGATTGGTGTTCAAGCTCTCGGTGTTGGATTTCTTCAAAGTTCCTCCTTGTTCGTCACTATTTTGAGGTAGGTGATTCTTCACCAACTGGAGTAGCATTCTTATAGATGTTTTGGAACATGTTTTGAGATTATCTAGTCTGTTAAATTCGTACGTAGTCGAACATCATGTTGTTAGAAGGATATTTTCGATGTTTCGGTACTTTTTCACCGTATAGACCATTGAACCTTTTAGTGTTTGAACTCCTAAGCACATTAATGTAACTACAAAACCGATTGTGGCCAGCTTATGGAGATTATCAAGTTCTTATGTACTTACATAATGGAATTATACGTTTTGGGACATAAAATGGATTGAACTTAGGATATCTTTTTGAAGATCAAGATGAATTATGGTGTTGTGATGATTATACGTATCCTTGTATCACGAAGTCGTGTAATCCGTAAGATCATTCATAAACTATATGAGCATGATATGCATGAAGATGACATGTATTAGCACTGAAGATTTCATGAGTTTCATCATCATTAGATCAAGTCTGCTGCCCAGTAATGAACTGCCATGCACGGTTAGCGCACGCTAAGATATGTATATTAACGTGCGCTATCAGGCATAAGTTAACGTACGCTACGTTTGGTATGTAACGTACGTTATGTCATCAGGCGAGTCAGTCGGCTGATCAGAGAGAACTGTCAGTACATAGTTAGCGTACGCTAGACTTCATCGTTTACGTACGCTAACGAGCAGGCTTAACGCACGTTACGTAGAATACGTAGAATACATAGCGTACGCTAAGTAGCTCAGGTAGATTACATTTTTAGGAGCTTTCGGTCGTATATCGGATTGTTAGACATTCGTACGACATGAGATGAATTCTATATTTTTTCTTTTGAACAAGGTCCGAGCCTTGTATAGGGGTCGATCTAGGGGCGGTGGCATACGGATGCGTGACATTTGTTGGAGTGTTTCATTCTTGCCATTTTGGAGGCAAGTATCATATGTTGAGTTTAGTTTATATTGGAACTTTAATCATGCATATGGTTTTGTTCATGTTGTCGAGTATGAGATTAACTTCTTTGATTTCTCGTGGTATTCATTGTTAATTGTTCGTATTAATAGACATATTGAAATGCATATATGTATGCATGATTGCATGGTTTATATTGTAAATGATCCGAGGGGGTCATGAGGATCTATGCTGAGGGCGCTGGATCGAATGTCCACCATGTGTTGGTCCGACGGGATCATCATAGGGATCTATGCTGAGGGCGCTGGATCGTTGGACGGGTTTTTCACCATGCGTTGGTCCGACGGGATCATCATGGGGATCTATATTGAGGGCGCTGGATCGTTGGATTACCCTGTATTGTATTGATGGAATCGTGAGGATTCGCATCGTTGGATTCTGGTGACGGAAGTCCGTTTTGTATGTTTTATGATGCATTGATGAAATTTGTATTGTGATACTTGTACTAGCATCGTTTTGCTAACCCCTTCGGGGGTGGACATTTATTTTGATGTTCAGGTAGCCGAGGAGCGGGGAGGCAGCCACAGTACCGACATGACGATGAAATGGCTCAGTGATGTGGATGTTATTTATTGTTATTATGGTTTGTATCCTTGGTTCATCTTTCAGTACTCGAGTACGCGTGTCTTATTAATATTTCGAGATGGTTGTAATAAATAACTCATTTGATCTGTTTGAAACCGGTTTTTGTATTTGGAACTTTCATGGTGTTGTTGGTTGTTCTTTAGTCTAATACTCGCAAGCGCACGATTTGTTCGATGTAGATATGCGGTGCAAGGTCGATTCCACAGGGAGGACTATAATAGTGAAGTCAAATTATTCCTATCGTTTTGAACCAAATTATATTAAATTCTAACCTAGTCCCAAATAATTTTATTTTTGATTTGTTATAATAATTGCATTAAATAACAGTAATTTTTTAAGTAGATTTTACATAAATTGATTTTAAATAATTTACTAGGGTTTAGAGTCCACCAATGTCTATTTATTATTTATTTTATATTTTAATTCCAAGAAATTCAGGGAATAACTTCTGAAATCAATCTCACTATTTTCCTATAGATTTGACAATAAGTACAAAATTATAATTCAAATATAGATTTTTCTTCGCTTGAAAAATGTAATTTCTAAGCATTATATGTATCCAATTTAATGGAAAACAAATAATCAAAGAAATTAACTAATATCAATAATCACAAAGCAATGGGGAATTTATAACTATCAAAAATACGTGATAAAATTGATGAAATAATATTCCCCTATTGAAGCGAAAATCATAAACGTTAAAAATATTTATTTGGAATTATTATATAAAAATTAATAATAATATAGGCATGGTTTCATCATAACCCAGTAAAAGAAAATTACTCACTCATAATAACAACACAAATAAATAAATATTCCATAATATTATTACACAAATATAATTTTATTACACAATATTTTTATTTCTCTCCCTTACAATAATATCTCTCTATTTTTTCTCCTTTTTTCTCCTCCTCTCAAACACTACACATTCATCCCCTATTTATACTACTACAAAATTAATAAAATAATAATTTTTAACATTTTAAAATTCCACCCCCTAATCATACACGACTGCTATGAGGTGCTGATGTCATGAATGACATCAGCACAGAGTTGAAATTCTGGTCCAATCAGGTGTTGACACGTGGCACAATATGGTCCGTCTATTTAATTGTCCTTCGAACGGTCATAACTTCTTCATACGAACTCGGATTCGGATGAATTTTTTTTAAAACGATCGTCTCGACGAGATGAATAAAATGAGACCAGTCGTGACAATATTTGAATTTTGTAAAAATATCGCCCTTGAACCAATTGATCTGTCTTGTACCGGTTGGTTAACCTGCAAATATAATTTAATTCCAATTAATTATCCAAAAATGACATAAAATTATAAAAAATTCTAACAAAATGAAATAATATAAATATATGGTAAACCGAATAAATTATCACACAACACACAATTATATATATAAAATACTAATAAAAATATTACTCAAAATATACTAAACAAATTCCCCCACACTTATCTTTTGCACGTCCTCGGACAAATCTTATACCCGAGTTAATAATACTCAGATGCTGAAAAAATCATGACAAAACCAATATCAAGAGAGAACAAGTGATCATGACCCAAGTGAGATCAGAGAAAAATAGGATGCCGCACCAAATTCTAACAACTTCATTGAGAATCGAATGCCAAAAGATTCAATACCCTCACAGTGGATATCACTCTTCACTCAAGTGTATATACGGGATATTCGAGAAGAGTTCACTCATATCAAAGCATAATGTGTCATTACCATATGCTTGGTCAAAAATCAAATCTCCACTACTTAAAAATAAACTCATGCATAAATCAAAAGGTCTTTTCTTTTGGTTGTAACGTGGCTTTGGGTATGGGTAGGATAAAGGGAAAATTATGAAGTTTGCTAGCCAAGATCAATTGTGAATTTAGATGCATAACAAATCCTACAAATAACAATCAACACCCCCCCTTCTGTAATGAAAACTCTCAAACCATCATCCCCAAGTTATTCTGTACATGGTAATTGAATATTCATCTGGTAAGGTCATACCCTTGTGTAAGAAAAAGTATGCAATTGATCTTCTGGAAGGAATTATGTATCCTCAAGGGATAGTTCAAGTGCTATTTTATGTATATATAGTGATGATTTTCGCACTTGACATCCCGCTTTTTTTTTCTTTCAGGCCGTTTTTTTTTTGCCTTTATTTATATTTTTTTTCTCGGTTCAATACTCCAATGTACTTCACACCCTTTCACTTTCAACAAAATCTCTTAATCTCCACAATACTCTTATGAACATCGGCCCTTATTTGTCACACATCTAGTTCACAATTAAATCTTTGACTAGAGGGTGCAAATGGATGAGTCATCAACAAGAATGGATAATGGCTAAAGTAATGTGCTTGATCAAAGAAATAGGCTCAGGCTCAATGGGGCTTCTAAGGATAAAATGTAAGGGGTGGGAAAATATAAGCCAACAAGGGGTTAATCCTAATTGCCTTTATCATCTTAATGCAAGAGTTTATGAATGTAGTCTCGAAATGTATAAATGAGCAAGTTCTAGAATGAACACAATATGTTTGACCACACAACAAAAAATATAGAGCGCATATACAACGATTGCTCTAAGGCTCAAAACTCACAAAAAGAGTGTTGTGTACTGAATCCCATACACCTTCATTCAAATCCATTATCAAAACTAGTGAAACATCCCAAAAATAATTTTTTCACTAACGTTTTCTCAAGAAAATGGTGCCGTGATTTTCAACATTATATATATATATATATTGTTGGGAAAAACAAACACCCTGTATCGAAACAGCCGGGATACTCGAATCCCTGTATCGAATGTTATTTAGAGGTTTTGACATATATGCCAATCCGTATACAGTAAGGAAACTGTATCAAGGCTTTGAGGCTTTATCCGGTATCGAAGACCTGCCTCGAATCAGTACTCGTCAGTACAGCAAGAAGACTTGTAAAAGACCAAGTATGGAAACTGTCTCGATGCTCAAAATACAGTCATCTTCCATATAGTTCACAAAAGGACAAGAAAGAACACAAGTCAAGTCCCGTTGAACAAAGAAGTATTTAAATACTCAAGGATAAAGTATTTAAATACTGCCAGTCTTCAGATCTTCAGAATCCCACGAAATCCGGATCATGTCATATTCCCGTTGAAGGAAATCTTATTCAAACGGATACATCTCAACGGATACTTTCTTCAGAGACTATATATATCCTTGAAGACATTGAAGATCAGTTACCAACCGAAGTAACCTAACATTCAAGCTATCAAAGTTATCATCTGAGCAAACATATCTCCAAAGCATACTGCAATTAAGAACGAAAGAGATATACAGTGCTCAACATCAAGAACGACCATCATCACTCAAGAACTTCAAAGTCGTTCTTACACAGTTACCTACCTTTTACCTCTGTGTAAAACCGAGCTCTGTGTGAACTCAACAAGTTATTCGACTGTGTGGGACGAATAAGGACGAAGCTTTGAACCGTGTGTGAAGAAGCTAGTCAAGAAGAAAGCTTTAACCAACTGCGGTGAACGGTTGAAAGTGACATTCTTTGTATCAATCTGTGAACGATACAAGGATAGGTTTGTTTATAATTACGTAGTTGTGTACGCAGAATTATAATAAACTTTACTCCTGTGTGGAGGACCGGTGGACGTAGAGGGGTTTACCTCGAACCACTTAAATTACCGTGTCATTTACCTTCACTTTTACCGTTTTAAATTACCGTGATATATTAAGTATACACCAAATACTTCGTTCTGTATCCACGGCAACTAATCGTATCCAAGACTTCGCTACGCACTCGATTTAGATTCCGTACAGTTTGTTGTTTAAACTATTTTCCAAACTGTATCCAGTATACTTAAGTGGCCAACAAGTGGTATCGGAGCGGTTGATTCTAAAAAGAATCAGTCGTGTTTCTTTTTAACCGAATCAGATTCAAATCACTTATTTTCAAAACAGTCTCTTTCATTTCGATATTATCAGTATGGATACTTCTATGATTAACAAAGTCCCTATGTTCTTTATTAACGAATTTGACGACTGGAGAATTAGAATAGAAGTTCATCTTGCAGCAATGCACGAAGAGATGATTTTTGTTATACAGGATGGTCCGATCAAGATCATGAAGGTCAATCCAGCCGCAAGGATTGAGGGCCAAGCCCATGCTGAAATGCTCGAGAAGGAACGCGAGCAATGGACAACCGATGAAAGGAAGCGAGCAAATCTCGACAACGTGGCTAAGAACGCGTTATTTGTCACTCTTGACAAAGGCACGTTCTCAAAGGTAAAGAGCTGCAAAAAAACAGCCAAAGAAATCTGGGATAAACTCAAGTTAATTTGTGAGGGAACTGAGCTCTCAAAATAAAACAAAATTTCAAAACTTACTCAGCAATTCGAATCTTTTGAAATGAAACCAACGGAAACACTTGAGGAACTTGACCTCAGATTTACTGGTATTGTTGGTGAACTTGAAGCGTTGGGCAAGATTTACACCCAAAAGGAGAAGAACTTAAAAATTTTCAGATCTCTCCCAGCCCGATGGGACATTAAGACCACAGCTATGCGTGTATCCTGTAATCTTAATGAAATATCCACTTTTGATCTCTTCTCTGACCTTAAAGCCTTTGAGTATGACATTGACAGAAGAGAGAAAGCTGAAGAATCTCCTTCAAAGGTCACAGCTCTCGCCGCTGTATCGAACCGTCGACACAGCATGCCTAGCTCGTCGAAGCCCGGTCACAAGAATGCTGACAGTGACGACGACATCCTGTCACAAGATGAAATAGCTCTTCTAATGCATAAATTTAAAAAGTTCATCAAACAGTCTGGAAAGACTCCCTACAGGCCCAAACCTGTCAACAAGGTAAGTACCGAAACATCATCTGGTGATGCTAACCTGTGTTATAACTGCTGGAAACCAGGCCATTATGCAAACAAATGTCCTCATCCCAAAGTCCAAAGATTGCCTGAGGCCGAGCAACAAGAGAGAGATGAAAGAAGACGTGCTTGGAAAGACAAGCTCAAGGCCCTGATTGGAGAATCAGAAGCCTCCCCCACACCATCCAAATCAGCAGAATGTCTTCAGGTGGTCACTGAAAGTGATTCATCTGACGATGAGTTCGATGATAAAGCATACATGTGCTTTATGGCCAAAGATGTTCCAGAAGATGAAGACAGCGACGATGAGGACATCCTAGAGGAGGATACCTGGTACTTCGATAGTGGATGCTCTCGTCACATGACTGGAGATAGGAGCAAGCTATCTGATTTTGTAGAAGGTCGCGGTACAAAAGTTCGCTTCGGTGATAAGTCTAAAGGAAGAACAAGAGGGAAAGGAAACCTACTTGTCGGAAAATTCAAGGTCACCGATGTTGCATATGTTGAAGGCTTACAGTATAATCTACTTAGTATTAGCCAGTTCTGTGATAAACAGTTCTCGGTGAAGTTCTATATAGATCAGAGAGTCAAGAACACCCAAACCAAGGAAGTTGTGCTTACAGAAGCGATCGTAATATGTACATTGCCGATCGGAAGCCTATGAGCTCCTCAATTCCATGTTTTGTTGCCAAAGGCACTGCAGATCTTAGCTGGTTATGGCACAAGAGGATGTCTCACGTCAACTTCAAGACGATCAACAAGCTTTCAAGACAGGGTATGGTTAGAGGTTTGCCAGATGTGTCATTCAAGAAGGACAGCGTCTGCGGACCATGCCAGAAAGGCAAGCAAATCAAGTCAACCCTGAAAAGCAAATCCTACCTTTCAACCCAAAGAGTGTTGGAAATGCTACACATGGATCTCTACGGTCCTGTAGACCCAGTAAGTTTGGGAGGTAAGAAATATTGCATGGTTGTTGTTGATGATTATTCCAGGTATGCTTGGACGATCTTTCTTAGCAAGAAGAAGGAAACAACATCAAGGCTGCCCGAGCTCCTGAGAAAGTTGCAAAATGAAAAAGCGTCGAGTATCGTGTGCATTCGTTCCGACAGAGGTACTGAATTTACTAACCGCTTTATAGAGCAATACTGTTCGGAGAATGGAATACAGCACGAATACTCAGCTGCCCGTACACCTCAACAAAATGGTGTTGCTGAGGAAAGAATAGGAAGTTGAAAGAAGCAACACGGACAATGATTGCCGCAAGCAAATTGCCACAGCGTTTCTGGGGAGAAGCAACCAATACAGCGTGCTACACTCAAAACCGCTGTATCGTCAACAAGCACCACAACAAAACAGCTTATGAGGTATGGAATAACAAAACCCCATTACTTTCGTATTTTCACATTTTTGGATGCAGGTGTTATGTATTGAACAATGGGAAGGACCAACTTAGAACCTTTGATGAAAAATCAGATGAAGGAATATTCGTAGGATACTCCTCCGTCAGCAAAGCTTTCAGAATCTTTAATAAAAGGAGGCTGACGATCGAGGAATCAGTTCATGTAGTGTTCAGCGAACCACACCATGACCCTACAGGAGTAGATGATATCACTCAGGACATTCACCATATATCTATCTTGGATCCACCTACACCCATAGAACCTGTAGTTGATTTAGAAATCAACCCCGCAGCTGTAAGAATCGATGTGGATGAAGCTGACGCTGCATGTCAAGCCGTACCCACGTAAACTTTCGATACAAGACGGGATCCCGAACTAGAACCCGACCGAAGATGGTTGAGAGATCACCCGCAAGAGCCGATCATTGGAAACATTAATGCAGTGTGTTTCTACTCGTAGGAGAATACAGTACACAAGGAAATGTACTTTGTGCACAAGAAGAATCTAATGTCAAGTTTCACAGCTTCTGAATGGAAATCTCAATCCGAACTTAGGAGACTCAATATGTGCACTATCGCCGTATTCTTAGCCCACCAACTGTTTCGACCATAGACGCTCTTAACAATTCTCATTGGATAACATCTATGGAAGAAGAGCTAACAGCAAAGAAACAATGTATGGTATCTTGTACCTGCACTAACACACCAATCGGTTATAGGAACCAAATGGGTATTTCAAACAAAAAGGATCGAAATGGACTTATCATAAGGAACAAATCCGGACTAGTAGCACAAGGCTATTGTCGTGAAGAAGGAATCGACTATGATGAAACCTTCGCCCGTAGCGAGACTAGAAGCCATTAGGATATTTTTAGCCTTTGCCGCCCATAAGAGTTTTATCGTATACCAAATGGACGCCAAGAGTGCTTTCGAATGGAGACCTTGCGAAGAAGTTTATGTTGAACAACCACCGTGGTTTGCCAACACAGACGGTATCGATCTAGTTTACGTGCTAAGGAAAGCGCCATGCGGACTTAAACAAGCCCCTAGAGCCTCAGTACGAAACCATGTCCCAAAGATTCAACCAACAACGGATTTGAGAAAGGTGCTGTTGACAAAACCTTGTTCAAGATACAGGAAGGTGATGACCTTCTAATGGTACAAATCTATGTCGATGATATTATTTTTGGTTCAACTAACCTTGCTCTATGCCAAAGGTTCTCACATCTCATGCAAAGTAAATTTGAAATGAGTATGATGGGGGAACTTAGTTATTTCCTAGGATTGCAGGTAAAGCAGTTGCCTACAGGTATATTCATCAACGAGGAGAAATACAGCAAGGAGCTTCTCAACAAATTTGGAATGAACACTTCCAAATCCTCGCCAACCCCCATGAGCACTTCCGTGCAAATTAGTGCTGATGAAGCCGGAAAGCCGTTTGACCAATCACTCTACAGGAAGCTCATTGGTTCACTCCTGTACCTAACGGCTAGCAGGCCCGATATCCAGCTTTGTTTGGAGTGTGTGCGAGATCCCAAGTTGGACCTAAGGAATCACACTTCAATACACTAAACGAATCTCAAGTACATTAAAGGAACAATCGATGCAGATCAGTGGTATCCTAAGGAAGGCGGATTCGATTTAGTTGGATACAAATGACTGGATCTCTGAGGTCGCAAGCTAGATAGAAGAGTACAAGTGGAACTTGTCACTTTCTCGGACCTAGACTCGTTTCTTGGTTCAAGAAGAAGCAATTGGATAACTCTCTTCCACGGTGAATCGCAGTACTATGTCAGGTAGTCGCCGTATGCAGATCCTTTCGATGCAAGAACAACCGCCGATTATGGAATCGATGCTAGAGAGACTCCAATCATGTGTGATAGCACGGGTGCAATCGCAATCACGCACAATCCTGTTTTGCACTCGCGCACTAAACATATCAACATGAAGCATCATTTCATCAGGAATCATGTCGAGAACAAGGATGTTCGCCTGGAAAAAGTTCATACAGACGTTTAGCTGGCCGACATTTTCACAAAGCCTCTCGACACAGCAAGATTCAACATGCTCGTAATGCACTGGGAATACTACAAATGCACTCCGTAAGTAATTTCTGCTTTTACTCAACAATTGAGGGGAATGTCAGAAGACTCGTGAATACAGATTCAACATTAATTATCCGTACACCTTAATCATCAATACAAGATCAGTAGCGAGCGAACGCATATGAATCCTACACTGGTGTGTGCAATAATTAAGGGGGAATACAGTAGGACCCATGAATACAAAGATTAATCCAAATATTGTCGTATGGAATTTAAAACCTATTAGTACCTTTTTAAGGGGGAACGTCAGATCGACGCGAGAACAAGACATGCTATAGATTTCGTTTCGATATAATATAATATTATTTCCTTTTAAAATAATTTTTGTCCACGTGCACTGCTTTTACGCCAAACGTCATGTTCATTAAATGCCTTACACGACATCCGACAATCAATCTCAAAAGCCGCGATGTTTTTAAATTATTTATTATTTTTAAACCGCCGTTTTAGGCATTTAGTGGTATCAACCTATGTCGAAGTGGGACCCGCTCTATTTTTAAACCTTTTAATGAATTAGCGTACTGTTACACTCATCCATCCTAACCGTTGATTTCAAAATCGGTTCCCATCCCTTAAAATCGACCATTCGTACTCTGCAAAACCCTATTTCGCCGCCCAAGTATAAAAGGATCAGATTCGCCATTAGAGACTCTTTACGCTTTCTGCAATTACAAGAGTTCTCAAGCAAACAGCCTACATATTTTTCTGCATATTCACTGCGAATTTCGACTGTTTTCTTCCACCTTTGTTTTAAGAAAACATCAATGGCTAGTCAATCTTCTTCCCCTATTCTGAAGAAAACCTCCAACATCATTGATGGCCGGATCTTCTCCAAACCTGTCATCATCGAGCGTATTATCTCGGAAATCAACGACACCG
The DNA here is from genome assembly GCA_033398695.1 of Orobanche coerulescens. Classification (NCBI taxonomy): domain Eukaryota; kingdom Viridiplantae; phylum Streptophyta; class Magnoliopsida; order Lamiales; family Orobanchaceae; genus Orobanche; species Orobanche coerulescens. The sequence goes on along the minus strand of JAWKAU010000109.1, from coordinate 426,578 downwards.
AACCAATGGAGTATATCATTACTCGTCTTGAACAACAAGGTCTCTATCGCTTCGGGAGCAAGACCGCCGACAAATACGACGCCCATCTGGTTGAGGAATTCTACCTCAACGCCGCTGTTCGTTTTCTGTCACTAGCCCATGGAGGACATGTTGCTGACATCACTGCAACAGTCCAGGGAGTGGAAATCTGCATCAATCGCGATTTACTCTAGAGAATCTACAGGCTGCCCGCCGATGGCCTGACCATGGACCAACTTGAGACGTTCGGGTCTCAAGAGCTTATTACCAAGTTTTATGGACTATTTACAGGGTCCAAAGTGGTTGATATGGTGACAACCACTTGTCACAAGAAAAATTTTCTTCTTCATTTTGTTTATCTTCATGACTTTTGCTCCAGGATCATTGAAAACCGAACCGGTGCGTTCGAGATGTGCACGAATTTAAGGTTCAGGATGATGGTAGCTATTTTGACCTGTGAAAAGGTCAATTGGTGCCAAATCATTCTGAAACGTCTTCAAGAAGAGGTGTGCAAACCTGCCACCCAAAAGAAATCCTTTGGTTTAATGCTGAACTACATTCTGACAAAGTGCGGACTGACGCAATCCGCCGATGCAAAGAAAAATAGCTCGAGGATATACTTAGGAGGTGTCAAACCCTCTGCGTATAACCAGAGCACCATGCATTGCAACCACCCGAGAACCAGGCACATGCCAATTTCTGCCAACCCAAGAGATGAAACCGTTAAGGTCCCAGAAATGGAATCTTCAAAGAAACGAAAACGATCTCACAGCAAGAAACACTCTGCTGGTGAGAAGTCCAAGAAGAGACTAAGGAGGCTCTCAAAAATCAAAGCCAAGCACTCCAAGGATGTCTCCCCCGTGTCGCAACCCACTGATGAAGAACCCCAGGGCCCAACCCCTGTGGAAGAGGTGTCTCCTACTGTCTCGACAGTAGATCCCGAGCCTTTGGCGGCTACGATGGATATAGAGACATCTGCCAACGCTCAAGACTTTAGCAAGTCGGCTGCCCATTCGGAGCCAAAAGCTACTTCTCCTCTGCGGGATCCCACACCCGTGCAGGATCCAATTTCCTTCGGGGCACCATCCCCTGCAAGGAGTCCATCTTCCGTACAGGATCCCATACCTGTACAGGAATCCCTCGAAACAGCGTCTCCAGACGTTATTCAAAGTCCCTCCCCTGACTCGATCATAAATCAAACACTTCTTTCGGTTCAAATTGAACACGCGTACGAAAGATTCCTGCAATGGAAATGCTATAGGCTAGCTCCGTACGACACACTGTACAACTGGAGCGAATGGAGCCACGAAGAGCGATTCGTCTCCAAAGTAACAGACTCAACTGAAATTGAGGCCCTGCTTCGATGGGACAACTCCTCGTGCAAAGATCTAATTGAAAGCCACCTGCTGCACAAATCTGACGCCATAAGAAAAGGAAAGAAGAAGTTAGAGGATTCTCCCATTAATCCAAAAGATGACGACGATCATGACTCAGACGACGACGACGATGCTCTACAAGCAGGTCTGAGAATAAGCCGTGAAGAGGCTGAAGCTCGAGCCGCCTCTCCACCCAGAAAAGACGAAGGGCCTTCTACCCAAGCCAATCCCCCTTCGCCACATCCCGAGAACATTCCCGACCAAGAGGAATCTGTCCCTCCAGTCGAGGAAGTTCAAGAAATTTTGGAACAGGCACCCGAGCCTGCTGCGACCGAAGAAGCTATTCCCGCAAGCCAACAGGAGGATTCAGTCCCTCCTGCATCCATGATTGCTGAAGAACCTTCGCCACAGGAAGCTTCTCAACCAACTGTCGCCGAACCACAGGAAGCTGCTCCCGCCCCTTCAACAATGGAATCCGAGGACGGTACCAAACCTGAGGATGTCCAACTTACTTCACGTCCATCCGTGAATGTAAGAAGATTGAACGGCGCTGCAGACTTCGCCCAACCAGATTCTCCGATCTCTGCTGCACGAAAAGAGCGCCTGCGAGCTCTTGGCCTTCAGACTGTATTTATCCAAGATGCAGTAAACGCTCTATCTTCCGTTGAAAAGGCACTGAATTGGATGCACACCTCTGTCGTCGAAGAAATGACCACTCTTCAACACGAAGTATCTCGAGTTGTCGACGCATTCATCCTTTTGCCAGAAGTTTTCAAGCAAGCCTTGAAGATCATGGAAGATAAGCAGAGCAAGCTGGCGAAGGAGGAAGCTACAAAGACAAGGATTGCTGAAGCCAAGACCGCTTGTGCAATGATTGAGAACAGCTCTCAACTGCGTGCTCACGACAAATCCATTCAAGAAATGTCGAAGACTCTTTCCACCCTTGTTGAAAGAATGACCAGCATCGAGACCAAACAGGACGCCGCTCTTGAAATCCTGCAAAATCTTGATGAAGCCAAAAAGGGGGAAGAGGCACGAGAAGCTGCAAGGAGAATAAGGCTGCAACAAGAAAGGGAATTTGAGGTCGCTCGTAATGATTACCGCCGAATTGAACAAGCTAGCACCTCAATCCCAAAGTTATAAAATTTCGTGCTCAGCACTGAATTCCATGACCCAAATGTCCCTTGGCAAACTCTTATTCAAAGACCTTCTAAATACGTCTGCCGACCAACCGCAACCCAACTGCCGACGAAGTGAAGCACTGGAGGAAGAATGAACTGATGAGATATTTTGTCAGACTCATCAGGGAATCCGCCATCTTCAAAAATTATAAAACGTTAGCGGAAGCGGAAGATAAGTTTACAAAGATGCTAGAAGAAGGTAAACTCCCTCTCCAAATCGAAATGAAATCAAAACATAGAAGAGGAAATCGGGTCACCCATCCAGAAGATTGGATACTTGCCTTTGATCGTTCATATGAAGGAAGAGCGATTTACCAGGATCGAGGCAATGATTCACTTCAAAACTGGTGGCGCGGCACCGAGAACGAACCCGGAAAAAGACCATGGAGGCATGCGGATTATAGATAAAGAGCTGAAATTTATGTATATTGTTTTTGTTTTTGTAATTTCTATTCGAAACAGCAAACTTTGTACTCAATCATTTTTGAATATCAATAAAATAGTTTGTTTGTCTTGAAAGATTACAACTCGTAATCTACTGTGTTAATGTATGATTACTTAAAATTGTTTGATAGGAATCTCAAGTTAGATAAACTTGATTGAAAAATAAGCTGTACGAACTAGTCTACGAACAGTTCATAATTTCAGTTGTAAACTTAGAATACATTGTAAGATTGTGCCTGCGCGCCAATCATAGGCTTAAGTTGTAATAAATCTCAAACTGTATCGAACGTGCCTGCGAGCAGTTCATTATTGTAGACTAAGTCACTAAGTCAGACCTTTTGACAAAGACCAAGAAATCTGCCAGAAGTCATCAAAGAAAAAATGCTTCATGAAGAAGGTTTTGGCATTATCAAGAAGACTCGAAGAGTTAAGTAAGTTAGTCTTGGCAAATTGTCAAAAAGGGGGAAATTGTTGGGAAAAACAAACACCCTGTATCGAAACAGCCGGGATACTCGAATCCCTGTATCGAATGTTATTTAGAGGTTTTGACATATATGCCAATCCGTATACAGTAAGGAAACTGTATCGAGGCTTTGAGGATTTATCCGGTATCGAAGACCTGCCTCGAATCAGTACTCGTCAGTACAGCAAGAAGACTTGTAAAAGACCAAGTATGGAAACTGTCTCGATGCTCAAAATACAGTCATCTTCCATACAGTTCACAAAAGGACAAGAAAGAACAGAAGTCAAGTCCCGTTGAACAAAGAAGTATTTAAATACTCAAGGATAAAGTATTTAAATACTGCCAGTCTTCAGAATCCCGCGAAATCCGGATCATGTCATATTCCCGTTGAAGGAAATCTTATTCAAACGGATACATCTCAACGGATACTTTCTTCAGAGACTATATATATCCTTGAAGACATTGAAGATCAGTTACCAACCGAAGTAACCTAACATTCAAGCTATCAAAGTTATCATCTGAGCAAACATATCTCCAAAGCATACTGCAATTAAGAACGAAAGAGATATACAGTGCTCAACATCAAGAACAGCCATCATCAGCTCAAGAACTTCAAAGCTGCTGTTCTTACCTGGTTACCTACCTTTTACCTCTGTGTAAAAACCGAGCTCTGTGTGAACTCAACAAGTTATTCTGACTGTGTGGGACGAATAAGGACGAAGCTTTGAACCGTGTGTGAAGAAGCTAGTCAAGAAGAAAGCTTTAACCAACTGTGTGAACGGATGAAAGTGAAATTCTTTGTATCAAACTCTGTGAACGATACAAGGATAGGTTTGTTTATAATTACGTAGTTGTGTACGCAGTAATTATAATAAACTTTTTACTCCTGTGTGGAGGACCAGTGGACGTAGAGGGGTTTACCTCGAACCACTTAAATTACTGTGTCATTTACCTTCAGCTTTTACTGTTTTAAATTACTGTGATATATTAAGTATACACCAAATACTTCGTTGCTGTATCCACGGCAACTAACTGTATCCAAGACTTCCGCTACGCACTCAGATTTAGATTTCGTACAGTTTGTTGTTTAAACTATTTTCCAAACTGTATCTAGTATACTTAAGTGGCCAACATATATATATATATATATATATAGATAGATATATAGATATAGATATACACCTTCCCCCACACTTAATGATAAACAATATCCTTATTGTGTAAAAAGAACAATGGAGTAAGGGTTTAAATAAGGCTTCCCTGTTTATGAAAGACGACGCTTTGCTCAAGCCTTTTTTTTGGACCTGCAAGAAATAAGTGTGGCAAAACAACAAAAGAAAATATATACCCGGAAGTATAACACAAACAACCTAGATGCGCTTCAAGAGAGTCCGAAGAGTCGCCTTACGCTGCCATCAATGCTTTTATTAAAAACAAACGAAAAAAAGTACAGTAATAGAAATAACAATATATAAATCGTGGATAGATGTGCGTCAAGAGGTCGAAAAGAAACTCCTTAAGCTGCCATCATTTTCACGATTTTTACACCCGCTAAAAAATAAAAACAACAAGAGGAATGAAGTGGGATATCAGAGGGAAAGGAATGTATCAATTTTGCGTTTCCGCACAGTGAAATCTTCCATCCAAACAATATTAGCTAGAGCTGGGTCGGGTTCAGGAACAAATGCAATAAGTTTTTTTATCAGCTCTTCTGGTGTTGTTGCAACAACTATGATTCGTTTAGCACGCTCAGAAATAAAACCCTTTTCAGAAGAGTAGTTGATGAAAGATAATAAACCATCGAAGAAACCATTGACATTTAGCATACCTATTGGTTTCGTATGAACATTTAGCTGGGCTCTGGTAACCACATGAAAAAGTTCCTCAAGAGTGCCAAAACCACCGGGAAGGGTGATAAAGGCATCAGCATTATTTATCATGTGAGTTATGCGGTCTTGCATATTTACAGCTCTGAACTCATCTCCAATGGTTGCTCCGGTGATTTTACTTTCACCGGAGGTTTTGGAATGATTCCCAACACTTTTACTCCTTCCATATAGGCGAAAGAAGACGTCCCATTAATCCTAGACTTCCTCCTCCGTAAACTACATGAATGCATTTTTCTCCTAAGGTACGACCCAAGTTGTGGGCCTTGATGAAAGCAAGCCTCTTTCCCATGACTAGCTCCACCAAAAATGCAGATGGAGTTAAATCTTTTTGTGGAAGATGATGATTCCATTTTTTGAAAAGAAAATTACTTAGAGAGATAATGAAAAGAATACAAATTTGAGGGATGCAGAAAAGAAACAACTGCAATGTTTATTTATAGATGCAAAATAAAGTAAAAATATTTATCAAATCTGTGACCGCGTTAATTGCGCTTCAACTACTCAACAGAATAATGAATGCATTTATTGCGTATCACATTTTTTTATTCAGAAAATCTAAAAAAAACGACAAAAAGTAAAGATACTCACGTGTATGTACAGTAGTTGTGATTGTGGCTCACATCTTCCTCTGATTTTACGTTCAGAAACGGCTTAAATGCCTTCTATGAGTCGGGGAGAAGCTTCCCATCCAATTTTCTTACAAATTGGCAAACAAGGTCTTTTAACGTTAGATTCCCAAGACGTTGTTCATATTCTGGTTTGAATTTATTCCACAAACATCGAATCCCATAATGTACGAGTCCACTAGGATGCGTGTCAAGAGAAATTTCGATATCATCTAAATTCTCCTTATTCAGACCATCCTTGATGAACTGAATTTTATCTTCTCTGTTTGTGGAAGGAATTCCTAAAGATCGACATCTTGAATCACAGTTCCACCTAGCACATTTGTAGCAAACGGCGATTTTCTTTGCTCGTCGTTTCTTGGCATATGAACTTTTCCAAGCCCGTAAAAATCTAGTTGGTGTTTCCGTGAATTCACCCGCTATTCTCACTTTGGCTTCAATAATGAATCGAATATCAAAAGGTATGCCGTTATTCATAAGCAACCTCATTCTTTCAATTCTGGCTTGGTAAAGTTTCAAAATGACTTTTTTACTAAGGAAGGGAAATCTTTTTTCAATTGTTTTCAAAGTTTGTTCCATAATTAAAAATAAAATAAAAATATCTACAAAATCAGTTGTGGGAAACTGAAAAATCCGACTTTACTAGCCACGGAGTACCGTTATCTGCCACTTGACCGGGCAAACACAATGGAGTATTAATCCACAATATCGGGGTCCTTAAGAAGAATCTCTTCTACCTCAAAAGATTTTAATTCCAAATATGGTTTTAACCGTTGACCATTCACTTTAAAAATATTACCATTTTTGGGATTTTCAATTTCTACAGCTCCGTGAGGATAGACCGTATGAATAATAAATGGACCAGACCATCGTGAACGCAACTTGCCTGGAAATAATAACAAACGAGAGTTAAAAAGAAGGACTTTTTGACCAGGAGAAAAAGTTTTTCTCAAAATGTGTTTATCATGAAAAAATTTCATTTTGTCCTTATATTTCCTTGCACAATCGTAAGCATCATTTCTGATTTCTTCCAATTCATTTAGTTGAAGTTTCCTATGAATTCCAGCCATGTGTAATGAAAAATTTAATCGTTTTATGGCCCAGTATGCTCTATGTTCCAATTCAACAGGCAAATGACATGGTTTCCCAAAGACAAACCTAAATGGAGACATTCCGATGGGAGTTTTAAAAGCAGTACGGTAAGCCCACAATGCATCATTCAATCGCAAAGACCAATATTTCCTTGTAGGATTAACAGTTTTTTCAAGAATATGTTTGATTTCTCTGTTTGAAATTTTCAACTTGTCCACTTGTTTGAGGGTGATAAGGAGTAGCAACTTTATGTGTAACACCATATTTTTTAAATATATGATTAAAAAATTTATTACAAAAATGTTTTCCTCCATCACTTATAATTGCTCGTGGTGTTCCAAATCTGGAAAAAATATTTTCTTTCAAAAATTTTACCATGACTTTGTGGTCATTTGTTTTGCAAGCAATTGCTTCTACCCATTTTGAAATATAATCGACGGCCACAAGGATGTAAAGATTGCCAAAAGAAATTGGAAAAGGTCCCATAAAATCTATGCTCCAAACATCAAATATTTTAATAATTAAAATTGGGTTTAAAGGCATCATATTTCTTTTAGAAATTCAACCTAATCTCTGACATCTATCACATGTGCTGCAATATGAATGTGTATCTTCGAAAAGTGTTGGCCAATAAAAACCACATTGCAGAATTTTAGCAGTTGTTTTCTTTGAGCTAAAATGACCTCCACATGCATGATCATGACAAAAGGAAATGATATTTTGTTGTTCATGTTCTGGCACACATCTCCTAATGATTTGATCAGGACAATATTTGAACAAATATGGATCATCCCAAAAGAATTTTTTTACTTCGTTTAAATTTTTTATTTTATCTTGGTTATTCCAATGAGATGGCATGTTGCCAGTAACAAGGTAATTGACAATGTCAGCATACCAAGGTATTTGAGAAACAGACATGAGTTGTTCATTAGGGAAAGTTTCATTAATGGGAGGTTCTTTATCAGTAAAATTCACGATTAGCCAAGACAAATGATCAGCAACAACATTTTCAGCACCTTTTTTATCTCGAATTTCTAAGTCAAACTCTTGTAACAATAGAATCCAACGGATCAAGTGAGGTTTAGCATATTTCTTAGAAAGAAGATATTTTAATGCAGCATGATCAGAGTAAATTATGACTTTCAAAGCAATCAAGTAAGGTCGGAATTTGTCTAAAGCAAAAACGATTGCAAGCAATTCTCTTTCAGTTGTAGAATAATTTAATTGGGCATCATTTAGAGTTCTGCTTGCATAATATATTACAGTTGGCAATTTATTTTCTCTTTGACCCAATACTACACCGACGGCATAGTCGGATGCATCACACATTATTTCGAAAGGAAGATTCTAGTTTGGAGATTTGATAATAGGTGCAGAGCTCAACATATATTTGAGTGTCTTAATAGCTTTTAGACAATGATCATCAAATACGAAAGGTGTGTCTTTTGAAAGTAAATTACATAATGGCCTTGAGATTTTGCTAAAATATTTGATGAATCGACGGTAAAAACCAGCATGGCCTAAGAATGACCGAATTTCTTTAATCGTTCGTGGGGGTGGAAGACTGGATATTAAATCAACTTTAGATTTGTCCACCTCAATTCCTTTTTCAGAAATCACATGTCCTAAGACAATTCCTTTTTTAACCATAAAATGACATTTTTCCCAGTTTAGGACAAGATTCTTCTCCTTACACCTAACCAACACTTGGGTTAAGTGGTGTAAACATTCATCAAAGCTAGACCCGAATACAGAAAAATCATCCATAAAATTTCCAAAAACCGCTCAACCATGTCAGAGAAAATGCTCATCATACACCGCTGAAAAGTAGCAGGTGCATTACACAAAACAAATGGCATTCGTCGGTAAGCAAAAGTTCCGAAAGGACAGGTAAAAGTGGTTTTTTCTTGATCTTCAGGAGCAATGGGAATTTGTGTAATATCCGCAATTTTCGATTTTCGGTAAATTTTTTTTTCCGACCGGAGTCCATTTTGACGACTCGCTCATGACCGTTTTGTCATTCTGAGAATGATTAATTCTACACGTTTTGTCATCCGAGTTCGTTTCGGTGTTGTTTTGTTGAGTTCCGTGCTTTTTAGCGACTTTTCCGCACTTGAGTTCGATTCTTGTGAATCTCGTCCGAAACTGCTGTCTCGAGTTTCCCGCAAGTCCGTTTAACCTTGTTAGACGTGTTGTGAACTTCGGTTTGGTTATTCGATCACGTATCGCGATTTCCGGGCGTTTTGGGCCATTTTGTAATTTCTTGAAAGTTACGGGTATCCGTATCTGTAATTGTTGTCTCGACCCGTTTCTTGGTCGCGTATGATTAATTATTGCATTACGTTTTCATCTCGAGTCGTTGATGTCGTCCGCAAACTTTTCGTCGTGTTCGTTCCGTGCGTTTTCGGAAATCGAGGCATCGGGTCGTGGCGGGCCGAAAGTGGCCGGACCGGTGCGGCACTATCGGAAGTCTTTGAGCACCGCCGAGCAGCGACAGAACCGCATAGTGCACGCTATGGCGGAGCCAGCTGCGCTTAGCTTCAGCGATGTAGCGCCGCCTGCCGAGTCGATCGGCGCACGCTGCTCGGGCTGGCAGGGATTACGAGGTTGGACTCGGTCGGGATCGGCGAGTAGCGCACGCCATCGCTTGGTCGTAGCGCGCGCTAACCGGCAGGGGTAGCGCAAGCAGCCGGCCGACAAGCGTCGTTACGGATGAGTTTGTTAGTCCAGTGGCTCTTTGGGCCAGTCGGCTGCGCGCGCAGGCTTCCGGCCGTAGCGCACGCTAGCGGGAGTCGGGCGGTCGAGTCATGGTCGGCAGAATTGGTCGGTGGTGCCGGGTCATGCGGGCCATGGCCGAGAGTGCTCGGCCGATACTGGCCGATAGCGCACGCTAGGCCGGGAAGGCTAGCGCACGCTAGTTCCGGCCCAGTATATAAATGACAGACCATCGACTTTCTCCATCATTTTTCATTTCATTTCTCTTCGGTCCGCGGCTGGGGTTTCGGAGGAGACGAAACCATGTTGTTGAACAACAAATCCATGAAGTTTCCGAGTTTATATCACCGATCAATCGTCTTATAACATCCTTCGATCCAGCGAATCAAGGTTAGATCTTTAGAACCCTACTTTTGGGTAGATTTGGGGGTTTTCGCATTTTTGTCCGATTCGTTCCGTTTTGTCGATTAATTCATGATGAATATGATTAATATTGTTGGTATTCTTAGTTTCCCTACGGATTCATGGTATATTTCGTGATTTTTACGGAATCGAGAGGGTTTGGTTGTGGTCCGCCCTCGTTGTTGTTTATATACGAATATACATGAATCGTAGGCGGGTTTTTGGGTGTATTCCAATTCCGTATTCATTTAGAAATGGTTGTGATTGTATTCTTCGAATCGTTAGGTTCGGTTTCATTGGTTCCTAGCATTCGTCGGTGACTTTCCTTTTCGTTCGTTGCGTCGTCAATAATTCAAGGCAAGTATTTTTGGGAACCTTTATGCTTAACGTGGAATGGTAATGTATTTTGTGTGTGATTTGCTCACCTCGTGTTGGTCCGACGGGATCAAGGAGGGAATCCAAAGGTTTGCGTCCTGGATTCATGAGTTTGTTTAGCTAGCCAGTGCGGGAGGGTCCTTAGAGGCCTCGTGCGGGAATTTATGATATGACTCTGTTCCCAAGGCGATGCATGTGCGTGTTTTGTTTTATAATATAGCCAGTGCGGGAGGGTCCTTAGAGGCCTCGTGTGGGAATTTATGATATGACTCTGTTCCCAAGGCAAATTGTTTGACTGTTTATTTCCGGAAAAGACATGTCTAGTTTTGGTTTTTGAAATGATATTGGTGCATGTACTATGAAATGTGTAAGCGATTGGTTTGCCTTGAATACTTGTACTAGCGTAATTGCTAACCCCTTTGGGGACCCGTTGTCGGGGAAATTCTTGTTATAAATTTCAGGTTATGTTCAGCCAGACGAGCGGGCGCTGGGATGGTATGAGGATGTCGTCCAAGGTTGTTGACATGTGCAATTGAGTCTTGTTATTTCCTACTGTCTCTTTTGATGTGGATGTTTTCCAAATTGTAAACTTATAGATTGTACTCGCGAGTACTTAGGCTTTTCCTTTCGGATTGTGTTTGGACTTCGTTGGAGTTACCGTATTTGTCGGTTGATGTTTATTATGCCGGTTGTACCGGACGTGTTGTTTTATGTTCTTTTTGTTAACAATTGTTTCCTTGCTAACCAAGATGGTTAGTCGAGAGGTGTTTTCTTGTGTTAGCCTGGTGGATCCCATGTAGGGGTCCACGGCGCTGTAATACACCTCGAATATCTTGGGGGTGTTACAGAAAATGGTATCAGAGATCTAGGTTTATGGATACCTAGGCTTGTTGGTTATTTGGGTCTAGTTGTGTTTTGTTTTGCACATTGTCACACCGCTGTCGGCATCTCAAGACATCCAAAGGCTCGTAAGTTTTCCTTACTCGATTCTCTTGTTTTCTCGTATTGAAATTCCACTTCTTGAACGTGATTGCCTCTCTCGTACTTATTGTCGAGTTGTTTTTCGATCCATCCGGTTCGTGCACTTTTGATTCTAGTATTGCAGCTCCTTTATCTCTCTCGAGTATGTGCGCCTGCTCGGGCTTGACCGCTTGTCGCTTTGCAGCCTTCCATCGCTAAACTTCCTAGCATTGGTGGGATCGTTGGTGATCGAAAGATCCGAGTTTTGCTCCGTGGTATACCGTGAGAGGGCTTGACCCTCTAGTTTTTGTTGGATGATGGAATCTGTTTGGTAATTGCGATATACTAAATGTATGTTGAGCCGAATGTACCGATGAGTTGGACACCGAAGGGTGCGATGATGTAGAAGTTTTGAACATTGATATGTTCCAGGTATAGGTATTGATGGCGAGTTTGTTGAGAAACTCACATAGCCGGTTTCGATATATGTCCAAATCGGTGATCTTTGGTTACTGTTAAACTTGAAGAGATAGTTTGACATATGCTTGGAATTAGTATTTAGAGTTGCGCTTTTTGAACTGGTGATTTTTGAATGTCGTATATGAGTGTGTCCGGGAATTGTTGGTACTTGGCTAATTATTGTTATTTACAACCAATGTGTTTCTATTAATAATAATACATGCGGAGTGCATGCTTGAAAATCTCTGAGACTTGATCGTATTGTGGGTTTTTGAAAAGTGACATGAATTTGGGCGAGCCAGCCTTGTATTTTCAAATAAAACCTTGTGTCGTATTTAAAGGTCGTGTTTAAAAGTGTTTAGGACATTTTATAAAATGCTACCGCTGTTAAGCCCTTGTCGTGTTTAAAAGGGTCTTGAAAACGATTTTTAACTTATCAGTTTTATTTTCGAATAACTAGAGTATACGATTTTAAAATTAGATTAGCCTGAGGAAACCTAGGCTGTCGAGTCAAGTTGTGTTGGTTGAGTTTTGTCTCGTCGGATTTTGTCTGACTTAGTCGCATCGCGACGCGTCGTTTGAGATCATTGGTCATGATTAGTATCGAGGGGCGGTCGTCACTTATGTGCGACCTATGGTTGTAAAACTCCCTTCTTTATGTCGTGCCTCGTGTGACGCGAGTTATTTGTATGATTTGTTTCTAAATGAGGGAATCCTTCTGTGGATTTTGATTTCACGATATGTGTTTATTCGACTCTCGTATTTGGTTTATACGAGGAGTGTCGTCACTGCTGATGTATTTTCGTACCGCATTTTATCCGCTGCATGAGTTCTTTCAAACGGCTTTATTCTCGTGAACCGAGTTTTATTTCAGAAACCGATTCCCTAAATCAAGTTTTGGCATTTTGGCCTTGAATATTTCATGATGGTTTGACAAATGAATTTGTGAGCTTTGGAAAATATTACCGTCATTGGTCTTTTTAGCATTTTCGAAATGACATGGGAAATTGTGCTTAGCCTGGTAAATCCTTGTGAGAAAGGTTTACGGCATGTAATTTTTCTGATATGTTCTGTTGTTGTCTCTGTGGGTCATTAGCGCACGCTACGCTTTGCGGCTAGCGCGCGCAAGAGTGCGTTGGTAGCACGCTAAGGGGAGGATAGCGCACGCTACCACAGTAGTGAGGGCCCAGAGCTACCGGACTGGTCCAAGTTCTCGTTAGTGCACGCTAACACTTGGGGTTAGCGCACGCTAATGATGTATTTTTGGTCGAGTTTTGTTTGGTGCCGTGATAGCGCACGCTAACCTTAATGATTAGCGCACGCTAATTGTGTCCAGTATAAATACTGGACACCAGTCTAGAAGTTGTATTTTTCTTCATTTCTTCTTCTTCCTCTATGAGTTTGAGACGTAGCGACTCGGTTTCACATCTGGGTTGATTTTTCTTCCATCCAAAGGTGTTTTGGAGTATCCTAGATGATTTTTAACATCATCTAATCTATTGTTCTTCGCCGAATCTAGGTATTTTCTTGAATCCCTAGAGTTGACTTTTTGGAGTTTTGTTCTTGATATTGTTTTCCATCCAGTTTTGATAAACCGATTGTTGTTTTAACGATGTTGTTAAACATATCCTAAGGATTGTATATTACTGTCGTGATTTTGAGCGATTTGATGCGTGTGATATGATGTGTTTAAGTGAATGTTGATACGTGCGAATTTTGGGCATTTTGGCCTATTGTACTTCTGAAAAACCTTGAGTATCTTAGAAGATAAACCTCGAGACGTACTTTTAAAATAAATTATTTTCTCACAGTGCTCTCAAGATGCCTACTAGTGCCACGCTATGTTTCAAAATTATTCTACTTTGAGGATCAAAATATTTTGAGATATTTCTAATGAGTTAGAAACGCATTCGCTTAGACCCGAAGGTCGAATATAGCTGAAAAGTTTTAATTTAACGAAAGGTGTCTTCATTTTTTTTTTTTATCAAACGCAAGATGATTTTTTTTAAGCCTCGATGACGATGTTTGTACTACTTTTTGATATGTGATACTCAAGATCAACTGGTGCTTGCAAGTTATTTTCAAAAGATGGTTTTTGTTTTCAAAACCTATCATTCCTATTTGTGGTCCGGGAATATATGTGTGATGTTCGTACTCTCGTTAGGGTGTTAACCCCCGAGTTGTTGTTGAATTGGTGGTGTGAGCGTTGAGTCGTTCGCCACACAGTTGTCATGGTAGCCTATGTGAGGGGTGTGATATTGGTATTGGATGTTGTCGCCTCGTAACAGTTTATGCGTTATTGCATATATGCGAGCTGTTAGAGATCGGGTTGGTATGATTGTGTGCATTGGTGATTGTTCCGCATTGTGTCGGTTGCTTGTTGTATTGTTACCTTGGTTCCGTTGTTGTGAGTTTCGGGGGCGAGGTCAAAGGTAATACCCGTACTATTTTGACTTCTATATCTTCTCTTTCTCCAGTCTATCGATTCGCTCGTGTTCATTGATACCTTATGAACTTGTTCTTTACCTTGGATTCATCGTTCGAACGAGCTGTAATCCGATTTTGAGTCGATCTGGTTATCGCCGTGACTTTTCCGAATTCGGTTCGATTCTTGTGAACCTTGTTCGGAAGTAACATCTTTTGGTTCTAATAGTTCTTTTATTCGAAGTGGATCGGATTTTGAACTTCTGTATTTTTGGCTCTATCGACTCGTTTATGCTCGTTAACATTTCTGAACGTTCCCTATCCCTTGCTTTTGTTGATCGAACGAGGGTGGTATTGTTTTGGAATAACTCGTCTGTCGTTGTGGCTTTGCAATCGCTATTCCCTTTCCTGTGGATCTTATGGGAATGCACGTCTTGCTGTTCTCACCAGGTCATCCTGGGAGTTGTTGTTTGAATTTTATTATCCTACGTGTTTCGGACATGATTGTTCGATTTTTTTTGTTGTCTCAATCGTTTGTTTGTTCGGTTTTTGTTCTCGTTTCGTGATTGTTGAGCGTTCAGGCTCCTTCGTAATTCCCTTAAGTTCGGGAAATTAGTCTCGTTTTCGATCTTCCAACCCTTGGGCGGTGGAATTCGGTATTTGTTCAGCGTTGACTCGCATTTTGGTTGATGAACCGTTGGGTTGGTCAATCGTATTGATTTTCATTCGTTGAGTTTTGAGATTGTTCGGATAATCGACTCGATTGTATTTTCTATTTGATGACGCTTGTCACTCGTTGATTTTATTATGTCTCTACCGGTGGCGTTGTGTTAGTCGCCTTAGAGCGTATTTTCACGCCGTATGTCTCTTTGCGTTTCTTGCTGCGTTTCACCGTCGGGCAAGAGTTTTCGGTTTTTGTGTATCTCGTTGAGTTTTCCTGGCGGGATATTTCTTCTCCCTACTTGTTTTAAGTTTCGGGACGAAACTTCTTTTAAGGAGGGTAGAATGTAATATCCGCAATTTTCGATTTTCGGTATATTTCTTTTTCCGAAGGGAGTCCATTTTGACGACTCGCTCATGACCGTTTCGTCATTCTGAGAATGATTAATTCTACACTTTTTGTCATCCGAGTTCGTTTCGGTGTTGTTTTGTTGAGTTCCGTGCTTTTTAGCGACTTTTCCGCACTTGAGTTCGATTCTTGCGAATCTCGTCCGAAACTGCTGTCTCGAGTTTCCCGTAAGTCCATTTAACCTTGTTAGACGTGTTGTGAACTTCGGTTTGATTATTTGATCACGTATCGTGATTTCCGGGCGTTTTGGGCCATTTTGTAATTTCTTGAAAGTTACGGGTATCCGTATCTGTAATTGTTGTCTCGACCCGTTTCTTGGTCGCGTATGATTAATTATTGCATTACGTTTTCATCTCGAGTCGTTGATGTCGTCCGCGAACTTTTCGTCGTGTTCGCTCCGCGGCGTTTAAATCGAGGCATCGGGTCGTGGCGGCCGAAAGCACCGTCGGACCGTGCGGCACTTTCGGCGTTGGCACTCGCCGAGCAGTTCGCAGAACCGGCGAGCGCACGCTATGGCCGGACAAGCCGCGCTTAGCAGTGCAGCGCATTGCCGAGTCACCAGCCAGACGCTATCGGCCCGGGCAGAGGGATTCTCGAGGTTCTCGACTCGGCCAGATCGGCGGGTAGCGCACGCCATCGCCGGCCGTAGCGCGCTAACCGGGCAGGGTAGCGACGCCGCCGACTAGTGTACGCACGGATGAGTTTGTTAGTCCAGCTGGCTATCGACAGCCGCTAGCGCGCAGCTTCCGCCGTAGCGCACGCCAGCGGAGTTGGGCGGTCGAGTCATGGTCGGGCACTGGTCGGTGGTGCCGGTCATGCGGGCCATGGCCGAGAGTGCTCGGCCGATATCGACGATAGCGCACGCTAGGTCGGGAAGGCTAGCGACGCTAGTTCCGCCAAGATATAAATGATGCACCAACGACTTTCTCCGTCATTTTTCATTTCATTTCTCTTCGGTCCGCGGCCGGGTTTCAGAGGAGACGAAACCATGTTGTTGAACAACAAATCCATGAAGTTTCGAGTTTATATCACCGATCAATCGTCCTATAACATCCTTCGATCCAAATAATCAAGGTTAGATCTTTAGAACCCTACTTTTGGGTAGATTTGGGGGTTTTCGCGTTTTTGTCCGATTCGTTCCGTTTTGTCGATTAATTCACGATGAATATGATTAATCTTGTTGGTATTCTTAGTTTCCCTATGGATTCATGGTATATTTCGTGATTTTTACGGAATCGAGAGGGTTTGGTTGTGGTCCGCCCTCATTGTTGTTTATATACGAATATACATGAATCGTAGGCGGGTTTTCGGGTGTATTCCAATTCCGTATTCATTTAGAAATGGTTGTGATTGTATTCTTCGAATCGTTAGGTTCGGTTTCATTGGTTCCTAGCGTTCGTCGGTGACTTTCCTTTCCGTTCGTTGCGTCGTCAATAATTCAAGGCAAGTATTTTTGGGAACCTTTATGCTTAACGTGGAATGGTAATGTATTTTGTGTGTGATTTGCTCACCTCGTGTTGGTCCGACGGGATCAAGGAGGGAATCCAAAGGTTTGCGTCCCGATTCATGAGTTTGTTTAGCTAGCTGCAAGTGAGGGTCCTTAGAGGCCTCGTAGGGAATTTATGATATGACTGCTCCCAAGGCGATGCATGTGCGTGTTTTGTTTTATAATATAGCCAGTATGGAGGGTCCTTAGAGGCCTCAAGTGGAATTTATGATATGACTCTGCTCCCAAGGCAAATTGTTTGATTGTTTATTTCCTAAAAGACATGTGTAGTTTTGGTTTTTGAAATGATATTGGTGCATGTACTATGAAATGTGTAAGTGATTGGTTTGCCTTGAATACTTGTACTAGCGTAATTGCTAACCCCTTTGGGGACCCGTTGTCGGGGAAATTCTTGCTATGGATTTCAGGTTATGTTCAAACCATTTGAGCTGGGTCGATGGTACGAGGATGTCGGCCAAGGTTGTTGACATGTGCAATTGAGTCTTGTTATTTCCTACTGTCTCTTTTGATGTGGATGTTTTCCAAATTGTAAACTTATAGATTGTACTCGCGAGTACTTAGGCTTTTCCTTTCGGATTGTGTTTGGACTTCGTTGGAGTTACCGTATTTGTCGGTTGATGTTTATTATGCCGGTTGTACCGGACGTGTTGTTTTATGTTCTTGTTGTTAACAATTGTTTCCTTGCTAACCGAGACGGTTAGTCGAGAGGTGTTTTCTTGTGTTAGCCTGGTGGATCCCATGTAGGGTTCCACGGCGCTGTAATACACCTCGAATATCTTGGGGGTGTTACAATTTGGTTATAGCCGAAATATCCAACAAGAAAATAATAATAATAATAATAATAAGCATGGCCAGCTAACCTTTCTAGCATTTGATCAATAAAAGGAAGTGGAAAGTGATCTTTTCTTGTAACAGAGTTCAATTTTCTGTAATCAATACAAACTCTCCATCCAGTTTTAATTCTGGTTGGAACAAGTTCATTTTCTTCATTCGTGATTACAGTTATGCCAGATTTCTTTGGAACTATATGAACAGGACTAACCCAAGAGCTGTCAGAAATAGGGTAGATGATCCCTACATCTAAGAGTTTGATTATTTCAGCTCTCACAACTTCTTTCAAATTAGGATTTAGTCTTCTTTGAAATTCTCGGGAAGTTTTCGCATTTTCTTCAAGGTGAATTCGATGCATGCATATAGAAGGACTAAGACCTTTAATATTGGAGATGGTCCAGCCTATTGCTTCTTTATGTTCTTTAAGGACATTGATTAATTTATCTTCTCGTTCTTCATCTAAATCAGATGCTATGATGACAGGCAGGGTTTCTGACGGTCCTAAAAATGCATATTTTAGAGATTCAGGTAATGGATTGAGCTCTATTTTTGAATCCTCAATAGGTGCTTCTTTATTCATTTGACTCTCAAGTGGTTCAGTTTTAGCTTTCCATTTATCATTATTCAATAATGGTGTAGACTCTAGTAAAGAATTTACTTCATTAATTGAACTGTCGATGTCAAAATCTGATCCAAAATGAGCAAGACAACTTTCAAAAAGATCATCATCATCTATTTTTGGAAAGAAGTAAGGACCCATACTCTCTATCATATTTACCTCACAGACATCATCATGATCATCATGTTGTTGAGAAATGTTAAACATATTTAGTTCAACAGTCATATTTCCAAAAGAAAATTTTATGATGCCATTTCTACAGTTAATTAATGCATTTGAAGTAGCTAAAAATGGCCTTACTAAAATGACAGGGATTTGATCTTTGGTATTATCAACAGGTTCAGTGTCTATGACTATAAAATCAACAGGAAAGTAGAATTTATCTACTTGAATCAGAACATCCTCTAGGATTCCTCGAGGTATTTTTATAGATCTATCAGCTAGTTGAAGTATCACAGATGTTGATTTTAGCTCCCCTAATCTATAACACCCCGAGATATTCGGAATAATTACAGCGCCGTAAACCCTTTAAGTAAGGATTTACAAGGCTAAATAAAAGAAATGTAAATATAATCCATCAATACCACGTAAATTCAAATTACAAAACCGGTTCCAACTGGTTCAACGAGATTATTAATACAACCATATCGAAATGAAATTAATAAGACACGCGTACTCGAGTACTGAAATTCAACCAAGAAGACAAATCACCAACAACAACAAACATCACTGAACCCCTTCGTCGTCACATCGGTACTGTGGTTGTTTCCCCGCTCCTCGGCTACCTGAACATCAAAACAAATGTCCACCCCCGAAGGGGTTAGCAAAACGATGCTAGTAGAAGTATCATTTAAACAAATCGAATATGCATCAACAATACATAACACGATACACCACATGGACTTCCGCTACCGGAATCCGACAATGCGAATCCACAAGATTCCATTAACACAGCATGGGTATTCCAATGATCCAGCGCCCTCAGCATAGATCCCAAGATGATCCCGTCGGACCAACACGAGGTGGAAAAACCCATCCAATGATCCAGCGCCCTTAGCCTAGATCCCAAGATGATCCCGTCGGACCAACACGAGGTGGACATCCGATCCAGCGCCCTCAGCATAGATCATACAACATACACAAACACAACTCATGCATACATATATGCAAAATCGTTATGTCCATCAACATGAACATACAAACACTGAATAACGAATATCATGATAATTTTAACGAAATAAATCCCATGTTCAACAACATGAATAAACCACATGTATACTCAAAATATGAACATTAAAAAATTACGATACTTGCCTCAAGGATGGCAAGAACAAATTTCTTCAACGATCTCAACACACTCGAGGGTCGTCTCCTTCGATCAACGTAGCAAGCTCGAACCTTAACAAGAGGAATAATATAGAATTTATCTGAAGTCGTACACTGCCTATCAATCCGGTCAACGGCCAAAAGCTCTAAATATGTAATCTTCCTGAACTACTTAGCATACGCTACGTACTCTACGTAACGTGCGCTAAGTATGCCTGTTAACGTACGCAATTGACCAAGTCTAGCGTACGTTAGCCATGTACTGACAGTTCTCTCTGATCAGTCGACTGACTCGACTGATAACATAACGTACGTTATGTACCAAACATAGCGTACGTTAACTTATCCCCGATAGCGCACGTTAACTTACATATGTTAGCGTGCGCTAACCGTGCATGGCAGATTACTACTGGCAGAAAATTGATCTAATGGTGATGAACTCATGAGTTCTATGGTGATAATACATGTCATACCCGTGCATATCATGCTCATATGGTTTTGTGAAAGTTCTATACGGATTAAACGACTACGAGATACAAGGTTGCGCATAACCATCACAACACCATAATTCATCTTGATTTTCAAGGAATATCCTAAGTTCAATCCATTACATGTCCCAAAATGTATGATTCCTATTGTGCAAAGACATAAGAACTTGATAATCTCCAAATACTAGTCACAATCGAATTTGAAGATACAAGAATATGCTTAGGAGTCCACATACTAAAAAGGTTCAATGGATTATACGATGAATAAGTGCCGAAACGTCAAAATATCCTTCTAACACATGATGTTCGACTACTAACGAATTTAACTGACTAGATAATCTAAAATCATGATCAAAACGTCCTTCAGAATATTACTAATATTGGTGAAGAATCTCCTACCTCAAAGTAGTGAAGAACATGAAGGAATCCAACACCGAGAGCTTGAACAACAATCTACAATGATCTACAATCTTCGACTCGAGCTAGGATGCTGATATGAATGGTTTAGGATGAAGAGAGTAATTCTCTAAGTCCAAGAATTCGGATGTGGGAAGTGAAAAGACTGAAAATACGGAAAAGGATGCTGTCCTATTTATAGAAAGTGGTTATTAGCGCGCGCTAGTCCATATTCATAGCGTGCGCTAACGGCTTACTGACCATACTGTACTCAGCGTTTAGCGTGTGCTATCCTCATATTGTTAGCGTGCTCTACCGCGTTGACTTGACTTTTCCCGAAAGCCGTCCAGGTTCATCCCGACATGATCCGACCGAAATCCTCAGACGATCTCACCTACCACCCTGTCTTAATCATGCTGACTACGTATAGCGTGCGCTAAGGTTCATGCACAGCGTGCGCTACGGATCCAAACTAGCGTACGCTACACTTAGTCGATAGCGTGCGCTACTTTCGCAGAATCACAATTTAAATCACATTCAAGAAATCATGCGCTCACAACACCAGATTATGAAATACGGAGAATAATACTCAGATCAAAATGCAACAATTACAATATCACAAGTTCTAAATACATATCAGAAATCTCGGGTATTACATCCTTCCTCCCTAAAAAGAAGTTTCGTCCCGAAACTTAAGATAAAAACAACTCTGGATATCTAATCTTCATACTATCCCCCGTTTCCCAAGTGGCCTCTTCAACTCCGTGCCGTGACCATTGTACTTTAACCAAGGGTATTGGTTTATTCCTCAATTGTTTGATTCGACTCTCAAGTATCTTAATTGGTCTCTCCTCGAAGGTGCCATCATTGGCTATCTCGATCTCATCGAACTCAATGATATGACTGGGATCCGGTACATACTTCCGCAATTGGGATACGTGAAACACATTGTGAACGTGACTCAGCGATGGTGGTAAGCCCAACCTGTATGCTAAATCCCCAACTCTCTCGAGGATCTCAAATGGTCCGATATATCTCGGACTTAGCTTACCCTTTTTCCCAAAACGGAAAATTCCTCGTGTAGGGGACACCTTCAATAGTACGTGGTCCCCAATGTCGAACTCCAGAGGGCGACGATGCACATCTGCATAAGACTTCTGTCGACTCTGGGCAGTCAACAGTCTTTCCCGAATCAAAGCTATCTTCTCTTGAGTTTGAACTATCAATTTCGGTTCCGTCCCGATCAAGTCCGAAGAATCATCCCAGCACAAGGGTGATCGGCATCTTCTCCCGTACAAAGATTCAAACGGTGCCATCTTAATAGAAGCATGCCAACTATTGTTATAGGTGAATTCAATCAATAGCAAGTGAACTTCCCAATCAGTTGACTAATCCAAAGCACAAGCTCTAAGCACGTCTTCTACTGTTTGAATAGTCCTTTCGGACTGACCATCCATTTGGGGATGATAAGCCGTGCTAAAGTTTAGCTCGGTCCCCAAAGCCCTGTGAACTGCCTTACAGAAGTGCGACACGAAGCGACCATCTCGATCTGAAATAATGGTCTTCGGCGTCCCGTGCAATCTGACTACCTCTGCAACAAATACTCGTGCCAATTTCTCGGGTCCCCATGTGTCTTTAATTCCTAGGAAATGAGCCGACTTGGTTAGTCGATCAACTATAACCCAAATCATGTTCATTCCTGTCTTGGTCCTTGGCATATTGGTGATGAAATCCATCGAGATATCCTCCCACTTCCACTCAGGGATCGAAAGCGGCTTTAACATTCCAGTAGGTCGCTGATGTTCAATCTTAACCTGCTGAAAAGTCAAACACTTCGAAATGTACTCTTCTACGTCCTTCTTCATATTTCCCCACCAGAAGTTTTGTTTAAGATCCTTATACATCTTACTGCTGCCCGGGTGGATAGAATAGGCCGTGCTGTGAGCTTCCTTCAGAATTGTCCGTCTCAAATCATCATCATCGGGAACGCAAAGTCGACTCTGAAAACTCAGAACTCCATCATCTTGTATCACGAATCCTGGGGCCTTTCCTTTATTTACTTCGTCACATAACCGAAGGATCAGAGAATCATTCAACTTCTTAGATTTGATTTCCTCGGCTAGCGACGAAGTCAGTTCCATCGCATATAGTTGCCCTTGGATTTCTGGTGCCCATACTTCAATCCCTTCGCGGATCAGTTCTCGTTGAATGCTGGTTTGGGACATAAGTGCTTCCAACAATCGAAGAGAAATAGGTTTTCGGCTCAATGCGTCGGCTACTACGTTTGCTTTACCCGGATGATAGAGAATTTCCAAGTCGTAATCTTTGATCAATTCCAGCCACCTTCTTTGCCTCATGTTTAATTCTTTCTGACTGAAAATGTACTTGAGGATTTTATGATCTGTAAAGATCTGACAATGAGTACCGTATAAATAATGTCGCCAGATTTTCAAGGAAAAGACCACAGCTGCTAACTCCAGATCATGATTCGGGTAATTTACTTTGTACGGTTTCAACTGCCGAGAGGCATAGGCAATCACCTTATCCTTTTGCATCAATACACATCCTGCACTCGATTTGAAGCGTCAGATACCATGAATCCATGGCCCATCCGTAATGCTAATATAGGTGTCGTCAGTCTCTTCTTAAGTTCATCAAAACCAGCCTGGCATTTCTCATCCCACGTGAACTTTTGAGTTTTCTGTAACAGCTGAGTGAGCGGACGAGCAATTTTGGAAAATCCCTCTACAAAACGGCGATAATATCCAGCAAGTCCCAAGAAACTCCGGACTTCTTTCATGTTATTAGGAGCTTCCCATTCCAAGATTGCTTCCACTTTCTTCGCGACCACTTGAACTCCGTCAGCTGATATCACATGCCCAAGGAAAGTTACTTCCCTAAGCCAGAACTCACATTTAGGAAGCTTCGCATAGAGTTGTTCCTTCCTCAAGGTGCTCAAAACCACACGCAAATGCTCGACATGCCCTCTGTGTCTTTCGAATAGATCAAGATGTCATCAATGAAAATGACCACAAACTTATCTAGGTATTCTAAGAATACCTGATTCATCAGTTGCATAAATACCGCAGGAGCATTGGTAAGTCCGAATGGCATCACCACGAATTCATAGTGCCCGCACGGATCCGAAGCAGATTTCGGTATATCCAATTCCTTAATTCTCAACTGATGATATCCTGATCGCAAGTCAATTTTCGAGAATACCCTTGCTCCTTGCAGTTGATCAAACAAGTCATCGATCCGAGGTAAAGGATACTTGTTCTTGATCGTCACCTTGTTTAGTTCCGTGTAATCAATACATAACCGGAGGGATCCGTCTTTCTTGCGACAAAGAGAACGGGCGCTCCCCAAGGAGAAACGCTAGGTTGAATATAACCCTTTTGTAATAATTCCTCCAGTTGCTTCTTTAGTTCATACATCTCGGTTGGCGCCATGCGGTATGGTGCTCTAGAAATAGGAGCGGCTCCAGGCTCTAATTCGATAGTGAACTCCACTTCTCTCTGCGGAGGTAACCCAGGTAGTTCGTCAGGGAATACATCTGAAAATTCATTCACAACTGGAATAGATGAGAGTTCTACTCCTTCTTCTTTCTTCATGGCATAGCACCAAAGTCCGTGACATCCTTGCTTCAGTAATTTCACAGCTTTCATCGCTTTGATCAATTTTCCCGAGCTTCCCGGTCTCCATCCTCTGAATAAGTGTTCAGATCCGTCATCAGCAATGATAGAAATGACTCTCTTTCGGTAATTTAGAATAGCTCCATAACGGTTGAGCCAATCGTCTCCGAGAATTAAATCGTCACCATGAATGTCAACTACAATAAGATTTGATGGCCAATCTCTCCCTCCTATAGACACTGGAAAATCTCTAGTTTCTAGGGTTCCCACAATTCTCTCTCCCCTCGGCAAACCTACAATATATGGTTCACAATCAAATAAACACGAGATTTTCAAGCGATTAACACAGTTCAATGATATGAAAGAATGTGTAGCTCCGGAATCGAATAAGACACTAACTGGTTGCAAAAGGATCTGAATCGTACCTGATGCAACAGCAGTGTTCTGATCGTCAGATTTCCTCATCTCGTACAAGAGCGGAGGAACGGACCCAGCACTAGATGTCTCTCTCTTCCCAATATTCTGCTGCTGAAATCCACTCTGCTGCGTCTGGTTCACACTTATCTCCTTCAGAACTGGCGCTGGAGTGCGAGTACCAAAAGATCTAGTAGCAACTCCACAAAAAGCTGCACGGTGCCCTTCTTGCCCACAATCGAAACAAGTCACAGAAGATGCGGGGCAATCACGTCGAATATGCCCTGCTCGACCACAATTGTAACATTTCTTTGATGCGTCCGAAACTGCTGACGTTGTCCGGAACTTCTTTCCACCTCTAGAAGGATGTGGAGGTTTCCTAGCTGAATAAAAGGAAGACTGGCCCTTGCGGGGCCCACCACTCTTGTTTTCCGAGAAGTTGCCGGTCACCTTCTGCTTCTTTGCCTCCATCGATTTCTCCACCGCCGCCTCTTTCATGTCGTAGGCCAGCGCTTTGTCTTGATACTGTCGCAACGTAGTACACTCGAATCCGGACATGTAGTGCTGAATCTCCGGCTTCATTCGCATATCGAAATGAAAAATCTTTTCTGCCTCCATTCTGACCAAGTGTCGCACATAAGTCAGCTGATGGTTAAAAGTTTTGATTATGTTTGTCACAGTTGCTTCCGAACTCTGTGGTGAGAAAAACTCCCGGATTTTTGCCTCCCTAACTGGATGAGGACAATATTGTGCTTCCATCATTAGTTTGAATTCCGTCCAATCCGCATTATGATTCTCGGGTCGAATAGCTTCCCACCAGTCAAAGGCCTCCCCAGTCAGAAAATACTGGGCAATGGGAACCTTCCGGTCCTCGGGACAGTTAATACCTGCGAATATCTTCTCTAACTCCTTTAGCCAATGATCCCAAGTAAGTGCCTCAGCAGATCCGTCAAACTTTGGCGGGTGCAATTTGACCACCTCAGCAAGCCATCTGTCTCCCCGGTTATCCTCGTGGTGCTGTTGTCCCATCGCTGTCTGCATGCGGTCAACTACCTGAGTGAACTGGTTTATCTGAGCCACCACCTGTTGAAGCACTCCCGGCATGTTAGGATTTGCGTCGTCATTCGCCGATCCCTACTGCCCTCCAGAATGTGAATCGGTTCTACTAGCCGATAATTCTGGGGTAGTTGCGGAATCCTCCTGTCTTATGTTACCACGTCCGCGACCACGACCGCGTCCGCGTCCACGTCCTCCTCTCAACATACTGAAAACACAATTTCTCAATATCCGGGACAAAATTTTCAAAAATAAAGCCCGTCAATACTCACAAAACAGAATTAAGTAAAATGGTAGTACAAGAGATTAGGAGACTTACAACCACGGTCCACATGACGACTTTTGGCTGAACAGTGATGGTACGAATGACTCGTAAATCAATAACGTAAACAGACCCAACTTAAAACCCGACTGCCAAGATATCCATAAATCTTAGCTCTGATACCATAATCTGTAACACCCCGAGATATTCGGAATAATTACAGCGCCGTAAACCCTTTAAGTAAGGATTTACAAGGCTAAATAAAAGAAATGTAAATATAATCCATCAATACCACGTTAATTCAAATTACAAAACCGGTTCCAACTGGTTCAACGAGATTATTAATACAACCATATCGAAATGAAATTAATAAGACAGGCGTACTCGAGTACTGAAATTCAACCAAGAAGACAAATTGTTGGGATAAATGATGTTTTGATAATTGCCAAAAACAACAAAGCTTGATACAACAAGCCATGTATCGAAAGCCAGTTGAAGTTGTCAATCCTGTATCGAAGACCTTCGGATAGCGCCAGCATACAGCAAGTTCTCGCGCTACCAAGATACAACAACAAAGTCTAAACGCCAAGTATGGAAGCTGTCTCGACATCAATACAGCACCCTTCCATACAGCGTCAGACTTGTCCATTTATGCCTACAGCACAAGTGGATACAGCAGTCTCATTGAAACAGGACTGAAGACCGTTTGGAAAGGAATCTTTGATATTCACTAAAGTCAAGTACCGTTCGATAAAGAAGTATTTAAATACTCAAGGATAAAGTATTTAAATACTGAAGCTGTCAGAGATCTTCAAATCCCGCAATATCCGGATCCTGGTCTATTCAAGTCAACTATCAAATCTTGCCCAACGGATCTATATCAACGGATATATCCAAAGAATGCTATATATATCCCCAGAATTTGAAGATCAACGAGTAGAAGAAGCAATCAGGAGAAGCAATCAATATACGATTTCAATCACCAAGTGAAGAAGATATTATTATATACATCAGAGCAAAACATATCTCCAGAAGCTTTCTGCAAATCAGATCTAAAGAGATATACAGTGCTCAACATCAAGAACAGCCATCATCAGCTCAAGAACCTCATATTCAAAGCTGCTATTCTTACACAGTTACCTACCTTTTTACCTTTGTGTAAAAACCGAGCTCTGTGTGAACTCAACAAGTTATTCGACTGTGTGGGACGAATAAGAGGACGAAGCTTTGGAACTGTGTGAAGAAGCTAGTCAAGAAGGAAGCTTTAACCAACTGCGGTGAACGGTTGAAATCGACATTCTTTGTATCAATGCGTGTGAACGATACAAGGATAGGTTTGATTATAGATACATAGTTGTGTACGCAGTATTTATAACAAACGTTTTACTCCTGTGTGGAGGACCAGTGGACGTAGAGGGGTTTACCTCGAACCACTTAAATACTGTGTTATTTACATTTCGCCGTTACTGTTTTCATAACTGTGATTTATTCAAGTATACACAACAAAACCCTGTACGCACCAAGCTAACAGGAGATCAAACCGAGTTGTCAGACGATTGCAACTTCATCAGTATTAGAGACTTCCGTTACGCACTCAGACTCGAAAACCATACAGCCTGTTGCTTAAACATTTCCCAGGCTGTATCGAGTTTAATTTTTAGAAAGGGGACCAACAATTGGTATCGGAGCGGTTGATTCTAAAAAGAATCAGTCGCATTTTTAACTGAATCTCTAATATGGATACCTTTATCTCAAATAAGATATCCATGTTTCACATTAACGAGTTTAATGACTGGAGAAACAGGATGAAGAACAAACTCAAAGCCTTCATTGGAGAATCAAAAGTTCCGCCCGCATCAACAAAGACCGAAG
Source organism: Orobanche coerulescens (assembly GCA_033398695.1). Lineage (NCBI taxonomy): Eukaryota > Viridiplantae > Streptophyta > Magnoliopsida > Lamiales > Orobanchaceae > Orobanche > Orobanche coerulescens. Next base: position 398,679 of record JAWKAU010000109.1, on the reverse strand, counting down.
AATGTCTTCAGGTGGTCACTGATAGTGACTCATCTGATGATGAGCTAGAAGAGAGAGCCTATGTGTGCTCTATGGCCGAAGTTAAAGAAGAAAATGAAGACGGCGATGATGATGAGGTAAGCTCCACCTCAACTACACCTATAAATGCATCTCATACTTTTGAAAATATGTTGAATGAATTTAATAACATTCAAACGGCCCATGAGATATTGAAAGGAGAAAACATACAGCTTGAAATTTCTAACTTAGAGCTGAAAGAAGAAAATGACTTGCTGAAGAATAATTACGAAAATATGTCAGTTGATTGCGAAAACAGCAAAGTCAATTTAGAAAAACTCATGGAGAGCAATCATCAACTTGCTCACAATCTAAATGAGACTAAGTCTCATCTTGAAAGCAAGACAAATGATTTGGCTCTACTCGAAGCCAAAGTAAAATCTCTCGAGAAACGTGAAGGAGAATTAGAGACAATCTTGAAATCTTTCGAGAAATCCTCTAGAAGAATGGAAGAGATCCTAAGCACTGGGCAACATGCTCATGATAAACGTGGCTTAGGGTACAACTCGTTCTCCAACAAAGAAAAATCTAGTATGGTATTCGTCAAGAGTGAGGAATCCATTCCTATATCGAAAGAAGTTCCGAGTCCTGAGAAGGAACCCTTTGCACCGCGAACAGCAAAAGCTGCTATTCCGCCCCCGCAATCCTATTCCAGACAGCGGAATCCTCAGCCATTCAGACCTGAAAGGCGCAATCCACAGCATGCTCCACAAGCATATCATAAGCGCCAACATCCGTCCAGAGGGAAAGCTGTATCGAATTATCCAAGGCCCGTACGGCAGTACTGTCAGTACAGCTCGCCGAGGTATTGGATACAGGAGCCCCGTTATCCATCAAGACAGCAAGTGCCCGTTCAGTATCAACAACATCGTTGGGAATCCAACTGGAGACCCAGAAGGCAAGATGTTAGGCCAAAGAAAATGGCTCCACCTCCGAGACGACAATCGTACTGGAATAACAACTATAATTCTCGATTTTTCATGCATTACAATGATTACAACGACTACGTGCCTGCCCCACGTAGATATCGATATAATGGACCAAAAGTAGCCTACAACAAACAAATTGTTGCCCGGCAAATTTGGGTACCAAAAGGCACCATCGGGAAACACCACAGCCAGAAATCCCTGTAAGTTTTCCATACTTTTACTCATTAAGTGAGGGGGAATGCTGTAAGACCCAAGAATACAGTATCCAACGTTAAATATTTGTACACTCGTAATCACAATACAAAGACTGTAGTGAACAAAGAACTATGAATCCTACAGCTGACGTGTGCAATAAATAAGGGGAATACAGTACGACCCATGAATACAGCGTTAATCCAAACTTTAATTGAATCCTGTATATACCTTTTGAGAAGAAACGCTATATTATCCGAGGATACAGTTTGTTGCTTAAAATAAATTTTATCTTATTACTGTAAAGAACTCGTCTGCGAACAGTTCATAGGATCAGTTGTATTCAACTAGATCACAATGTAAGATTGTGCCTGCGCGCCAATCATAAGTTTAAGATGTAATACACTTCCCTATTAGATGCTATCATTTTAGAACTTGCCTGCGAGCAGTTCACATTTCTTTTAGAATAAGTGCTGAGGACCAGATCATTTGACAGAAGATCAAGAAGTCTGCTCAAGACATTATCGTGGGGATAAATATCTCCTGTATCGAAGTCTTCTCATAGTACCAACAAATGGTTATCGAAAAAGAAGGGAAATTGTTTCAGCCTAAAGAGGTTTTGGCATCAAAGTTTTGGCATGATCAAGGAATTTTGGAAAGAAGGTTTGGAAATTATCAAAAAGGGGGAAATTGTTGGAATAAATGATGTTTTGATAATTGCCAAAAACAACAAAGCTTGATACAACAAGCCCTGTATCGAAAGCCAGTTGAAGTTGTCAATCCTGTATCGAAGACCTTCGGATAGCGCCAGCATACAGCAAGTTCTCGCGCTACCAAGATACAGCAACAAAGTCTAAACGCCAAGTATGGAAGCTGTCTCGACATCAATACAGCACCCTTCCATACAGCGTCAGACTTGTCCATTTATGCCTACAGCACAAGTGGATACAGCAGTCTCATTGAAACAGGACTGAAGACCGTTTGGAAAGGAATCTTTGATATTCACTAAAGTCAAGTACCGTTCGATAAAGAAGTATTTAAATACTCAAGGATAAAGTATTTAAATACTGAAGCTGTCAGAGATCTTCAAATCCCGCAATATCCGGATCCTGGTCTATTCAAGTCAACTATCAAATCTTGCCCAACGGATCTATATCAACGGATATATCCAAAGAATGCTATATATATCCCCAGAATTTGAAGATCAACGAGTAGAAGAAGCAATCAGGAGAAGCAATCAATATACGATTTCAATCACCAAGTGAAGAAGCTATTATTATATACATCAGAGCAAAACATATCTCCAGAAGCTTTCTGCAAATCAGATCTAAAGAGATATACAGTGCTCAACATCAAGAACAGCCATCATCAGCTCAAGAACCTCATATTCAAAGCTGCTATTCTTACCTGGTTACCTACCTTTTTACCTTTGTGTAAAAACCGAGCTCTGTGTGAACTCAACAAGTTATTCTGACCTGTGTGGGACGAATAAGAGGACGAAGCTTTGGAACTGTGTGTGAAGAAGCTAGTCAAGAAGGAAGCTTTAACCAATCTGTGTGAACGGTTGAAATCGACATTCTTTGTATCAATCTGTGTGAACGATACAAGGATAGGTTTGATTATAGATACATAGTTGTGTACGCAGTATTTATAACAAACGTTTTACTCCTGTGTGGAGGACCAGTGGACGTAGAGGGGTTTACCTCGAACCACTTAAATACTGTGTTATTTACATTTCGCCGTTACTGTTTTCATAACTGTGATTTATTCAAGTATTCACAACAAAACCCTGTACGCACCAAGCTAACAGGAGATCAAACCGAGTTGCTGTATCGACTGCAACTTACTGTATTAGAGACTTCCGCTACGCACTCAGACTCGAAAACCATACAGCCTGTTGCTTAAACTTTTCCCAGGCTGTATCGAGTTTAATTTTTAGAAAGGGGACCAACACAAATCACCAACAACAACAAACATTACTGAACCCCTTCGTCGTCACATCGGTACTGTGGCTGTTTCCCGCTCCTCGGCTACCTGAACATCAAAACAAATGTCCACCCCCGAAGGGGTTAGCAAAACGATGCTAGTACAAGTATCATTTAAACAAATCGAATATGCATCAACAATACATAACACGATACACCACATGGACTTCCGCTACCGGAATCCGACAATGCGAATCCACAAGATTCCATTAACACAGCATGGGTATTCCAATGATCCAGCGCCCTCAGCATAGATCCCAAGATGATCCCGTCGGACCAACACGAGGTGGAAAAACCCATCCAATGATCCAGCGCCCTTAGCCTAGATCCCAAGATGATCCCGTCGGACCAACACGAGGTGGACATCCGATCCAGCGCCCTCAGCATAGATCATACAACATACACAAACACAACTCATGCATACATATATGCAAAATCGCTATGTCCATCAACATGAACATACAAACACTGAATAACGAATATCATGATAATTTTAACGAAATAAATCCCATGTTCAACAACATGAATAAACCACATGTATACTCAAAATATGAACATTAACAAATTACGATACTTGCCTCAAGGATGGCAAGAACAAATTTCTTCAACGATCTCAACACACTCGAGGGCCGTCTCCTTCGATCAATGTAGCAAGCTCGAACCTTAACAAGAGGAATAATATAGAATTTATCTGAAGTCGTACACTGCCTATCAATCCGGTCAACGGCCAAAAGCTCTAAATATGTAATCTTCCTGAACTACTTAGCGTACGCTACGTACTCTACGTAACGTGCGCTAAGTCTGCCTGTTAACGTATGCAATTCACCAAGTCTAGCATACGTTAGCCATGTACTGACATTTCTCTCTGATCAGTCGACTGACTCGACTGATAACATAACGTACGTTACGTACCAAATGTAGCGTACGTTAACTTATCCCCGATAGCGCACGTTAACTTACATATGTTAGCGTGCGCTAACCGTGCATGGCAGATTACTACTGGCAGAAAACTTGATCTAATGGTGATGAACTCATGAATTCTATGGTGAGAATACATGTCATCCCCGTGCATATCATGCTCATATGGTTTAGTGAAAGTTCTATACGGATTAAACGACTACGAGATACAAGGTTGCGCATAACCATCACAACACCATAATTCATCTTGATTTTCAAGGAATATCCTAAGTTCAATCTATTACATGTCCCAAAATGTATGATTCCTATTGTGCAAAGACATAAGAACTTGATAATCTCCAAATACTGGTCACAATCGATTTTTAAGATACAAGAATATGCTTAGGAGTCCACATACTAAAAGGGTTCAATGTATTATACGATGAATAAGTGCCAAAACGTCAAAATATCCTTCTAACACATGATGTTCGACTACTAACGAATTTAACTGACTAGATAATCCAAAATCATGATCAAAACGTCCTTCAAAATATTACTAATATTGGTGAAGAATCACCTACCTCAAAGTAGTGAAGAACACGAAGGAACTAGAAGGAATCCAACACCGAGAGCTTGAACAACAATCTCCAATGATCTACAATCTTCGAATCGAGCTAGGATGCTGATATGAATGGTTTAGGATGAAGAGAGTAATTCTCTAAGTCCAAAAATTCGGATGTGGGAAGTGAAAAGACTGAAAATACGGAAAAGGATGATGTCCTATTTATAGAAAGTGGTTATTAGCGCGCGCTAGTCCATATTCATAGCGTGCGCTAACGGCTTACTGACTACACTGTACTCAGCGTTTAGCGTGCGCTATCCTCATATTGTTAGCGTGCGCTACCGCTTTGACTTGGCTTTTCTCGAAAGCCGTCCAGGTTCATCTCGACATGATCCGACCGAAATCCTCAGCCGATCTCACCTACCACCCTGTCTTAATCATGCTGACTACGTATAGCGTGCGCTAAGGTTCATGCACAGCATGCACTACGGATCCAAATTAGCATACGCTACACTTAGTCGATAGCGTGCGCTACTTTCGCAGAATCACAATTTAAATCACATTCAAGAAATCATGCGCTCACAACACCGGATTATGAAATACGGAGAATAATACTCAGATCAAAATGCAACAATTACAATATCACAAGTTCCAAATACATATCAGAAATCTCGGGTATTACATAATCCAAGTTGTGTATAAACAGAATATGGTAATAAATTCACACTGGCTCCTAAATCAAGCAAGGCTCGTTTAATAATGTGATCTCCAATGACACAAGATATTGTAGGACTACCAGGATCTTTATACTTAATGGGAGTTTTATTTTGGATTATTGAGCTAACATGTTCAGCTAAAAATGCCTTTCTTGGAACATTTGTTCTTCTTTTTACAGTGCAAAGATCTTTCAAGAACTTAAAATAAGCAGGCACTTGTTTAATAGCATCAAGGAATGGAATATTTATTCTAACTTGTTTAAATATTTCCATTATATCTTTGTATTGCGCACTTTTATCTTTTGGAATAAGTCTTTCAGGAAATGGAGCTTTTGGAACGTAAGGCTTTTCTTTTTCTTTAGAATCTTTTGATTTTGAAACTTGTGGTTCATTTGATTTTTCTTCCGAATCATAGTCAGGCTTTTGTATTTCTTTTCCGCTTCTAAGGGTAGTTATGGACTGAACTTCTGCGTTAGAAGAGTTTACTTCATATTGTCCTTTAGGATTAGGGATGGACTGACTCGGAAATTTTCCCTTTTCTCTTTCAGCTAAAGTTGTTGCAAGTTGACCAATTTGTGTTTCAAGATTAGATATAGCCTCTGAGTTTGATTGTACAACTTGCTGAGTTGATTGGAACATTTGTTGAGTAGATTGCATGAATTGTTGCAACGTATCTTCCAAAGATGGTTTCTTTGGCACTATAGAAGGATACTGATAAGTATTTGGAGGATATTGATTAGGACGGACATTTTGTTGATTTGACATGTTCATTTGATGTCCTCCTTGATTCATTGGAGGCATATTTTGCTTCCAGGAAAAATTTGGATGATTCCTCCAATTTTGATTATAAGTTGGAGCAAATGGACTGTCCGAAGATTTTCCATATGAATGTAACACATTGACTTCTTCATTAAAAATTTCTTGATTTTGTGGACAAGAGGGACAAGATTGAGATGAATGAAATGATTCCGCACATAAAATGCAAAATTCATTTTTTGAGTTTGACGAGGGGATGGATTGCTTCAAGACTAATGCATCCACTTTTCGTACTAAATCATCTATAGTAGATTTTATTTCAACATCTTGTTTAACCTCGTAAATTCCATTTTTTTTTGGGGTCGTATGCATCGATTTGGCTCTAGAGTCGAGTGAATTCCATTGTTGTGAATTAATTGACATATTTTCAAGTGCATTCCAAGCTTCGTCTCCAATACGGTGAAGAAATTTTCCACCATGCATTGATTGGATTAATTGGCGATTGTTTGGAGTTAAACCGTCATAAAAATATTTTACCAAACGCCATATTTCAAAACCATGATGGGGACACTTAAGGATTAAATCATTAAATCTTTCCCAACACTCATAAAATTCTTCATTTTCTTTTTGGAAAAATTCTAATATTTCTCTTCTAAGACTATCAGTTTTGGACATTGGAAAAAATTTTGCGAGAAATTTATTCACTAGTTGGTCCCAACTAGTAATTGTTCTTTCTTGAAGAGAATTTAGCCAGAATTTTGCTTTATCTTTGAGAGAAAATGGAAATAGTCTAAGTTTGACAGATTCATCATAGAAATTTTGGAATCGGAAAGTAGAACAAATATCGAGAAATTCCTTGACATCCATATAAGGATCTTCTCTTTCCAAACCGTGAAAAGATGGAAGAAGTTGAATTAATGATGGTTTAAGTTCGAAATGAGTTGCATTAGTTGTAGGCAACACTATGCAAAAAGGAGAGTTAGCACTCACTGGAGAAAAATATTCTATTAAAGTTTTTTCTTTTGCAACTTGATTATTCCGATTTTCGATTTCGTCCATTTTTGGTATCGGTTTTGTTTGTTGAACTTCAATTTTAGTTAAGGACAATCTTCTTCTCGATAATCGACCTTTATTATTTCGTTGCCAAACATGCATTCACCGATATTTCAATTTTTTTTAACTTTGCATACAAACCAAATTATGATAGTCGATCGAACTTCCAGATCGTTGGAGGCGTCACAACGGTAGCACTTAAAATCCAACTTTCTTCGGCATGTACAATAGAGGCATTTTTGCCAAATTCAATCGATTTTCAAAATCAGTTTGTACAAGATTGATATTTAGCTTTTCTCTATTCAAATCGAACAAAGTAGTGAGTGAAAAATATCAATCCCTTGTTGAATCTTTTAAAGGATTTTATTATTTTAATTAATTTTTTTTTTCAGTTTTTATATTTTTATTATTATTAATAATAATGATAATTATTATAATTATTACTAAAATTATAGGATGTAATAGATTGCAAAGGAATAAATTTACTAATTGATTTACGGAAGCAATATTTATTGATAAACTAAATTGTACGACGAGAAATATTGCAACTAAACTAAATGTCTAAGAATACTGTAAATAGAAAATAACAACTAAAAACACAATCTAAATTTACCACTAGAAGATTCTATTAAAACTAAAGACAAGATATAAAAATTAAAAAAAAATCTGATTTTTTTTTTATATTTTATATTTAGTTTTTATATTTTTATATTTATTACAATTTTATTATATTTTTAGACTAATAATATTGAGCTAATATATATATATATATCAAGATATATTATTTACTTTTTTTTTTCAAAAAAAATTCAGATTTTTTTTAAGGAAAAAAAAATAAAAATTACAAACTTTATTTTATTTATGCAAACAATAAAAATAGTTTTTTTTTTTTACAAATTTTCGTTTCTTTTTTTTTTTAAATTTTCAGGTTTTTAATTTTTTTTAGTATTTTTCCTTTTTTATTAAAATATTGTAATTTATTTTAAAAAATTATGTTTTTATTAAAAAAATTCAAAGTTCAGAAAGTTTATTTTATTATATATATTACAGATTATTTAAATTATTAATTTTTAATCTGATTTTTTTTATTAGATTTTTAGATTTTTTATGAAAATTAAATTTTTTTAATAAAACTAGCAGGTTTTACTTTTAAAAATAAAATAAAATAATTCAGATTTTTATTTATTACGGAAAATAATTTTCCAGATTATTTTTTAATATATTTTTATTATTTTTTTATTTTTTTCGAATTTAAATTAAAATTTTTAGTTTTTTTAATATTAATATTCCCAAATTACAAAAATATTACCTTAAAATCTGAAACTTTTTTGTATTTTTCAGATCTTTTTTTTTAAATAAAAATAAATAAGTTCTGAATTTTTTAAACTTTTTGAGATTTTTTTATATTTTTATATATTTTTGGACTTTTTTATTTTTTTATTATTTTATTATTATTTTTACGAAAATGAACAATAGCTTTTATTATTATTACTTATATTTTTATATTTATTATTATAAGTTTTTATTATTTTTCAGATTTTTTTATGAATAAAATAAATTCTACGACTAACACAATCTAAAACGGATATTAAAAAGACAGATAATAATAAAGAAAAGCAGTAAAATAAATAACTAGTAGAAGAATTTAACTAACTTGGTGACGACAGTCTTCTTGTACTTCGTTTGCACCTCCCCGGCAACGGCGCCAAAAACTTGTTGTTGTTTGTTCTTTAGTCTAATACTCGCAAACGCACGATTTGTTCGATGTAGATATGCGGTGCAAGGTCGATTCCACATGGAGGACTATAATAGTGAAGTCAAATTATTCCTATCGTTTTGAACCAAATTATATTAAATTCTAACCTAGTCCCAAATAATTTTATTTTTGATTTGTTATAATAATTGCATTAAATAACAGTAATTTTTTAAGTAGATTTTAGATAAATTGATTTTAAATAATTTACTAGGGTTTAGAGTCCACCAATGTCTATTTATTATTTATTTTATATTTTAATTCCAAGAAATTCAGGGAATAAATTCTGAAATCAATCTCACTATTTCCCTATAGATTTGACAATAAGTACAAAATTATAATTTAAATATAGATTTTCCTTCGCTTGAAAAATGTAATTTCTAAGCATTATATTTATCCAATTTAATGGAAAACAAATAATCAAAGAAATTAACTAATATCAATAATCACAAAGCAATGGGGAATTTATAACTATAAAAAATACGTGATAAAATTGATGAAATAATATTCCCCTATTGAAGCGAAAATCATAATCGTTAAAAATATTTATTTGGAATTATTATATAAATATTAATAATAATATAGACATGGTTTCATCATAACTCAGTAAAAGAAAATTACTCACTCATAATAACAACACAAATAAATAAATAAATATTCCATAATATTATTACACAAATATAATTTTATTATACAATATTTTTATTTCTCTCCCTTACAATAATATATCTCTATTTTTTCTCCTTTTTTCTCCTCCTCTCAAACACTACACATTCATCCCCTATTTATACTACTACAAAATTAATAAAATAATAATTTTTAACATTTTAAAATCCCACCCCCTAATCATACACGGCACTATGAGGTGCTGATGTCATGGATGACATCAGCACAGAGTTGAAATTCCGGTCCAATCAGGTGTTGACACGTGGCACAATATGGTCCGTCTATTTAATTGTCCTTCGAACGGTCATAATTCTTCATACGAACTCGGATTCAGATGAAGTTTTTTTTAAAACGATCATATCGACGAGACGAATAAAATGAGACCAGTCGTGACTATATTTGAATTTTGTAAAAATATCGCCCTTGAACCAATTGATCTGTCTTGCACCGGTTGGTTAACCTGCAGATATAATTTAATTCCAATTAATTATCCAAAAATGACATAAAATTATAAAAAATTCTAATAAAATGAAATAATATAAATATATGGTAAACCGAATAAATTAACACACAACACACAATTATATATATAAAATACTAATAAAAATATTACTCAAAATATACTAAACACATGGTACTGTTGTAGTATATTTACATTTCTTCTAATTAGCCTTGTAAATCCTTACTTAAAGGGTTTACGGCGCTGTAATTATTCCGAATATATCGGGGTGTTACAAATATGAATATGTAAAACTCAAAAATGATCAACATGTCCCATTCCTAAATTTATGCGAATAAAATTGAAAGCTTCTTCGGGTAATGGTTTTGTAAAAATATCCGCCAATTGCTCATTTATACCAACAAATTGGAGGCGCACACTCCCGTTTTGGACATTGTCACGAATAAAATGGTGACGAATTTTTATATGTTTTGTCCTGCTATGTGATATGGGTTTTTTGCTTAAATTGATGGCACTTGTATTGTCACAAAAAATAGGTGTATTTTTAAGCTCAATGTCGTAATCGAGTAATTGATTTTTGATCCATAGGACTTGTGCACATGCACATATTCGGCTTCAGCTGTGGAAGTAGCGACACTAGTCTATTTCTTACTCCCCCATGAAATTAAACATGAACTCAAAAAATGACAAGTTACGGTGGTGCTCTTTCTATCAATTTTACATCCACCAAAATCGGCATCACTATATGCAAAAAGTTCAAAATCAATGCTCGATGGATACCACAGGCCTAAACCAGCAATATATTTTAAATAACGAAAAATCCTTTTGCATCCAATGAGATGAGATTCTTTAGGATTCGATTGAAAACGAGCACATAAACAAGTAGCAAACATTATATCGGGTCTAGATGTAGTTAAATAGAGTAATGAGCCTATCATACCTCGATATTGTTTTTGGTCAACAGACTTACCTTTCTCATCTTTATTGAGCTTAAGAGTGGAAGACATAGGAGTAGAAATTTCTTTGCAATCTTCCATCTTAAATTTCTTTAGGATCTCATTGACGTACTTTGATTGGTGAATGAATATTCCGTCATTGAGTTGCCTAATCTGGAGTCCGAGAAAGTTTTTCAACTCTCTCATCATGCTCATTTCGAATTCTCCCTTCATAAGATTTGAAAATTCTTGGGACAGAGATTCGTTAGTTGCACCAAAAACAATGTCGTCCACATAAATTTGACAAATAAGCATATCATCACCTAAATTCTTAATAAATAGAGTATTATCAACATTACCTATTTTATACACATTTGAAATAAGAAAAGTGCTTAAACGATCATACCATGCTCTCGGAGCTTATTTTAATCCATAGAGAGCTTTATGGAGCTTGTACACATGATCTGGATGATCATAGTCTTCAAAACCCGGCGGTTGCTTGACATACACCTCCTCCTGGATGATTCCATTTAGGAACGCACTTTTTACATCCATTTGATGGAGTTTGATTTTCTTGTACGCGGCAAAGGCACAGAGAAGACGGATTGCCTCAAGACAAGCAACAGGAGCAAATGATTCCTCATAATCCAAGCCTTCTTCTTGATTATAACCTTAGGCGACCAATCTAGATTTATTCTTAATTGGAAGACCATCATCATCGGTTTTAATTTTATGAACCCATTTGGTACCAATGATTGATTTGTCTACTGGAGCCGGAACCAATTCCCAAACATTATTTCTTTCGAATTGATTGAGCTCTTCTTGTGATAGCCCAATTTTCGTCATTGATGGCTTCATCGATGTTCTTTGGTTCTGTAAGAGAAATAAACGCAATATTGTTAATGCAATCATTTATATTTCTCCTAGTTCGTACACCTTCATCGATTTTTCTGAGAATTAGTTCCATCGGAGGGTCTTTCACATTTGCCCAATCTTTAGGAAGGTTGTAAGAGTTTTCCTCCTGCTTGTCCGAGCTTAAGTCAAGCTTCTCCAATTCCTTTGACGCTTCTGATACTTCTTTAGCCGAAACCATACCTGCATCATCATCAAAAACAACCTTTCTCGGGGGTGAAATTGTATCATCGAATTTTACATGAATTGATTCTTCTACCAAGCCTCTTCTACAATTAAATACACGATAAGCTTTACTATTAGTTGAATAACCAAGAAATATTCCGATATCCGATTTAGAGTCAAATTTTCCCAAATTATCCTTACCATTATTATGAATAAATACCTTACAACTGAATGGATGGAAATAGGATAAATTAGGCTTTTTACCTTTAAATATCTCATATGGAGTCATCATTTTGTTCCTCCGGAGATGGACTCTATTAATAACATAGCAAGCGGTGTTAACGGCTTCGACACAGAAATATTTAGGAAGCCCATATTCATTGAGCATTGTTCGGCTCATTTCTTCTAGAGAGCGGTTCTTCCTCTCGACAACTCCATTTTGTTAAGGTGTCCGAGGTGCCGAAAAATTGTGCCCAATACCATAATTATCGCACTAATCTTCAAAAATATTTGAATCAAATTCTCCACCATGATCGGTTCGGATGGCGATAATTGGTAACTCTTTTTCCTTCTGGGTAACCTTACACCACTTAACAAACTCGTTAAATGCATCATTTTTATATGTCAAGAATTTTACCCAAGTAAATCTCGAAAAATCATCAACAAGAACTAACGTATAAAGTTTGCCTGTTAAGTTAGCATGACGAGATGGACCAATCAAATCCATATGAATTAATTCGACAATGCGACTCGTGGAAATTTCCATTTTTGGTTTAAACGAACCTCTGGCATGCTTACCTTTAATACAGGCCTCACAAATGTGGTCTTTTATGAAATTTAATTTTGGTAGACCACGGACAATGTCGTTTTTGGCCAATTTTGAAAGAAGTGGTAAAGAGGCATGACACAATTTTCGGTGCCAAATAATGGCATTTTCATCGTATGGAAGTAAACATTTTCAATAGTAGGTAAAGGTTTCTTACCGATCTTACATGTCCCTTTTATTTGGCCCTTTTTATTATCGCCAAAGGTTACACAGCCACGGTCTTCCTTCTTCAGCTCCGTGAAGAGATGTTCATTCCCACTCATGTGATTTGAACATCCACTATCAACATACCATTTATTTGATAATGTTGTCTTCATTTCTTGTACCTATAAAAACAATTTTCTTCCGTTTTATAGGTACCCAAGCTAATTTGGGTCCTGAGGAGTTAGACATAAAAACTTGATTTTTAACAATGGTCCCTTTAGGTACCCAAATTTGTTTGACTTTTATAGTTCGTCTAGAACTTCTACAGTACGTTTCGATATGTCCTGGTTTTAAACATTTTGTGTAACACCCCCAATCCGCTCGGGGATATTACACGCCGTAGAACCTTTCCTCAAGGATCTACCACGCTGGTAACGACATATAACAACTCAACCATGCCTTTAAGGCTAAAATGACTCAGTAGACCGATTTGGTCTTTCAATAAGTACATACAACTCAAATACAACTCATGCCCATGCAGGGGTCAAAACACAACCACACCCGTATAAAGGGAAAAATATAGCAGCGGAAAATAAAGTACAACTGAACCAATAAACAAAGTACGGTTCCTCATGTGATTAGTATCGATCATCTTTCATCATCCTTCGTGCCGACCCTGTGTTGTGCTCCAAAACCTAAATGCAAAAATAGACATCCACCCCCCGAGTACTTGGGGGTTAGCAAAACTCCACTGTTTTTCTAGTGCAAGTACAAGTGCAAAAATACGAGTCATACAATTCACATTCCACGAACGATAATAATTCGGAATCCTCAAAGATTCAAATACAACAAGATGAACACTTCCCGAGGCAAGAGTTTGAGTAAAGACTTCCCAAAATTTGAAGATCAAAATATCAAGGGAAACAATTTATAAAATGATTTGAAATACCATCGGGATTTTTAATAGAAAACAATTTAGGATTATCAAATCCCACTTTTCAAAACTCAAAAGACAAAAGGGGTCACCGCCCCAAAAGTTTACTTTCCGTAAAATAACCTTTACCAAACCGTTGGGATTTTAGCCCCAAATCCGTCAAATGACCTTCACAAAAACGTTGGGATTTTAGCCCCAATCTCATCAACTCACTGTAACACCCCCAAGATATTCGAGGTGTATTACAGCGCCGTGGACCCCTACATGGGATCCACCAGGCTAACACAAGAAAACACCTCTCGACTAACCGTCTCGGTTAGCAAGGAAGCAATTGTTAACAACAAGAACATAAAACAACACGTCCGGTACAACCGGCACAATAAACATCAATCGACAAAAATAGTAACTCCAACGAAGTCCAAACACAATCCGAAAGGAAAAGTCTAAGTACACGCGAGTACAATCTATAAGTTTAGAAATATAGGAAACAACCATATCGAATTAGACAAAAGAAATAAGACGACCCAAATGCACATGTCAACGACCCTGGCCGACATCCTCGTACTGTCCCGGTGCTCGCTCGCCCGGATAATCATAACCTGAAATCCATAACAAGAATTTCCCCGAAACGGGTCCCCCAAAGGGGTTAGCAATTACGCTAGTACAAGTAATTAAGGCAAACCAATCGCTTACACATTTCATAGTACATGCACCAATATCATTTCAAAAAACCAAAACTAGACATGTCTTTTCCGGAAACAAACAGTCAAACAATTTGCCTTGGGAACAGAGTCATATCATAAATTCGCGCACGAGGCCACTAAGGACCCTCCCGCACTGGCTATATTATAAAACAAAACACGCACATGCATCGCCTTGGGAACAGAGTCATATCATAAATTCCCGCACGAGGCCTCTAAGGACCCTCCCGCACTGGCTAGCTAAACAAAACACGCACATGCATCGCCTTGGGAACAGAGTCATATCATAAATTCCCGCACGAGGCCTCTAAGGACCCTCCCGCGCTGGCTAGCTAAACAAACTCATGAATCCAGGCGAAAACCTTTGGATTCCCTCCTTGATCCCGTCGGACCAACACGAGGTGAGCAAATCACACACAAAATACATTACCATTCCACGTTAAGCATAAAGGTTTCCAAAAATACTTGCCTTGAATTATTGACGACACAATGAACGGAAAGGAGAGTCACCGACGAATGCTAGGAACCAATGAAACCGAACCTAACGATTCGAAGAATACAATTACCACCATTTCTAAATGAATACGGAAATTGGAACACACCCGAAAACCCGCCTACGATTCATGTATATTCGTATATAAACAACAACGAGGGCGGACCACAACCAAACCCTCTCGATTCTGTAAAAACCACGAAATATACCATGAATCCGTAGGGAAACTAAGAATACTAACAAGATTAATCATATTCATCATGAATCCATCAACAAAACGGAACAGATCGGAAGAAAATCCCAAAAACCCCAATTTATCGAAAAGTAGGGTTCTAAGAGATTTACCTTGGATTGATGATGAAGAACACAAGTAGGTGTTGTTAATCTACTTCAAAAACTCAAGGTAGAGGATGCCTGAAATAATCGAAGGGAAGAATCGCTCGGAAATCGCCCGAAGGAGCTCTGCGTCGCGGAGAGGAAACGAAATGAAACTAATCTGCTCATCTGGGTCAACTCCCTGGTTTATATAGCCAGGGAGTGTTAGCGTGCGCTAATCCTCAAGGTTAGCGTGCGCTAATGGGATAAAATTACAGGCCAAAATAGTTAGCGTCCAGTCCAGTAGCCAGACTTCTGGCCGTTAGCGTGCTCTACTCCAAGCGTAGCGTGCGCTAATAACCTATCGGTAGCGCGCGCTATCGACCAATAGCGTGCGCTACCTGGGCATCAGTCGAGTCCAGTGACAAACTGTCCAGAACTCACCTGATCCGCTAGCGTGCGCTATCGCACGAGCGTAGCGTGCGCTACCTGGCACCTAACCGAGTTCAGTAAAAAATTGTCCAGTACTGGACACTCACGCTAGCGCACGCTACCAGGTATCATCAGCGTGCGCTAGCCTCCCGACATTAGCGTGCGCTAGTCTACGTAGCGTACGCTAATACGCCAGTCCAGAAGGCTGGAAAATAGCACTGCCACTCCCAGGACTTGCCCTCTAGCGCGCGCTACGAAATGGTCGTAGCGTGCGCTACCAAGCGACCCCTAGCGTGCGCTATGCCGAAAATATAGCGTGCACTAGGTACGAAATATAGACGGTCCAAAACACCGGAATATGAACGAAACGTTAAACGGAACATCTCAACAGGCATCATAACGTAGAATGGATCCACGGCAACCCCGAAACGGCGGTTCCGCACAACAATAACCGGAATCAAATCAATAGATAGTAGGAAAGATACGCTGAAAGATACACGAGGGTCACTACTATCGTGAAATATGCCGAAAAAGAAAATACAAGGGGGAAGAAAAATGCGGATATTACATTCTACCCCTCTAAAAACAAGTTTCGTCCCGAAACTTAAGAAACAAACAACTCAGGGTACCTAGCACGCATGCTATCCTCGGTTTCCCAAGTTGCATCCTCGACACCGTGTCTCGACCACTGCACCTTGACCAAAGGGATGGTCTTATGCCTCAGTCGTTTCTCCCGATGCTCTAAAATCTTCAAAGGACGCTCCTCAAAAGTAATATCCTCGGCGACATCGATCTCCCCATAATCGATGACGTGACTAGGATCTGGGACATATTTCCTCAGCTGGGAAACATGAAAAACGCTATGAACATGACTCAAGACCGGGGGTAACGCCAAACGGTATGCTAACCCACCGACTCGCTCGAGAATCTCGAAGGGTCCAATAAATCTCGGACTCAACTTCCCCTTCTTTCCGAAACGGAAAACTCCTCTCGTCGGCGACACCTTCAGCAAAACGTGGTCTCCCACCTCGAATTCTAAAGGTCGACGACGGACATCGGCATATGACTGCCGACTGCGGCGATCAACATTCGTTCCCGAATTAACTCTATCTTCCGCCTCGTCTCTAAAACGACATCCGGCTCGGTCCCGACTAAATCGGACGCCTCATTCCAACAAATCGGTGATCGACATCGCCGCCCATAAAGTGCCTCATACGGTGCCATCCGAATCGACGCGTGCCAACTATTGTTGTACGTGAATTCGATCAATGGCAAATGCTCCTCCCCACTACTCCATCGAGAGCACAAGCACGCAACATGTCCTCGAATGTCTGGATAGTTCGTCCGATTGTCCATCCGATCGGGATGAAAAGAGGTACTCAAATGCAAACGGGTACCCAACGCCTTATGCACCGCTTTGCCAAAAGTGCGATACAAAACGGCCATCACGATCCGAAACAATAGACTTGAGTACCGTGAAGTCTCACACTGCGCGATAAACACACGAGCCAACTTCTCCGGCCCCAAGTGTCCTTGATGCCGAAAATGTGCCGACTTGGTCGACGATCAACAACCACCCATACCATATTCATGCCCGACCTCGATCTCGGCAAACTCGTAACGAAATCCATCGATATATCTTCCCATTTCCATTCCGGACGGAAGTGATCGCAATAACCAAATGTCAGCCGATGCTCGATTTTGACTCGGCAAGTCAAACATTTCGCTACAAGCGTGCGACCTCCTCCTTCATATCATTCCACCAAGTTCCTCCTCGTGTCCTTGTACATCTTACTCGAACCAGATGAACGGAATAGGTGTAGAATGGGCCTCACGCAAAATACTGCCGCAACTCGATCGTTCTCACACAAAGCCGACTCTGGAATCTCAAAACACCATCCTCGTGAATCACAAACCCAGGAGACTTTCCCTTAAGAACGTTCTCTCGGATTTGAGTAATCATCGGATCCTCTAATTGCTTCAGCTTAATTTCATCGATCAAAGACGACGAAATCTCTAAAGCACAAAGTTGCCCGACAGCTCCAGGCAACAAAACCTCAACATCTAACTCGATCAAAGCCCACCGAAGCTCAGACTGAGGCGTAAGGATCTCAAGCGTTCGCAATGCGATCGGTTTCCGACTCAAGGCGTCGGCCACGACGTTCGCCTTGCCCGGATGATAAAGGATTTCGAGATCATAATCCTTAATCAGTTCTAACCACCTCCTCTGCCTCATATTCAACTCCCGCTGAGTAAATATGTATTTCAGACTTTTATGATCGGTAAAAATCTGACATGCAGAGCCGAAAAGATAGTGACGCCAAATCTTGAGCGCAAAAACGACTGCCGCTAACTCCAAATCATGAGTAGGGTAGTTAAGCTCATACGGCCTCAACTGTCTCGACGCAAAGGCAATGGTCTTGCCGTGTTGCATCAATACGCACCCAAGACCCTGACCCGAAGCATCGCTATAAACGGCGAATCCCTCGTTGCCACATGGCAACGCCAAAACCGGGGCTGAAGTTAAACGCTTCTTCAGTTCCTCAAAACTCGACTGTCTCTCGTCATTCCGCATTTAACTTCTCGGATTACGGAGCAATGTGTAAGTGGCCGAGCTAGTTTTGAGAAACTCCTCACGAACCTACGGTAGTAGCCACTGCACTCCAAGAAACTACGGACCTCCTTTACATTTGTGGGCGGTGCCCAATCCAACACCGCCTCAATTTTCTCGCGGATCCACACGGACTCCTACTGAAATCACGTGACCCAAAAACATCACTTCCTTCAGCCAGAACTCACATTTCGAGAACTTCGCATAGAGTTTTTCGGTCCTCAAAATGTCTAACACTATCCACAGATGATGGGCATGCTCTTCCTCATTCCTCGAATAGATAAGAATATCGTCAATGAAGACGACGACACACTAATCCAAATACTCGATAAAGACTTTGTTCATCAATTGCATGAACACCGCCGGCGCATTAGTTAACCCGAAAGGCATAACTACAAACTCGTAATGTCCGTATCTCGTCCGAAAAGCTGTTTTCGGCACGTCAGACTCTCTCACCCGAAGCTGATAGTACCCCGATTTCAAATCAATCTTCGAGAATACCGTAGCTCCCTGCAACTGGTCAAACAAGTCATCGATTCTCGGCAAAGGATACTTGTTCTTGATGGTCACCTTGTTTAGTTCACGATAGTCGATACACAAACGTAGTGAACCATCCTTCTTCCGCACAAACAGGACCGGTGCGCCCCAAGGCGAGGCGCTCGGTCGAACGTACCCCGACTCAAGAAGCTCGCTCAACTGCTTCTTCAACTCAGACATCTCTGAAGGTGCCATGCGATACGGCGCCTTCGAAATCGGAGCCGCACCCGGCTCTAACTCTATAGCAAACTCAACCTCACGATCCGGTGGCAATCCCGGTAACTCGTCAGGAAAAACATTAGGAAACTCACTAACGACCGGAATCGACGAAAGCTCGACTCCACCATTATCCACCTTCAAGGCATAGCACCAATAACCAGTACACCCCTTTCGCAGGAGGCTCATCGCCTTCAAGGCATTAATAACGAACTTCTGGTTTCCCCTCTTTCGCCCTGCGAAAGAGTGTTCGGTGTCGTCCTCAGCTAACATAGTGATGATTCTTGTGCGGTAGTTCATGATTGCGCCATGCCGCTCGAGCCAATCATCCCCGAGAATTAAATCCTCACCCACAATACTAACGATAATAAGATTAGAGAGCCAAGCTCTCTCACAAATAAACACAGAGCAGTCTCCGACTTCTCGATCACCGACAATTCTGTCACCGCTAGGGAGTTTAACAACGAAAGGCTCGCAAGGTGACAAGCAGTCGAGACTCAGACGGCGTACACACTCTAGAGAAATGAATGAATGCGTAGCACACGAATCAAAAAGCACACCGACAGGATGAGAATGGATATGAACGGTACCTGTCGCCACAGTGGCTGCTGGGTCATCGGCCCTCCTCATCTCATAGATACGCGGTTGGGCAGAGCCGACACTGGAAGCTCCTCCCCTAGCGGGCTGACCCTGACCCCTACCTCGGCCGGCACTCGGAGGAGGAGGCGGAGCAATTGAGCCCTGGTTCACACTCGGCTCCAACGGTACTGGTTGAGAAGAACGGGTGCCGCGAAGCTGTTTGACCTGCTCACAAAAAGGGGCCTTGTGGCCCAGCTGTCCACAAGTATGACAAGTAAACTTCGGACGAGAACACTGCCGGTTCCTATGGCCCTGCACACCACAGTTAAAACATGTGGGTTCACGAGCGGAGGTTCCGGCGGCACCCCGAAAGCTCCCAGAGAAATGAGCCGAACCGCCCGTAGAAATATTTGCAGCTTGAGATTTCTGCTGGCCTCCACTCTTGGGACCAGAAAAATTTCCGACCGACTTCTGTTTCTTGCTTTCACGAGCCAAATCACTAGCCGTCACTGACATATCATAAGCGAGGGCCCTACTCTGATAATCCTTCAAGGTAGTGCAGACGAGTCCAGACATGTAGTCCCGAATGGACAGTTTCATCCTCCTGGAAAAGTGGAAAATTTTGTCGCCCTCAGCGACAACTTGGGTCTTCAAATAACCCAACTTCTTGTTAAATTCGGCAATAGCTTGGGATACGGGAATATCCCGTGGTTGAGCATCATAGAAAGCATGCACTCGAGCCTGTCTGACCGGCCACGGACAATATTCGGTCTCCATCAATTCTTGAAATTCGGCCCATGAAGCAACATGATCTTTGGGACCAACGGCCTCCCACCAATCTGTAGCATCTCCCGTGAGAAAGTATTGAGCAATAGGGACCTTACGGTCCTCGGGGCAGTTGGTAGCAGTGAAGACTTTGGATATCTCCTTGATCCACCCTTCCCAGCCGATCGGGTCCGAAGCTCCCGAAAACTGAGGAGGATGCATCTTGATGACATCCTGAAGCCAACGATCCGCTCCGCCCCGATTAACATGGGCCTGATCGGGGTTCTGGACCACCTGAGCTATAGCCGCCATTTGGTTAACCATTTGCTGCATCACAGCCGCAATACCAAGATCGGCGCGCTCCTGAGAAGAAGCATGACTGTGACGGTCGCCGGTACTGCCGGCTCCTGAAGAGTGCGACGTGGCCGCCCACCGGCTGCCGCACGTCCTCGGCCGCGTCCACGGCCACGACCGCGACCACGACCACGGTTTCCTCCGGCATCCATACTGGTGTTAAGAGATAACATAAGTATATCGAGGATGAGTAAGGAAGGAAGAAGCAACCATGATGATAAACAAAGGAGGGAGAATAACCATAGTTCAGGAAACGGAATACAGTACAAAAAAAATAAAGAATCGAGTAAGGGAACTTACGAACACTGGAAGTACTGAGATGCCGGCAGCAGTGTGACAATGTGCAAAACAAAACACGACTAGACCCAAATAACCGACAAGCCTAGGTATCCATAAACCTAGGCTCTGATACCATTTTCTGTAACACCCCCAAGATATTCGAGGTGTATTACAGCGCCGTGGACCCCTACATGGGATCCACCAGGCTAACACAAGAAAACACCTCTCGACTAACCGTCTCGATTAGCAAGGAAACAATTGTTAACAACAAGAACATAAAACAACACGTCCGGTACAACCGGCACAATAAACATCAATCGACAAATACAGTAACTCCAACGAAGTCCAAACACAATCCGAAAGGAAAAGCCTAAGTACTCGCGAGTACAATCTATAAGTTTAGAAATATAGGAAACAACCATATCGAATTAGACAAAGGAAATAAGACGACCCAAATGCACATGTCAACGACCCTGGCCGACATCCTCGTACTGTCCCGGTGCTCGCTCGTCCGGATAATCATAACCTGAAATCCATAACAAGAATTTCCCCGAAACGGGTCCCCCAAAGGGGTTAGCAATTACGCTAGTACAAGTAATCAAGGCAAACCAATCGCTTACACATTTCATAGTACATGCACCAATATCATTTCAAAAAACCAAAACTAGACATGTCTTTTCCGGAAACAAACAGTCAAACAATTTGCCTTGGGAACAGAGTCATATCATAAATTCCCGCACGAGGCCACTAAGGACCCTCCCGCACTGGCTATACTATAAAACAAAACACGCACATGCATCGCCTTGGGAACAGAGTCATATCATAAATTCCCGCACGAGGCCTCTAAGGACCCTCCCGCACTGGCTAGCTAAACAAAACACGCACATGCATCGCCTTGAGAACAGAGTCATATCATAAATTCCCGCACGAGGCCTCTAAGGACCCTCCCGCACTGGCTAGCTAAACAAACTCATGAATCTGGGACGAAAACCTTTGGATTCCCTCCTTGATCCCGTCGGACCAACACGAGGTGAGCAAATCACACACAAAATACATTACCATTCCACGTTAAGCATAAAGGTTTCCAAAAATACTTGCCTTGAATTATTGACGACGCAATGAACGGAAAGGAGAGTCACCGACGAACGCTAGGAACCAATGAAACCGGACCTAACGATTCGAAGAATACCATTACCACCATTTCTAAATGAATACGAAAATTGGAACACACCCAAAAACCCGCCTACGATTCATGTATATTCGTATATAAACAACAACGAGGGCGGACCACAACTAAACCCTCTCGATTCCGTAAAAACCACGAAATATACCATGAATCCGTAGGGAAACTAAAAATACCAACAAGATTAATCATATTCATCATGAATCCATCAACAAAACGGAACGGATCGGAAGAAAATCCCAAAAACCCCAATTTATCGAAAAGTAGGGTTCTAAGAGATTTACCTTTGATTGATGATGAAGAACACAAGTAGGTGTTGTTAATCTACTTCAAAAACTCAAGGTAGAGGATGCCTGAAATAATCGAAGGGAAGAATCGCTCGGAAATTGCCCGGAGGAGCTCTGCGTCGCGGAGAGGAAACGAAATGAAACTAATCTGCTCATCTGGGTCAACTCCCTGGTTTATATAGCCAGGGAGTGTTAGCGTGCGCTAATCCTCAAGGTTAGCGTGCGCTAACGGGATAAAATTACAGGCCAAAATAGTTAGCGTCCAGTCCAGTAGCGGACTTACGGCGTTAACGTGCGCTACTCAGCGTGGCGTGCGCTAATAACCTATCGGTAGCGCGCTATCGACCAATAGCGTGCGCTACACAGGCATCGATCGAGTCCGGTGACAAAGCGTCGAACTCACACGATCCGCTAGCGTGCGCTAACGCACGAGCGTAGCGTGCGCTACGGCACCTAACCGAGTTCGATGAAAAGCGTCGATCTTGGACACTCACGCTAGCGCACGCTACCAGGTATCATCAGCGTGCGCTAGCATCCCGACATTAGCGTGCGCTAGTCTACGTAGCGTACGCTAATACGCCAGTCCAGAAGGCTGGAAAATAGCACTGCCACTCCCAGGGCTTGCCCTCTAGCGCGCGCTACGAAATGGTCGTAGCGTATAGCGTGCGCTAGGTACGAAATATAGACGGTCCAAAACACCGGAATATGAACGAAACGTTAAACGGAACATCTCAACAGGCATCATAACGTAGAATAGATCCACGGCAACCCCGAAACGGCGGTTCCGCACAACAATAACGGGAATGAAATCAATAGATAGTAGGAAAGATACGCTGAAAGATACACGAGGGTCACTACTATCGTGAAATATGCCGAAAAAGAAAATACAAGGGGGAAGAAAAATGCGGATATTACACTCACAGTACACAAGAACGACCACAAGGTTCGTCTCCCAACATCAAAATCCACAAATAAAGGATTTAACACAAACAACAAAATACTCTAGTGCCATCCTAGCCAAGTAAGCCAACGAACAACTTACCTCTTACACACTTAGTCGATGCATGCAATCATGAAAACCAATCAAAAGCACTCATTTCCGGAAATGCCAATATCGAAACACATTTGCAAAATGCACCACAATTAACCGCGGACCCACAGCTTCGTGGACCCCTGCCGAGACCCCGTCGGATCTAACCCACAGTGGTTAAAAGCAAGCTCGCGTTTCCACAGCTTCGTGGAACCCTACCGAGACCCCGTCGGATCTAACCCATAGTGAACATACACACACACACGTTACTCATGCAATACTAATATGCTAAGAATGTAAGTTCATCAAGAATACTTACTAGAGATGGCCACTTACTCGACGCCGTTATCAAACTCTTCAAAACACAGTGACAAGATTAAACATGGAATAGACAATTACATAACTTTAAACAACAGGGATATCATCAAAGCCTTCACGTTCAAAATGATCAAATCATAAACAATTCCCAAAACACACCGTTCACAAAACACACACGCGTTTTGAAAGAGAGCCTTTAACGAGGCCAAACCGAAATCTTTTGAAACTTCATTTTAAAATAACCAAACAAACACACCAAGACGACCACCGATCAATCATATCCACAAAACGAGAAGCGTATGAACAAGGTACTTGCCTCGAATAAGAACAACGCGAAGAATCGACCGAAGTAGGTTGACACGAACCGACTATGAACCCGCCGACTCCACCGATCGCCAACTCGCGTTCATAAACTACGAAGGACAATAACAACAATGAAATGAATTCCCTAACACGACTCAAAGCCGCTGAATTCAAAGAACAATTGACGAAAGTTCAAGGATTTCCCCAAAAACGGCCAAGAACACGATTCGTTCCGTCAAAACCCGAAAATGGAATTCCAAGTTGAAATATGGATATACAATCCATAGAATATGTTTAACAACATCATTTAACCATAATTGATCCATCAAAAACGGATGAAAAATGAGATCGAGGGCAAATCCCCCAAAAATCAATTCGAAGGAAATCAAGAAAAATACTTCGATTCGACGAAGAACAGTGGATTAAATGATGTTAAACACAAGAATACTACCAAGATTAATCATACCCATCATGAATTAATCAACAACACGGAACGAATCGGACAAAAATGCAAAACCCCCCAAATTCACGAAATTATGGTTCTAAGGAAGATTACCTTGATTCGCTGGATCAAAGGATGATAACGGATGATTGATTGATGTTATGAACTCAAGAACTTCGTGGATTTGTTGTTAAACAACATGGCTTCGTCACCTATGAATCGCCAGTCGCGGACGGAGAAGGAAGGAAGTGAAGAATGAATGAAAACGCCGATCGCCGATCACATTTATCTTGGGCCGGACTAGCGCGCTAGTCGCCGAGCTAGCGTGTGCTATCGGCCTGTGCCGCGATCCGGTGCCCACCGCCCCTACCGGCTCGGCCAGTAGCGTGCGCGACCTTCCGGCCGTAGCGCGCGCTACACCGCCCGATCGTGGCGTGCGCAATGCCGGCGATAGCATGCACTACTGCCGAGCCTGACCGATTCTGAACCCACGGACTCCACTGTCCAGACCGATAGCGTCGCTACACTGCCGGTTAGCGCGCGCGACCTTCCGGCCGTGGCGTGCGCTCGCCGGTTCCTACCGCACTGTCCGCCGGTGCCGCAATCGTCCGGCGATCCATGGCCGTCGGCGATGCGACCACCAGGGCTCGACGACTCGATTTTCGAGAACGCACGGAACGAACACGACGAAAAGTTCGCGGACGACATCAACGACCCGAAATGAAAACATAATACAATAATTAATAGTACGCGACCAAGAAACGGGTCGAGACAACAATTACAGATACGGATACCCGTAACTTTTAAGAAATTACAAAATGGCCCAAAACGCCCGAAAATCACGATACGTGATCGAATAACCAAACCGAAGTTCACAACACGTCTAACAAAGTTAAATGGACTTACGGGAAACTCGAAACAGCAGTTTCGAACGAGATTCGCAAGAATCGAACTCAAGTGCGGAAAAGTCGCTAAAAAGCACGGAACTCAACAAAACAACACCGAAACAAGCTCGGATGACAAATTAAGTGTAGAATTAATCATTCCCAGAATGACGAAACGGTCATGAGCGAGTCGTCAAAACGGACTTCCGCCGAAAAAAAAGAAGTTACCGGAAATCGAAATTACGGGTATTACATTCTACCCTCCTTAAAAGAAGTTTCGTTCCGAAACTTAAAACAAGTAGGGAGAAGCAATATCTCGCCAGGAAAACTCAACGAGATACGCAAGAAACGCATAACTAACGCCCAACGGCGAAACGTTACAAACAACGCAACGGAATATATGGTGTGAAAACACGCTCCACGACGACCAACACAACGTCGCCGTTGGGGATATAATAAAACCAACAAGTGACAAGCGTCATCAAATGGATAATACAATCAAGTCAATTATCCGAACAATCACAAAACAAAATGAACGAAAATCAATACAATTGACCAACCCAACGGTACATCAATCAAAACGCGAGCCAATCGCTGAACAAATACGGAATTCCACCGCCCAAGGGTTGGAAGATCGAAAACGAGACTAATTTCCCGAACTTAGGGGAATTAGGAAGGAGCGTGAATGCTCAACAATCACGAAACGAGAACAAAAACCAAACAAGCAAACGATCGAGACAACAAAGATCGAACAATCATGTCCGAAACACGAAGGATAATAAAATTCAAACAACAATTCCCAGGATGATCTGGTGAGAACAACAAGACATGCATTCCCATAAGATCCACAGGAAAGGGAATAGCGATTGAAAAGTCACAACGACAAACGAGTTATTCCGAAATAATACCACCCTCGTTCGATCAACAAAAGCAAGGGATAGGGAAAGTTCAGAAAATGTTAACGAGCATAAACGATTCGACAGAGTCGAAAACACAGGAGTTCCAAATCCAATCCACTTCGAATAAAAGAACTAATAGAACCGGATGATGTCACTCCCGAACAAGGTTCACAAGAATCGAACTGAACCCGAAAAAGTCACATCGATAACCAGATCGACCCACAACAAGATCACAACTCGTTCGGACGATGAAACCGAAATACAGAACAAGTTCATAAAGTATCAACGAACATGAGCGAATCGATAGACTGGAGAAGGAGAAAATACAGAACTCAAAATAGTACGGGTATTACCTCCGACCTCGTCCACGAAATTCACAAAAATGGGAGCAAAGTAACAAGACATTAAACAACTGACACATAACGGAACCATCACTGATGCACACGGTCATACCGAACCAAGCTCTAACAGCTCGCACATGCGCGACAACGCAGAAATCACCACGAGGCGACAACATTCAACACCAACATCCCGCCTCTCACAGGGGGCTAACACAACAAATGTGTGGAAAGCGACTCAACGCTCACACCGCCAATTCGATCATACTCGGGAGTAAATATCAAAATGACAATGCGAACATCATACATACATACCCAGCCCTCAAACGGGAATGGATAGGTTTTAAAAACTAAAACTCATTTTGAAAATAATTCAGAAGAACACCGGTTGATCTTGAGTATCACCTTTCAAAAATTACAAACGTGAAACATCGTTATCGAGACTTTGGAGAACCATTTCGCATTTGATAAAATGAGGACACTTTCTCTTAGTGAAAACTTTCAGAATATTCGACCCTCGGGTCTAAATAAAAGTGTTTCTAAAACATTGAAAATATCTCAAAGCATTTTGGTCCTCGAAGTAGAAATTTTTTGAGATATATTGTGGCACCTAGGATGTACCACAAGAAAATAACTCATTTGAAAAGTATGTCTCGAAATTTATTTTTCTAAGATACTCAAGGTTTTCAAAAATCCAATAGGCCAGAATGCCCAAAACTCACACATATCGACGTTCACTAAAACAACTCCTAGTACACGCATCAAAACGTTTAAAATCAAGACAATACATGTCTTTAAACGAAAATAAACGATAAAATACCACAGTCAAAAACTGCCTAGGATTCAGAACAAAACCACTGACCCCATTTGAGGCCTCTAAGGACCCTCCCGCCCTGGCTAGTGAACAAGTCGAACGCGTATAAGCACAAAGCTTCCACAATAGAACTTGTAAAACGTGCAAATCGATTCGAAAATCATCGGCAACGGACAAAAACAACAATAAAAAACATCACAAGCGACGACACTCCTCGTATAAATCAAATACGAGAGTCGACTAAATACATATCGTGAAATCAAAATCCACATAAGGATTCCACCACTTAACAAATAATCATAAAAATAGCTCGTGTCACACAAGGCACAACACAAATAAGGGAGACTTACTTCCACAGGTCGCACGAAGATGATGATTGCCCCATGATACTAATCACGACCAATAAACTCAAACGACGCGTCGCGACATGACTCAGTCAGATAAAATCCGACGAAACAAGACTCAAACAACATGACTTGACCCGACAGCCTAGGTTTTCCTCAACCTAATCTCTGATACCATTTCTGTAACACCCCCAATCCGCTCGGGGATATTACACGCCGTAGAACCTTTCCTCAAGGATCTACCAGGCTGGTAACGACATATAACAACTCAACCATGCTGTTGGCCACTTAAGTATACTGGATACAGTTTGGGAAATCGTTTAAACAACAAACTGTATGGAATCTAAATCTGAGTGCGTAGCGGAAGTCTTGGATACAGTTAGTTGCCGTGGATACAGCAACGACGTATTAGGTGTATACTTAATATATCACAGTTATTTCAAACAAGAAAAGCGAAGGTAAATAACACGGTAATTTAAGTGGTTCGAGGTAAACCCCTCTACGTCCACTGGTCCTCCACACAGAGTAAAAGTTTATTATATAATTACTGCGTACACAACTACGTAATTATAAACAAACCTATCCTTGTATCGTTCACACAGATTGATACAAAGAATGTCGCTTTCAACCGTTCACACAGATTGGTTAAAGCTTCCTTCTTGACTAGCTTCTTCACACACAGTTCCAAAGCTTTGTCCTTATTCGTCCCACACAGGTCAGAATAACTTGTTGAGTTCACACAGAGCTCGGTTTTTACACAGAGGTAAAAGATAGGTAACCAAGTAAGAACAGCAGCTTTGAATATCACGTTCTTGAGCTGATGATAGCTGTTCTTGATGTTGAGCACTGTATATCTCTTTCGTTCTAACTTGCAGTATGCTCTAGAGATATGTTTGCTCAGATGATAACTTTGATAGCTTTTGTGAGTTATGTTACTTGAGTTCGTTCAGTTGGTTGGTAACTTGTTGTCTGTGACTAATCTTCAATGTCTTCAAGGATATATATATAGCCTCTGAAGAAAGTATCCGTTGAGATGTTCGTTTGAATAAGATTTCCTTCAACGGGAATATGACATGATCCGGATTTCGCGGGATTCTGAAGATCTGAAGACTGACAGTATTTAAATACTTTATCCTTGAGTATTTAAATACTTCTTTGTTCAACGGGACTTGACTTGTGTTCTTTCTTGTCCTTTTGTGAACTGTATGGAAGATGACTGTATTTAGGGCATCGAGACAGTTTCCATACTTGATCTTTGCAAGTCTTCTTCTTTGTCTTGTGAGCTTCACCGATGCCGATTCGAGGCGGAGTTTACGATATAGGATAAAGCCTTGAATCCTCGATACGGTTTCCTTCAGTATATTTGGCATATATGTCAAAACCTTCTCAATAACAAATAACAATCGATCTGAGGATTGGGTATCCCGGTGATTCGATCTGAGGGTTATTGTTTTTCCCAACAATTTCCCCCTTTTTGACAATTTGCCAAGACTAACTTACTTCAACTCTTCGAGTCTTCTTGATGATGCCAAAACCTTCTTCATGAAGCATTCTTCTTCGATGACTTCGGCGATTTCTTGGTCTTTTGTCAATAGGTCGACTTAGTGACTTAGTCTACAATAATGAAGCGCTCGCAGCATGTTCGATCTGATTTGAGATTTATTACAACTTAAGCTTATGATTGGCGCGCAGGCACAATCTTACAATGTATTCTAAGTTTACAACTGAAACTATGAACTGTTCGTAGACTAGTTCGTACAGCTTATTTTTCAATCAAGTTTATCTAACTTGAGATTCCTATCAAACAATTTTAAGTATACATAAACACAGTAGATTACGAGTTGTAATCTTTCAAGACAAACAAACTATTTTATTGATATTCAAAATGATTGAGTACAAAGTTTGCTGTGTTGAATAGAAATTACAAAGACAAAAATAATATACATAAATTTCATCTCCTCATCTATAATCCGCATGCCTCCAAGGTCTCTTTCCTGGCTCATTCTCGGTGCCGCGCCACCAGTTTTGAAGTGAATCATTGCCTCGTTCCTGGTAAATCGCTCTTCCTTCATATGAACGATCAAAGGCAAGTATCCAATCTTCTGGATGGGTGACCCGATCTCCTCTTCTATGTTTTGATTTCATCTCGACTTGGAGAGGGAGCTTACCTTCTTCTAGCATCTTTAAAAATTTGTCTGCCGCTTCCGCCAATGTTTTATAATTTTTGAAGATGGCGGATTCCCTGATGAGTCTGACAAAATATCTCATCAGTTCATTCTTCCTCCAGAGCTTCACTGTGGGTCACAAGTCGTCCAGGAACAAGTCTAGAGGGGGGGGGGGGGGTGAATAGACTTGTTGAAACTCTTGAACTCTTTTTCGAAGAGTGAGTTTCTTCAGCTGATAATCAAACAAATGACTTGGAGTCGTTTGTTCTTGGATAAGTGCGGAAGTCAGCTGATGACGAATATAAATTAATCTTAATGAAACACTTAACAATGGATGCAGCAGTTAGAGTATGATGCAGTAAAACAGTAAATAACACAGGCAGTTATAGTGGTCTCAGAGGTGGGGTAATCCTCTACTAATCCACTTTTCTCCAAACCAGTTGGAGATGAATTCACTATAATTTTCAACCAGTGATAAAGATTACAGTGATTCACAACACACTACAACAGCTTCCAACCAGTGGAATTCCGTGCCGTTGTACACACTTGACTGCCTTGCACCTCTTGATCCTCGATCCTCGGATGCCTTTACAGTCACTTACTTCAACCAGTGAAGTACCCCGTACTCAACTTTTATAGACAAGAGTGTTTGTCTTCTCCAACTAAAGAGCTTCCTTGAATATGAACTTTTTTTTGGATCTGCTCTTTTTCACGATGCTATTTGATTGCTTGAGATTGCTTTGTTTGCTTTGATCGCTAGAGTATATGTTCGCACCGGTGTGCCTCGATTTCAAATCTCCGGTATTTATAGATCACGATCTCTGAGCTTCTTCCTTGTAGCCGTTGCAAATCTTTGAACAAATCCGTCCGTTGGAGAGAGACTTCATTGTTTAATCTTTTACGAACGTTGCAAAATTTGGATTCCCATTATTTAATTTTATCTTCCGACCGTTGTGAGGACTTCTGCATGTGAGCGCCGAATCTTTTGAATATAAAAGGATTACAGTCTTCACAGTGGGTCAGGATGATTTAATTAAATCATATCTCTTGCGGGAATCACTCCAATTTGTCTCTTCACGTTGTATGTGAGCTTTCCGTAATTTTTGACTTTTCAAAGCATGCTGACGTGGATTTGGAGTACTAGTCAGTAGTTGAGTAGGCCGTGGTGCACTTACATCTTTGCAGTAGGTCCTCTTGGTAGTATCTTGTTTGAGACTTGTCGATCATGTGACTTCCCGAGGTTCCTCACTGTGATCTGGTCAAACTTCTCGACAAATTTTTAGTTGACCGTGGCTACTCGATTGGAGTCGGTACTTCTCGATGGACTAGGCGTACTTTAGTACTTAGCCGATTTTCAGCCTAACTAACTTTGGCCTATAGAAGACACTCATTTGGTTCTTCTTTACATATTGCCAATTTTATACTTAACACATTTTGGCCTATGGAAGATACTCATTTGGTTCTTCCTTACATTTTGCCAATTAATAAACATTTGATTTTAATGACATCATCAAAATCTAACAAGTATTCCTAACAAATTCCCCCTATTTTGATGATGGCAAAACTAAGTAAGAAATCAAATGGCCAAGTCTGCACTTAAGTGCAAGACAAAACTGAAATCAGTCTAATATTGAGACAACTGGAAAATTGTCATTCAACAGACTGTTCATAAAATTTTCTGACTTATCATTGAAATTATACAAGATTGTTTTAAGTACAGAAAAATAAAATTACAAGTAAGAAAATAATTTAAGGTCATCTGCCTCTTCCTCTGCCTCTTCGAATAGGCCGCTTGGCAGTCTGAATGGTTTGGCTCGATAGGTCTTACCTTGGTGAGCAAGGCCATACTTTCTCTTCACAACCGGTCTTTGCGAAGTCCTGCTCCTGCGAGATCTGAATTTGTTCTCAAGGACTAGCTTGATTTCCTCCTGAAGTTGTAGCTCATCAAGTTCACCATCCATGCGGATTGGTGCTTCTTGACTACGAATTTAGGGATCATGGGAAATGCATTTTGCTCTTTTGCGTACTTCTTTAGAAACGACCCAAAGCTTAGGATGAACCTCTTCCATCCAGTTTATGAAAATCTCTGTGGGGAGAGTTTTTCATCTTGAAGTAGTTCCCAGGACATAAAAGTCTCGATGAACTTCTTCCTAGCGGCTCCCATATTTCAAGAGCTTCAAGTGGCGAAATCTTCAACATACCATAGCTCCGCACCTTCCCATTCAAGAGTAGGTTCAAAGCCGCCTCTGGTCCTTCGCGCTTCCCTTGGTCAGTCGGCCTTGTCTTCTTGATCTACAACTTCCTTCCTTTTTAGGCTAGAGGGTCCTTCAACTGGGACATCCTGCTTTTTCTTACTTCGATTTCTCTCTCTTCCCCCTGAATCCTCTCTTCCCCCTTTTTGCCAGATCAATGAGTGTTGTCAACTGTTGCTCCATGCGGCTCATCCAATCGGACATGCCAAAAGGCATTCTTGTTTGTAGGAGGAGGAGGCCGAGGATCTCTCTCTGAGCGGGGTGTCAATCTTGGCATTAATGGTCTCAAGGTCGAGTGACTGATCCTTCAAAGAATGGAGCCACTAGGCTGCAGGCTCTGTTTGATCGGTAGGTCGATTGAGTCTTCTCAGGGTCACGACCTAGAGTCCTCTGCCCGGCTCTGCGTCTAGGGTGGTGTCTGGGAGGTACAACAATCCTATCTGCAGCCTTCGTTGGTAGGCTCGCTCCTGCTCTGGCTCCTTTTCTCTTTCTTCCTCTTTCCCTTCTTCTTCTTGATTTCTCTTTTTCTTCCTCCTCATCTTCTTCTTTTTCTTCTCCACCGCCACACCAGCTCCTCCTTCACCTCCATCATCATTATTATCATCATCATCATCATCATTTTTCTCATCATCATCCTTCTCCTTTTCTCTTTCATCATCTTCATCCTTCTCCTTATCTTCTTCTTCTTTTTCTTCTCCACTTCTTCTCCTTCTTCATCTTCTTCATCATCCACTTCTTTGTTTTCTCAATCTCCTCTGTCTCCTTTTCAACGGTATGTTTTCTTGATTCTTTTTCTTTTCATCCTCTTCAACCAAATTGATAATTTCATTTTCTTCATCAACTTCTTCTATCCTAATTTCCTTTTCTACTTCCTCCTCTTCCTCCTCTTCTCCAAAGCTACCATCAAAAATACTGAGCATTATAGAGTGGATAAAATGGTCCATGTTTGTCTCAAAATGTGACATGAACCAGTTATCCTGGAGGAGTAAGGCTAAATCTGACTCTTTGCAAAAATCAGTCAGAACATCCTCCGTGGCTTGGGGTATTCCCAACCACTAGATTCAACAAAAATTTGAAAATTTGTAAAGGACATGGTTTTAAGAGTTTTCCACTCTTTAAAAATATTTACGAAAGAGTGTTTTTACGCTTGTGGCTTGACAAGTCAAGTTGTTCTATGGAGAGATTAAAAGTATTATTTTCTAAAAGATTGAATGTGTAATCTGCTTGAGGATAGATATAACAAGACTGTTTCCTCTTCTTCGGTCATGTACCTTTGGAGGAGTAATGACAGTACAATTCTAGTTTCGGTATGCAGTGCAGGTGGTCCGATGAATAGTGATCAGGCGATGGTGGCATAGTGCTCAGCCGCTCTCCTTGACTGAATGCGGCTTCCTTGGCCTCTTTGGAGAGGGTTCGGGTGATGACTGCAGTTGGAAGGTCCTTCAGGGCTGGTCCCCTTCTCTTGAATCGGATGGCGATAGGTGTATCGTCGGACTCATTCTCGGACTCATTGCGATTCCGATCTCGGTGCAGTTGGTCCGAGTCGATAGATCGTATCTTGGGCAAAAGCTTGAGTCTGCAAATCCTTCAACAAGCTGGGCTGCCCTCCCGGTGACTCAACCTTCTTCTTATCATGGTCCATGTGACCAAGCCTCTTGTTTGGGTGGAAAGGGTCAATGTTTCCCTTGGCCACTCCATCTGCTCCAAGAACCAACTAAGATGCGTTCCGAACGCCAACTTAGTCTTGAACTTCTTCTCTCCCTCGAGCCATTCGACCTTGTTCACCTCGCGAACAAGTTGCCCGAAAATGTAATCGGCCCAATCAACTTCCTCTCGTTGAATTAACGCACCCAACACCATGAATTTTGAAGATGATAGTTGGTCATAGCTTCCTGCCATTCCCATGACTATCTTGTTTATGATGTCCAAAGCAACTCGATAGACCCTTTTCAACTCATTTCTCTTGACAGTAAACTTCAATTTCTCGGGGACATTTTCGAGCTTAATCGTCTTCCACGTTTGGCGGGTGATTGTTTGAGCGCTTCGACCGCCAAACCGCGATGTTTCATCCCGAATACAGAGCGAATCTTCTCTGTATCTATGGTGACTGGTACTCCACCGACCTTGCTCAATCCCGTCTTGAATCAGGTAAGCGTTGCGATAAAATTCAACCACATCTTCCTTGAACAAGTGTTGAGGGTTGATTTCGAGAAACGGGTAGATTCCGTTCAGCTTCATCGCCCGGATTAAGTCGAGCATATCAAAGTCCTCTAGATTTGCTTCTAATAATCCTTCGAAATCAACGACCATGGAGAAGATGACCTGGTCCTTCATTGCCTTCAAGTTTGCTCCGTCAAAAGATGCCATTTCTGCAAAAAGATTTTAGGATTTAGTGTATATTTTGCTCTGTAAATTTTTAGGGTTTCTGAACGCGTAAAGAGTAAAGTGAAAAGGTTTCTTCCTTATAAAGAAGATGAAAGGACGTTTGGATTAGTTTATTATAAATTTAAACGGTGGTACGCCTTTTCATATTCTTTTGAATTTCAAATTTGAATCGGTGGCCCCATTTAAAAGTTGACGGTTGATTCTGATTGGCCACCGTAGAGGTTAATTAAATGGGCGTGTGACGCGTGTATTTAAAATTGCCACTTGGCTCATAAAATGTATATTTTAAATGCCTGTTCCGATAGCCAAAAATATTATAAATATGATGAGATAATAATTAAAAATTTAGAGATTAGTTTAGAAAACTTAGCCGATCGATTCGTTGACAGTTGACCGCTGCACTTTCTGGTGAGTTTGACCTCTACTTTGGTATTACATGCTGACTAAGTTGCTTCGACGCCTTCGTCTTCTACTTTGCATCGGCTTAGGGTGATTAAGGGGGTTCGTCCTTCCTTCAACTTGCTTGAACTAGATTCCCAATCTAGTAATCCAAGGTCTGCTAAGCTCTAGGAATCTTTCTTCTGGCAATGGTTTGGTGAAGATGTCGGCTATTTGGTAGTCTGTCCGACTCTTTCAACTCTAACCCTTTTGTTAAGCACATGGTCTCGAATGAAATGGTGCTTAACGTCAATGTGCTTTGTCCTTGAGTGCAAAACCGGATTGTTGGTTATTGCAATAGCACTATTGTTGTCACACCATATAGGAACTTCGTTGGCAATAATATTGTAGTCCCTTAACCGTTGTCGATCCATAGAATTTGTGCACAACACTACCTGCAGCTAGGTATTCTGACTCTGTAGTGGAGATAGAGTTAGAAACTTGCTTCTTGCTAAACCAGGATATCAGTCTGGTTCCTAGGAATTGACACGTTCCACTAGTGCTCTTCCTATTGATTTTTCATCCGGCGAAATCCGCATCTGAGTATCCTGACAGCTCGAAGTTGTCATCCTTGGGGTACCATAGTCCAACATTAATGGTAGACTTTAGGTACTTGATTATTCTCTTGGCTGCATCTAGGTGTGATTGCTTTGGCTTGGATCGAATCTTGCACAAACTCCAGCGCATATGATATTTCGGCACCTTGCGGTGAGGCTGAAGAGATCCGATGAGTCCTCTGTAGTGGGTTGAGTCCACTGATATTCCCGCCTAAATCTGCATCTAGGTGAGTGCTTGTGCTTATTGGAATTCTTGCGGGTTTGGTGATTCTATTCCATATCTCTTGATGAGATCTCGGGTATATTTTGCACGGTTGATGAAAATTCTTTTTTCCATCTGCTTAACTTGTAATCCGAGAAAGAAGTTAAGCTTTCCCATCATACTCATCTCAAATTCTCCTTGCATGAGGTTGGAGAATTTCTCGCATAGTTCTGGATTGGTTGACCCGAATATGATGTCATCCACATAAAACTCAACTATTAGTATGTTGCCTTCGTGCTCCACTCTGAATAGGGTATTGTACACTTTTCATTTGCAATATCCATTTTTCTCAAGAAACACAGTCAGTGTTTCATACCATGTTCTCGGTGATTGCTTGAGTCCATACAGAGCCTTCAATGACTTATAGACTTTGTCTCCTTTGACAAAACACAGGGTTGCTCTACATAGACTTCTTCTTCTAGGATTCCATTCGAAACGCACTTTTCACATCCATCTGGTAGACTTCAAAATCCTTGAATGCAGCATATGCGAGAAATAGTCTGATGGCTTCTAATCTTGCAACAGTGCATAAGTTTCATCAAAATCTATTCCCTCACCGTGCATATCCTTTTGCTACGAGTCGGCTTTATTCCTAACAATGACTCCGTCTTCATCACTCTTGTTTTTATACACCCATTTGGTGCCAATAACTTTCTTGTGATTGGAGTGCATGCATTAGTTCCCAAACTTTGTTTCTCTCCATCTCCAATTCCTCTTGCATGGAATTAATCCATGAATAATCTTCCAAGGCTTGTTACGCCGTCTTGGGTTCAATTTGTGACATGAAACATGAGAACATCGCCATTCCTATTTGGTAGAGTTATTTGTCTTGTCTTGACTCCATCACCAACTTTCCGATAATTTGCTGAATTGGATGATCCTTGAGCCATTTGGGGATCTCGTCCTCTTACGGGTTTGTTCCCCCTGTTGGATTGCTCGTGGTTGTGCGCCTGCTTTGGATTACAGTGCAATGGATCGGCTACCGCCTTGTCATCTGCAGCTTGGTTACAATCGCAGATGAGTCTTTGTCGACTCAGTGGGTCTTCTTCATGACAAGCTGGATCAGATAGGTTTGGTGATCCTGTCTGATCTGCAGTTGGGTCTTCATCGGCTGCAGTTGGGTCATCAGGCGGATCTGCAGGTGAGTCCACCATTCCAGTGTCATGTACAATGACTTCTTCAAGGGTTGCTGACTTGAGCTTGTTCTCAATTTGCTCAAGTTGTTTCCTCATAGGGAGTTTTGCCATGTCTCCCTACTATCATACTCTGATGCAGGTGTGGCGGTGTGTTAATGCGGCTTGAGAACCTCTTGGGTAGGTCCGCTTCTGCAATTATGGACCTTGCTGCTTCCTTCAGGGTTCTGTTCCTTCTTTCAGCAACACCATTCTGCTGGGGCGTCCTGGCTGCAGAGAGCTCATGCTGGATCCCATTATGATCGCTAAAATCAGTTATCGCCTTGTTGAGAAACTCTCCTCCTCTGTCTGATCTGATCTTGATTATGGAGAGAGATTTCTCATTCTGGATCCTCCTCAGCAGCTCAGGTAACTTGGTCAAGGTTTCACTTTTCTTGAATAGAAAGATGATCCAAGTGTACCTTGAATAGTCATCTACAATCACAAGAGCATGCTTTCTGCCGCTCAAAGTCCTTGGCTTGATGGGACCAAATAGATCCATGTGGAGTAGATCTAAGATCCTTGTTGTGAGCGTTGTAGGCTGAACTGGCTTGAACGATGCCTTGGTCTGCTTTCCCTTCTGACATGCATCACAGAGTGCTTCCTTCTTGAATGCTTCATTTGGAAGTCCTCGACCCGACTTCCGAGAGCTAATCTTGTTGATGGCTTTGAAGTTCGGGTGACATAGTCTTTTGTGCCATGACCATCCATTCATTCTGATCTTGGATAGAAAACAGGAGTTAGGTGTTCCTGTGTTCCAATCAATCATGTATACATCTCTTCTTCGGAAACCTTGTAGCTTTATTTCTCCAGATAAAATGTCTATCACCATACACTTCAAGATGGTGAAGACTACTAGATTCTTCTCGTCGCAGAACTAGCTTATGCTCAGGAGGTTGTATTTGAGACCTTTGACATAATGGACTTTGGATATGACAATGCTTCCTCGGTGCAGCTCTCCAAAGCCTTTTGTCTGTCCTCTAGAGCTATCTCCAAAGGTTACATCGGGACCTCTTTCTTTGATATATTTGGTCAGCATCCTCTTGTTCCCGGTCATGTGCCTTGAGCATCCAGAGTCTACAAACCACTCTTCACCTCCAAAATTTGAGCTTGAGGAGATGTGGTTGTAGTCCTTCCACCTCTTCTGCAATTAAACAAGCAGAGATTTAGGTACCCAAATTTGTGTGGGTCCTTTGGGGTTAGTGGGTTTCCTGGAGAGTTGATTTCTCCTTGGATTATAGGAATTATTATTATAACCCTTAAAAGGTGCACGTGGTCGAGGTCTAAATCTCTGGTTGGATTGTATCTGGATATTCCTCAAAATAGTGTGGGCCATTTCTAAGTCTAGCCGAGACCATTTGTTAAACCTTTGTGGTCTCCACACTTGTTCATTTTGGTAATTTGGATAACCTTGAGGTTTCCATCCCCTCCCATTATGAAATCTATTTTTGGGAAGTTGTTGGTAATAGTGGGCATGTTATGCAGAATTTGCTTTTGCACAGGCCTTTGCCTAGTTGCTGTCTAGGTGGTATGCAGTGTAACTTTGCGGCTGAAACGTTTGACTTGTTGCTGTTTTTGAAAGTCGGTTTATACAGGCTCGTGATCGAGACCATTGTTTCTCCCTTGATAAACTTGGTTTGAACTAGAGGGAGTGTGAGAATCATATCCAAGGCCTGATTTGGTATGTAATGACCTTTTATAAGTACACAATTCGCCCAGAGTTGAAGACGCCTTCAGGGAGGTTATTTCCTGCGCCTGAGTTTTATTTATCTGTGCCAGCTTAGTAAACTCAGCTTTGGCATGAGCAAGTGCGGTGACTTTTCTTTAAGTAAAATATTTAGCCGGTCTATCTCAATTTGTATTGGCACTTGCACAGTTTTCAAAATCAGTATTTGTCTCACCTTATTTAAATCTAAATTTGAGTTTTTGAAATCATTTTTGTTGCCTATTCTCATCTTGCAACTTAGTCTTCTCTGTTGTCTGACTTGGTGTGCGATTTAAGTGTTTCAAAATCTTTGAATAATTGATTTACCGATTCATGTAAATCCATATCTTGTGACATGGTGAGCTATTATTTGAGCGGTAGGTTTAGAGGTTACCTCTTCATCACCAAGTTTGCCATCGTGCAATCATATTCCTCGTCGTCATCGGAAAAGAAACCGCCGCTTGATTCGACATGCTCTGGTCTTCTCCGATGAGAGCTTTTCTTGTCTTCCTTTACGCCCACCTCCTTCTTGGTTTCATCCTTCTTGAGCTCGGGACAATCCATTTGGATGTGTCCTATTTTATAACATTGTAGCATTCAACTTTCCGACTTCCACCTTCGGTTCCTTCTTGGGTTCTCCTTGTAGTTTTTCTTATACTTGGAGTAGTTCTTTCAAGTTCTTGAACCTTTGCATAATGAAAGCCATTTCCTCCTCAAAATCTAGCGGATTTGGAGGTTTCACATCGATGTGCTCTTAGCGGGGACTCAGTGCAAATGCGATTCCCTTCTCTGAGGCTCAGTCGAGGATGAACTCGGAAGTTCGAACTCATAAGCCTTTAGATCAGAGAATAGCTCCTGAATCTTTATCTTATTCAGGTCTTTGGACTCTCTCATAGCTACAGCCTTCATGCTCCATTCTGGATTTAGAGATCTGAGGACCTTAAGTGCCATTTCCCTGTTGCCATAGGTTTTGCCCAGGGAGTTGATTTCATTGATAATTTCAGTGAACCTTGTGTCCACTTGGTCTATTGATTCTCCATTCTTCATTTTAAAGTTGTCAAACTTTTGGATAGCTATTGACAACTTGTTCTCCTTGATCAGCTCCGTTCCTTCACACATTAGAGCTAATGTGTCCCAAATCTCTTTGGCATTCTTACAATTTTTGATCTTGACCATTGTGGATTTGTCAAGAGTTTGGTATAGCACATCTCTGGCCCTGTTGTCAAGATTGGCCAGCTTTCTCTCTTCTGGGGTTAGCTCCGTTCTCTTCTTAGGGATCTTTTCGGGCCTCCCAGCTGCGATTTCCTCGGGTGTGTTGTCCTTCTCGAAAATGAATGGACCGTCTTCAATGATGCACCACATGTCGTCATGGATTGAAGATAAATGTGCCTGCATTCTTATCTTCCAGAGATCATACTCGTCAACTGAAAAGACAGGTAGTCTAGAGTGCATGTGTTCCATTATAACGTGAGAGATAAGATATATATCTTAATATAGATCTGGTTCGTGAAAAAAAATGAACCAACCTCTCCGATACCACTTGTAGGTCACAAGTCGTCCAGGAACAAGTCTAGAGGGGGGGTGAATAGACTTGTTGAAACTCTTGAACTCTTTTTCGAAGAGTGAGTTTCTTCAGCTGATAATCAAACAAATGACTTGGAGTCGTTTGTTCTTGGT
Source organism: Orobanche coerulescens (assembly GCA_033398695.1). NCBI lineage: Eukaryota > Viridiplantae > Streptophyta > Magnoliopsida > Lamiales > Orobanchaceae > Orobanche > Orobanche coerulescens. The sequence goes on along the minus strand of JAWKAU010000109.1, from coordinate 358,000 downwards.
TAAGTGCGGAAGTCGGTGATGACGAATATAAATTAATCTTAATGAAACACTTAACAATGGATGCGGCGGTTAGAGTATGATGCGGTAAAGCGATAAATAACACAGCGATTATAGTGGTCTCGGAGGTGGGGTAATCCTCTACTAATCCACTTTTCTCCAAACCATTGGAGATGAATTCACTATAATTTTCAACCGGTGATAAAGATTACGGTGATTCACAACACACTACATGACTTCCAACCGGTGGAATTCCGTGCCGTTGTACACACTTGGCGCCTTGCACCTCTTGATCCTCGATCCTCGGATGCCTTCTGATCACTTACTTCAACCAGTGAAGTACCCCGTACTCAAGTTTTATAGACAAGAGTGTTTGTCTTCTCCAACTAAAGAGCTTCCTTGAATATGAACTTTTTTTTGGATCTGCTCTTTTTCACGATGCTATTTGATTGCTTGAGATTGCTTTGTTTGCTTTGATCGCTAGAGTATATGTTCGCACCGGTGTCTGCTCAGTTTCAAATCTCCAGGTATTTATAGATCACGATCTCTGAGCTTCTTCCTTGTACCCGTTGCAAATCTTTGAACAAATCCGTCCGTTGGAGAGAGACTTCATTGTTTAATCTTTTACGAGCGTTGCAAATTTGGATTCCCATTATTTAATTTTATCTTCCGACCGTTGTGAGGACTTCTGCATGTGAGCGCCGAATCTTTTGAATATAAAAGGATTAAAGTCTTCACGGTGGGTCAGGATGATTTAATTAAATCATATCTCTTGCGGGAATCACTCCAATTTGTCTCTTCACGTTGTATGTGAGCTTTCCGTAATTTTTGACTTTTCAAAGCATGCTGACGTGGATTTGGAGTACTAGGCTGTAGTTGAGTAGGCTGTGGTGCAGCTTACATCTTTGCAGGTAGGTCCTCTTGGCTGTATACTGTTTGAGACTTGTCTGATCAGGTGACTTCCCTGAGGTTCCTCGGCTGCAGTCTGGTCAAACTTCTCTGACAAATTTTTAGTTGACCAGGGCTACTCTGATTGGAGTCGGCTGTACTTCTCTGATGGACTAGACTGTACTTTAGCACTTAGCCGATTTTCAGCCTAACTAACTTTGGCCTATAGAAGAGACTCATTTGGTTCTTCTTTACATATTGCCAATTTTATACTTAACACATTTTGGCCTATGGAAGATACTCATTTGGTTCTTCCTTACATTTTGCCAATTAATAAACATTTGATTTTAATGACATCATCAAAATCTAACAAGTATTCCTAACATTCACTTCTTCGGCAGTTGGGTTGCGGTTGGTCGGCAGACGTATTTCCGAAGGTCTTTGGATAAGATTTTGCCAAGGGACATTTGGGTCATGGAATTCTGGTCTGGAGCCTGAAATTCTAAAGCTTTGAGATTGAGGTGCTAGCTTGTTCAATTCGGCAGCGATACTGCTCTGGCGACCTCAAATTCCCTTCTGTTGCGATCTTATTCTCCTTGCGGCTTCTCGTGCCTCTTCCCCTTTTTGGCTTCATCAAGACTTTGCAGGATTTCAAGAGCGGCGTCTGTTTGGTCTCGATCTTTGTTTATTCTTTCAACAAGTGATGATATAGTATGAGAAATCTCTTGAATGATTTTGTCGTGCGCACGCGATTGAGAGAGTATTCTCAATCATTGCACAGCGGTCTTGGCTTCAGCAATTCTTGTCTTTGAAGCTTCCTCCTTCAAGCTTCTCTTGTTTATCCTCCATGATCTTTAAGGCTTGCTTGAAAACTTCTCGCGTAAGGATGAATGCGTCGACAACTCGAGATACTTCGTGTTGAAGAGTGGTCATTTCTTCTCTTTGCAGGTGTGCTTCCAATTCGGTGCCTTTTCAACAAGATAAAGCGTTCTGCGTCTTGGATAAATACGGTCGAAGGCTAAGAGCTCGCAGCGCTCTTTACGTGCAGCAGAGATAGGAGAGTCAGCCGGGCGAAGTCTTGATGCAGTTCAACCTCCTTACGTTCACGGATGGACGTGAAGTAAGTTGGACATCCTTAGGTTCGTTACCGTCCTCGGATTCCAAGGTTGCGGGGCGGGAGTAGCTTCTTGTGGTACGGCGACGGTTGGTTCGAAGCATCCTGTGGCGAAGGTTCTTGGCGGATATGGATGCGGGAGGGACCGAATCCTCTGTTGGTGGCGGGAATGGCTTCTTGGTCATGTGCTCGGTGCCTGTTCCAAAATTTCTTGATCTTCCTCGACTAGAGGGACCGATTCCTCTGGTGGGAATGTTCTCCATTTGTGGCGAAGGTGGATTGGCTTGGTTAGAAGGTCCTTCGTCTTTTCCGGGTGGAGAGGCGGCTCGGGCTTCAGCCTCTTCACGGCTCAATCTCGGACACCTTGAAGAGCATCGTCGTCATCGTCCGAGTCGGCATCGTCGTCGACTTTTGGATTTATGGGAGAGTCCTCGACTTCTTCTTTCCTTTTCTTCTTGCGTCGGATTTGTGCAGCAGTGGCTTTCAATGAGATCTTTGCAAGAGGCGTTGTCCCATCGTAGCGGGGCCTCAATTTCGATTGAGTCTGTTACTTCAGAGACGAACCGCTCTTCGTGGCTCCATTCGCTCCGGTTGTACAGTGTGTCGTACGGAGCTAGCCTATAGCCTTTCCATTGCAGAATCTTTCGTACGCTTGTTCAATTTGAACCGAAAGAAGTGTTTGATTTATGATTGAGTCGGGGAGGGACTTGAATCACGTGCAGACGCTGTTTGAGGATTCCAGATGCAGTATGGGATCTGCACGGAAGATGGACTCCTTGCGAGGGATGATGCCCCAGAAGGAAATTGGATCTGCATGGGTGTGGAATCCGTAGAGGAGAAGTAGCTTTTGGCTCGAATGGGCGGCCGACGTGCTAACGTCTTGAATGTTGGCGAGATGTCTCTATATCCGTCGTAGCCGCCAAAGGCTCGGGATCTACCGTCGATGCGGTAGGAGACACCTCTTCCGGGGTTGGGCCACAGGGTTCTTGATGGGTTGCGCCACGGGCAAGACATCCTCGGAGTGTTTGGTTTTGATTTTTGAGAGCCTCCGGAGTCTCTTCTTGGACTTCTCACCAGCAGAGTGCTTCTTGCTGTGAGAATGCTTGCGCTTCTTCTTAGAAGATTCCATTTCTGGGACCTTCACGGATACATCTCTGGGGTTGTCAGAAATAGGCATGTGCCTGGTTCGCGGATGGTTGGCATGCAGGGTGCTTTGGTTATAAGCAGTGGGCTTGACACCTCCTAAATATATCCGTGAGCTATTTTTCTTGGCGTCGGCGGATTGCATCACTCCGCACTTCGTCAGTATGTAGTTCAACATCAAACCAAATGATTTCTTTTGGGTGGAAGGCTTGCACACCTCTTCTTGAAGTCGTTTCAAAATGATTTGGCACCAATTGACCTTTTCACAGGTCAAAATAGCTACCATCATTCTGAACCTTAGATTCGTGCACATCTCGAACGCACCGGTTCGATTTTCAATGATTCTGGAACAGAAGTCATGCAGATAAACGAAATAAAGAAGAAAATTTTTCTTGTGACAGGTGGTTGTCACCATGTCAACCACTTTGGACCCTGTAAAAAGTCCATAAAACTTGGTAATCAGTTCTTGAGACCCGAATGTCTCAAGCTGGTCCATGGTCAGGCCGTCGGCGGGCACTGTAGATTTTCCGAGTAGGTCGCTATTGATGCGATTTGCACTCCTTGGGTATTGCGGTGATGTCGACAACATGTCCTCCACTGGCTAGTGACGAGAAAGCGAGCGGCGGCGTTGAGGTAGAATTCCTCAACCCGGATGGGCGTCGTATTTGTCGGCGGTTTTTCTCCCGGCGATAAAGACCTTGTTGCCCAAGACGAGTAATAATATACTCCATTGGTTCGGTGTCGTTGATTTCAGAGTTGTTTCGCTCGATGATGACAGGTTTCGAGAAGATCCGCCATCAATGATGTTGGAGGTTTTCTTGAGCAGGGGAAGAAGATTGACTAGCCATGGATGTTTTCTTAAAACGAAGGTGGAAGAAAACAGTAGAAATTTGCGGTGATTATGCAGAAAATATGTAGGTTGTTTGCTTGAGATCTCTTGTAATTGCGTAAAGCGTAAAGAGTCTCTAATGGCGAATCTGATCCTTTTATACTTAGGCGGCGAAATAGGGTTTGCAGAGTACGAATGGTCGATTTTAAGGGATGGGAACCGGTTTTGAAATCGACGGTCGGGATGGATTTAGTGTAACTGATACGCTAATCCATTAAAAGGTTTTAAAATACAATGGTCCCACTTCTGACATAGGTTGATTACCCTAAATGCCTAAAACGGCGGTTTAAAAATAATAAACAATTTAAAAACAACGCGGCTTTTGAGATTCAGATGTCCAGATGTCGTGTAAGGCATTTAATGAACATGACGTTTGACATAAAAACAGGGCACGTGGACAAAAATTATTTTAAAAAGGAAATAATATTATATTACATCTTGAATCGAAATCTATAGTATTTCTTTGTTCTCCGCGTCTGACGTTCCCCCTTAAAAGGTACTAATAGGTTTTGAATTCTATCTGACAATATTTGGATTAATCTTTGTATTCATGGGTCTACTGAGATTCCCCCTTAATTATTGCACACATCAGCTGTAGGATTCATATGCCTTCGTTCGCTACAGTACTGTATTGATGTTTCTGAGTGTACAGATAATTAATGTTGGATACTGTATTCACGGGTCTTACACCATTCCCCCTCAATTGTTGAGTAAAAACAGTAAATTTACTTACAGGGAGTCTCGCTGTAGTATCCCCAATTCTGTTCTTAGCATGTCGAATCTTGCTGTGTCGAGAGGCTTGGTGAAAATGTCGGCCAGCTGGATGTCTGTATGAACCTTTTCCAGGCGAACATCCTTGTTCTCGACATGATTTCTGATAAAATGATGCTTCATGTTGATATGCTTAGTGCGCGAGTTCAAAACAGGATTGTGCGTGATTGCAATTGCACTCGTGCTATCACACATGATTGGAGTCTCTCTAGCATCGATTCCATAATCGGCGATTGTTCTTTGCATCAAAGGATGCATACAAAGACTACCCGGACATAGTACTACGATTCGGCCGTGGAAAGAGAATTTGCCAATTGCTTCTTCTTGAACCAAGATACGAGTCTAGGTCCGAGAAAGTGACAAGTTCCGCTTGTACTCTTCCTATCTAGCTTGCGACCTCCGAGATCCGAGTCAGTATCCAACTAAATCGAATCCGCCTTCCTTAGGATACCACGATCCCGCATCGACTGTTCCTTTAACGTATTTCGAGATTCGTTTAGGCGTATTGAAGTGTGATTCCTTAGGTGCAACTTGGTATCTCGCACACACTCCAACAACAAGCTGGATATCGGGCACGCTAGCCGTTAGGTACAGGAGCGAACCGATGAGCTTCTGTAGAGTGATTGGTCAAACGGCTTTCGGCTTCATCAAGACTAATTTGCACGGAAGTGCTCATGGGGGTTAGCGAAGATTTGGAATTGTTCATTCCAAATTTGTTGAGAAGCTCCTTCTTTGTATTTCTCTGGTTGATGAATATACCGTAGCAAGCTTTTACACTGCAAACCTAGGAAATAACTAAGTTCCCCATCATACTCATTTCAAATTTGCTTTGCATGAGATGTGAGAACCTTTGACATAGAGCAAGGTTAGTTGAACCAAAAATAATATCATCGACATAGATTTGTACCATTAGAAGGTCATCACCTTCCTGTATCTTGAACAAGGTTTTGTCGACAGCACCTTTCTCAAATCCATTGTTGATTAGATACTGGGACAGGGTTTCGTACCAGGCTCTAGGGGCTTGTTTAAGTCCGTACAGGGCTTTCCTTAGCCTGTAAACTAGATCGATACCGTCTGTGTTGGCAAACCCTGGTGGTTGTTCAACATAAACTTCTTCTGTAAGCTCTCCATTCAGGAAAGCACTCTTGACGTCCATTTGGTATACGATAAAACTGTTATGGGCGGCAAAGGCTAAAAATATCCTAATGGCTTCTAGTCTCGCTACAGGGGCGAATGTTTCATCATAGTCGATTCCTTCTTCCTGACAATAGCCTTGTGCTACTAGTCTGGATTTGTTCCTTATGATAAGTCCATTTCCATCCTTTTTGTTTCGAAATACCCATTTGGTTCCTATAACAGATTGGTGTGTCGGTCTGGGTACAAGATACCACACATTATTTCTTTCGAAACCGTTAAGCTCTTCTTCCATATATGTTATCCAATGAGAGTTGTTAAGAGCGTCTATGGTCGAAACAGGTTCGGACTGGGCTAAGAATACAGCGATAGTGCACATATTGAGTCTCTGATACCAGATTGAGATTTCCATTCAGGAAACTATGAGACTTCAGCATTAGATTCTTCTTGTGCACAAAGTACATTTCCTTGTGTACTCTGTATTCTCCTACGAGTAGAAACACCGGCATTAATGTTTCCAATGATCAGCTCTTGCGGGTGATCTCTCAACCATCTTCGGTCGGGTTCTAGTTCAGGATACCGTACTGTATCGAAAGTTTCTGTGGGTACAGCTTCAGCTTGAATAGCGTCAGCTTCATCCACATCGATTCTTACAGCTGCGGGGTTGATTTCTAAATCAACTACAGGTTCTATGGGTGTAGGTGGATCCAAGATAGATAGATGGTGAATGTCCTGAGTGATATCATTTACTCCTGTAGGGTCATGGTGTGGTTCGTCGAACACTACATGAACTGATTCCTCGATCGTCAGCCTCCTTTTATTAAAGATTCTGAAAGCTTTCTTTGACGGAGGAGTATCCTACGAATATTCCTTCATCTGATTTTTCATCAAAGGTTCTAAGTTGGTCCTTCCCATTGTTCAAAACATAACACCTGCATCCAAAAATGTGAAAGTACGAAACTAATGGAGTTTTGTTATTCCATACCTCGTAAGTTGTTTTGTTGTGGTGCTTGTTGACGATACAGCGGTTTTGAGTGTAGCACGCTGTATTGGTTGCTTCACCCCAGAAACGCTGTGGCAATTTGCTTGCGGCAATCATTGTCCTTGTTGCTTCTTTCAACGTCCTATTCTTTTGCTCGGCAACACCATTTTGTTGAGGTGTACGGGCAGCTGAGTATTCGTGCTGTATTCCATTCTCCGAATAGTATTGCTCTATAAAGCGGTTAGTAAATTTAGTACCTCTGTCGGAACGAATGCACACAATACTCGATGCTTTTTCATTCTGCAACTTCCTCAGGAGCTCGGGCAGCCTAGATGTTGTTTCCTTCTTCTTGCTAAGAAAGATCGTCCAAGCATACCTGGAATAATCATCAACAACAACCATGCAATATTTCTTACCTCCCAAACTTACTGGGTCTACAGGACCGTAGAGATCCATGTGTAGCATTTCCAACACTCTTTGGGTTGAAAGGTAGGATTTGCTTTTCAGGGTTGACTTGATTTGCTTGCCTTTCTGGCATGGACCGCATGACATCCTTCTTGAATGACACATCCGCAAACCTCTAACCATACCCTGTCTTGAAAGCTTGTTGATCGTCTTGAAGTTGACGTGAGACATCCTCTTGTGCCATAGCCACTAAGATCTGCAGTGCCTTTGGCAACAAAACATGGAATTGAGGAGCTCATAGGCTTCCGATCGGCAATGTACATATTACGATCTGCTTCTGTAAGCACAACTTCCTTGGTTTGGGTGTTCTTGACTCTCTGCCGATCTATATAGAACTTCACCGAGAACTATTTATCACGGATCGCTAATACTAAGTAGATTATACTGTAAGCCTTCAACATATGCAACATCGGTGACCTTGAATTTCCCGACAAGTAGGTTTCCTTTCCCTCTTGTTCTTCCTTTAGACTTATCACCGAAGCGAACTTTTGAACCGCGACCTTCTACAAAATCAGATAGCTTGCTCCTATCTCCAGTCATGTGATGAGAGCATCCACTATCGAAGTACCAGGTATCCTCCTCTAGAATGTCCTATAACAAAGAAATTAGGTAGATTTAGGTCCCCTTTGATTTTTGGGTCCATATATGTTAGTTCCTTTAGGTACCCAGATTTTCCTGACAGCAATTGGTTTACTGTAGGATGTACTCGGTACAGTATTGCGGTATCTACGGGGGGCATATCCGTAGTTGTTATAATCACGATAATTATTATGCATGTAAAATTCAGGGTTATTATTATTATTCCAGTACGAGTGTCGTCTAGTAGGTGGAGCCATTTTCTTAGGCCTACGACTTGTCTTACGGGTCTCCGGTTGGATTCCCAATGCCGTTGTTGATCTTGAATGGCATCTTGTCTTGAGGGATAGCGGGGCTCCTGTATCCAATACCTAGGCGCCTTTGTCTTGAGTGTACTGTTGTGCGGGCCTTTGGTGGTTGGATACCGTCTTCTTTCTGAATGACTGTCGGCTTTGATGATATGCTTGTGGAGCATGCTGTAGATTACGCCTTCTGAGTGGTTGATGGTTCCACTGTCTCGAATAGTAGAGTTGAGGGGGTGGAATTGCAGCTTTCGGTTTTCTTGGTACAGCAGGTTCCTTTATGGGACTAGGAGTATCTTCTGATTCAGGAATGTGTTCCATACTCTTGACGAACACAGTACTAGTTTTTCCTTTATTCGAACATGAGCTGTATCCTAAGCCACTTTTATCATGAGCATGTTGCCCAGTGCTCAGGATTTCTTCCATTCTTTTGGACGATTTTTCAAAAGACTTCAGAATGGTCTCAAGTTTAGTTTCTCGCTTCTCGAGAGTTGTAATTTTGGTTTGTAGTAGAACCAAATCATTTTTCTTGCTCTCATTAATGGTTTTAACCTCATTTAGTTCATGAGCAAGTTGATGATTGCTCTCCATGAGTTTTTCAAAATCGACCTTGCTGGTTTCACAGTCAAGAGACATATTTTCATAATTTATTTTCAGCAAGTCATTTTCATCTTTCAGCTCTAGATTTGTTAATTGAAGCTGTATATTCTCAGTTTTTAAAGTCTCATGGGCCTTTTGAATGTTTTTGAATTCATTCATCATATTTTCGAAAGTATGAGATGCATTAGGTGGAATAACTGAGGTTGAACTTACCTCATCGTCGCTGTCTTCACCTTCTGGAACATCTTTGGCCATAAAGCACATGTATGCTTTATCATCGAACTCATCGTCAGATGAATCACTTTCGATGACCACCAAGACATTCTGCTGATTTGGATGGTGTGGGGAGGCTTCGATTCTCCGATCGGGGCCTTGAGTTTTTCTTTCCAAGCACGTCTTCTTTCATCTCTCTCTTGCTGCTCGGCCTCGTGCAATCTTTGGACTTTGGGATGAGGACATTTGTTTGCATAATGGCACGGTTTCCTGCAGATTATAGCACGAGTTAGCATCACCGGATGATGTTTGGTACTTACCTTGTTGTGAGTTTGGGCTCGTAGGAGTCTTTCAGTGTTTAATGAACTTTTGAATTTATGCATTAGAAGCGCCATTTCATCTTGTGACGGGATGTCGTCGTCCTTGTCGGCGCTCTTGTGGCCAGGGCTTCGGCAGGCTAGGCATCTTTGTGTCGACGGTTCGATACTGACGGCGAGCTGTGACTTTTGAAGGAGATTCTTGACTTTCTCTCTTACAATGTCATACTCAAATGCTTTAAGGTCGGAGAAGAGATCAAAGTGGATATTTCATTAAGATTACGGGATACACGCATAGTTGTGGTCTTAATGTCCCATCAGTGGGAGAGATCTGAAAATTTTTAAGTTCTTCTCCTTTTGGGTGTAAATTTTGCCCAACGCTTCAAGTTCACCAACAATACCCGGTAAATCGAGGTCAAGTTCCTCAAGTGTTTCCGTTGGTTTCATTTCAAAAGATTCAAATTCTTGAGTAAGTTTTGAAATCTTGTTTTCTTTTGAGAGCTCGGTTCCCTCACAAATTAACTTGAGTTTATCCCGATTTCTTTGTTGTTTTGCGGCTCTTTACCTTTGAGAACGTGCCTTTGTCAAGAGTGACAAATAACGCGTTCTTAGCCACGTTGTCGAGATTGGCTCGCTTCCTTTCATCGGTTGTCCATTGCTCGCGTTCTTTCTCGAGCATTTCGGCATGGGCTTGGCCCTCAATCCTTGCGGTTGGATTGACCTTCATGATCTTGATCGGACCATCTGTATAACAAAAATCATCTCTTCGTGCATTCTTTGCAAGATGAGCTTCCATTCTAATTCTCCGATCGTCAAATTCGTTAATAGAGAACATAGGGACTTTGTTAATCATAGAGGTATCCATCGATAATATAGGAATGAAAGAAGCTGTTTTGAAAATAAGTGATTTGAATCGATTCGGTTAAAAGAAATACGATGATTCTTTTTAGAATCAACCGCTCGATACCACTTGTTGGCCACTTAAGTATCTTGGATACGGTTTGGGAAATCGTTTAAACAACAAAGCGTATGGAATCTAAATCGAGTGCGTAGCGGAAGTCTTGGATACGATTAGTTGCCGTGGATACAAGAACGACGTATTAGGTGTATACTTAATATATCACGCTTATTTCAAACGATAAGCGGAAGGTAAATAACACGGTAATTTAAGTGGTTCGAGGTAAACCCCTCTACGTCCACTGGTCCTCCACACAGAGTAAAGTTTATTATATAATTACTGCGTACACAACTACGTAATTATAAACAAACCTATCCTTGTATCGTTCACACAGATTGATACAAAGAATGTCGCTTTCAACCGTTCACACAGATTGGTTAAAGCTTCCTTCTTGACTAGCTTCTTCACACACAGTTCCAAAGCTTTGTCCTTATTCGTCCCACACAGGTCAGAATAACTTGTTGAGTTCACACAGAGGTAAAAGATAGGTAACCAGGTAAGAACAGCAGCTTTGAATATCACGTTCTTGAGCTGATGATAGTTGTTCTTGATGTTGAGCATTGTATATCTCTTTCGTTCTAACTTGCAGTATGCTCTAGAGATATGTTTGCTCAGATGATAACTTTGATAGCTTTTGTGAGTTATGTTACTTGAGTTCGTTCAGTTGGTTGGTAACTTGTTGTCTGTGACTAATCTTCAATGTCTTCAAGGATATATATATAGCCTCTGAAGAAAGTACCCGTTGAGATGTTCGTTTGAATAAGATTTCCTTCAACGGGAATATGACATGATCCGGATTTCGCGGGATTCTGAAGATCTGAAGACTGACAGTATTTAAATACTTTATCCTTGAGTATTTAAATACTTCTTTGTTCAACGGGACTTGACTTGTGTTCTTTCTTGTCCTTTTGTGAACTGTATGGAAGATGACTGTATTTAGGGCATCGAGACAGTTTCCATACTTGATCTTTTGCAAGTCTTCTTGCTTTGTCTTGTGAGCTTCAACGATCTTTGATTCGAGGCGGAGTTTTCGATATAGGATAAAGCCTTGAATCCTCGATACAGTTTCCTTACTGTATATTTGGCATATATGTCAAAACCTTCTCAATAACAAATAACAATCGATACAGGGATCGGGTATCCCGGCTGATTCGATACAGGGTTATTGTTTTTCCCAACACATGCCTTTAAGGCTAAAATGACTCAGTAGACCGATTTGGTGTTTCAATAAGTACATACAACTCAAATACAACTCATGCCCACGCAGAGGTCAAAACACAACCACACCCGTACAACGAGAAAAATATAGCAGCGGAAAATAAAGTACAACTGAACCAATAAACAAAGTAAGGTTCCTCATGTGATTAGTATCGATCATCTTTCATCATCCTTCGTGCCGAACCTGTGTTGTGCTCCAAAACCTGAATGCAAAAATAGACATCCACCCCCCAAGTACTCGGGGGTTAGCAAAACTCCACTGTTTTGCTAGTGCAAGTACAAGTGCAAAAATACGAGTCATACAATTCACATTCCACGAACGATAATAATTCGGAATCCTCAAAGATTCAAATACAACAAGATGAACACTTCCCGAGGCAAGAGTTTGAGTAAAGACTTCCCAAAATTTCAAGATCAAAATATCAAGGGAAACAATTTATAAAATGATTTGAAATACCATCGGGAGTTTTAATAGAAAACAATTTAGGATTATCAAATCCCACTTTTCAAAACTCAAAAGACAAAAGGGGTCACCGCCCCAAAAGTTTACTTTCCGTAAAATAACCTTTACCAAACCGTTGGGATTTTAGCCCCAAATCCGTCTGACCTTTACAAAAACGTTGGGATTTTAGCCCCAATCTCATCAACTCACAGTACACAAGAACGACCACAAGGTTCGTCTCCCAACATCAAAATCCACAAATAAAGGATTTAACACAAACACCAAAATACTCTAGTGCCATCCTAGCCAAGTAAGCCAACGAACAACTTACCTCTTACACACTTAGTCGATGCATGCAATCATGAAAACCAATCAAAAGCACTCATTTCCGGAAATGCCAATATCGAAACACATTTGCAAAATGCACCACAATTAACCGCGGACCCACAGCTTCGTGGACCCCTGCCGAGACCCCGTCGGATCTAACCCACAGTGGTTAAAAGCAAGCTCGCAGTTCCACAGCTTCGTGGAACCCTACCGAGACCCCGTCGGATCTAACCCATAGTGAGCATACACACACACGTGTTACTCATGCAATACGAATATGCTAAGAATGTAAGTTCATCAAGAATACTTACTAGAGATGGCCACTTACTCGACGCCGTTATCAAACTCTTCAAAACACAGTGACAAGATTAAACACGGAATAGACAATTACATAACTTTAAACAACAGGGATATCATCAAAGCCTTCACGTTCAAAATGATCAAATCATAAACAATTCCCAAAACACACCGTTCACAAAACACACACACGTTTTGAAAGAGAGCCTTTAACGAGGCCAAACCGAAATATTTTGAAACTTCATTTTAAAATAACCAAACAAACACACCAAGAGGACCACCGATCAATCATATCCACAAAATGAGAAGCGTATGAACAAGGTACTTGCCTCGAATAAGAACAACGCGAAGAATCGATCGAAGTAGGTTGACACGAACCGACTACGAACCCGCCGACTCCACCGATCGCCAACTCGCGTTCATAAACTACGAAGGACAATAACAACAATGAAATGAATTCCCTAACACGACTCAAAGCCGCTGAATTCAAAGAACAATTGACGAAAGTTCAAGGATTTCCCCCAAGACGGCCAAGAACACGATACGTGATCGAATAACCAAACCGAAGTTCACAACACGTCTAACAAAGTTAAATGGACTTATGGGAAACTCGAAACAGCAGTTTTGAACGAGATTCGCAAGAATCGAACTCAAGTGCGGAAAAGTCGTTAAAAAGCACGGAACTCAACAAAACAACACCGAAACGAGCTCGGATGACAAAAAGTGTAGAATTAATCATTCCCGGAATGACGAAACGGTCATGAGCGAGTTGTCAAAACGGACTTCCGCCGAAAAAAAGAAGTTACCAGAAATCGAAATTACGGGTATTACATTTTGGACATGATGGGATTCCCGTTTTTAAAGTGTCCGAATTTTTTGTGGTAATTTCTAAGGACTTTTTCATTGGAAATGAATTATACCCTAGTCCTTGTTTTGAAAGAAAATTTTTTTGACCAAATAATAGTTGTTCGAACTTTTCATTACCACACGAGAATTTTGTAACGTAGAGTTTCAATTCTTTCTGAGTCTTGTGTAGATCAACTCTCAGAATTTTCTCGATTTCCAACCAATTTGTATGATCAAGTGACACTTCCTTGTTTTTCAATAATTTTGCATTTTCATTTTCAAGGAATTTTATTTTCTTTTTCAAATCTTTATTACTATTGCAAACTTTTTCGTATTCATCATTTAGAGATTCAAAAGCATCAAGTAGTTCTTCATGAGAAGAATCACTAACCTCAACTTCATCGTCACTATCTTCGGATGCGCGGGCCATTAGAGCAAGATTAGTTTGAACTTGTGGTTCATCATCCTCATCATCATCGCTCCATGTGGCAACATAGACTTCCTTCTTTTTGAACTTTTCGTGAGGTGGTTTTGATGAACTTATTGGAGCAGTAGCACGACAATCTTTAGCAAAATGGCCTGGAACGCCGCACCTTCGACAAGTGTTGTCGAACTTTTTGTTTTGAGGGAAGTGAGTCTTTTTGGATCCATCCCTCATTTCTTGTTTGATGTCTCTCCGGCGCCTTTGTAGAAGATTTTTGAATTTCTTAATGTTTTTGGCATAAAAGGCGGTTTCTTCGTCCTCTTCTTCGACAGGTTCATCCTCTAGATCGCTTTCTTCTTTGGCTTTGAAGGCGATTGTCCTTTATCTCTCCTTGGGTTTTGGTTTCGAACTTCGAGATTTAACGACAATCTCGTAATTAATGAGAGATCCGATGAGAGCACTGAATTCTATGGTGTTGAGGTCTTTCGACTCCGTGATAGCCGTAACAGTAGCGTCCCATTCTCTTGGTAGAGACCAAAAGATTTTCTTGGCTTTATCACTACTTGATATCGGTTTCCTGAATGAAGCTAGCCCATTTGTGAGAGCCGAAAAGCGGTCAAGCATAGTGGTAATGCTTTCTTCTTCTTTCATAGTGAAGAGTTCATAATCGTGAAGAAGCATATTAATTTTGGTTTCTTTCACTTGACTCGTACCTTCGTGGGTGATCTCTAGCATTTTCCAGATCTCTTTATCCGTCTAGCAAGAAGAAATTCTGTTGTGATCTTCTGGGTTGAGAGCACAGTAAATTAGTTGAGTAGCTTTACTATTGAAGTGATCATTCTTCTAGTCGGCATCGTCGTATTCTTCAAAGCTTTTGAGAGAGCCATCCGTCTTCTTAGGAATGGTAGGTCCAAGAGCAATGACCTTCCATATTTCAATGTCATGAGCTCGGATGAAGATGGACATTTTCTTCTTCCATGTCATAAAGTTTGAGCCATCGAAGAAGGGAGGGCGATTGAGAGTGTTGCCTTCAAGAGAGGAGTGGATAAAGGCCATTTCTGGATCTTTTCTCTAGCGGGTGTTAATCCGGTAACAAAGAGACCGCTCCGATACCAATTGTTGAATTGGTACCACCACTAGAAGGGGGGTTGAATAGTGCGGTTAAGAGTCTTGAACTCTTTTTGTGTGGAAGCAAGATATCGGAGGAAATAAAGTGCGGAAAAGAAAGAACACGAAAATTTGTTCGAGAGGTTCAGCTATAAACGAAGCCTACGTCCCCTACCTAGTTTTATCGACTAGGACTTTTCTTGGGAAACTTTGATTGCACTTTCTAGTTTAGTGCTAACTCTTACAATCTCTTGATTTCCGGGCTCAAGAAAACCTCACTAAAACACTCTTGTTTTTCTCGGTACAAGACAACCTTACAATCAAACACTTGCGAGTAGGAACTCGAATTTACAAAGTATGTAGCTCTTTTGATACAAAAATATATGTAGGAAGTGATGGAACAATTCTCCTTGTATCGCAATGCAGAGTATGTATTTCTCTCGTAAAATATGCTTGAAATAGCTTGATAATACTTGTAAGCTCAGATGATTTATTGTTTCTTCCAAATCCATGAAATATGCTATTTATAGCCTTCATGAGGTGAATTTCCTGTTGGAACAGTTGCACATATTACGTACGTTATGAGGTCTCGGTTACGTACGTTATAGCTTGTACGTACGTTATATAACTTTAGTAGCAGTCGTAATGAACCCCGAAAAATAGTTCAGTGACATCTGATAAAATTCATTACGTACGTTACGTAAGTATGGCTTACGTATGTTAACTTGCAGTCAGAGATCCGTTGGATCTGAAGACCTGTTGTAACGGCTAATGACTTTTTGCAACGGGCAGAAAGTTCATATCTTACGTACGTTATACAGAATATGTTACGAACGTTACCTGCATAAAATCACTTGCAAAAATCGTGAGTGTTACGTACGTTATAAAAGGGTTGTTTACGTACGTTAAGTGAAGGAAAAATATGTTAAGTGAATTTTGGTTAAATAACTCATCATCAAAATGTATAAAATGAATTATTAAAAATATTGTACCAACAATCTCCCCCTTTTTGATGATGACAAAATTTATATGGGAGTTTTTGAAAAAGATGAGTTTTGGAGGATCGAGGAAATATTTTAAGAAAACTCTCCCCCTGTATAAGACTCCCCCTGAAACGAACAAGGGTTATTTCAAAAACGAGACATATTTTTCTCCCGCTTTTTGTCATTAACAAAAAGACAAGAGATCCTGTAATAGCAAGTGAAACACGAAATAGTCAACGAATATCAACGAATTAGCAACGAGTAGTAATAATAGGAATGGAAATCTTCAAAACAACACACTCATTCAAAATAAAGAGAGTAATAGTTTATGACAACAAACATGCGTGTAATGTTGGTCTTAAACAAAATGGAAGCATCATCATATGAAAGAAAAATCGGCTAATCAAGGTCGGCTTCCAGAGGTGTCGGAGGGATCCCGAAATGAGTACAAATGTTCTTAACTTTATCTCGATCATTTCTTTCTCTAATTTATCCATTCGAGCGACCATCTTGGACGAGGAGTTATCTTGTCTTGGGCGAGAAGGACCGGGCTGAGAAGGACGAGGTCGAGTATGAGAAATTCCACGTGATGTGATCCTCTCATATGGTCTTGGTAGCACACCACCATCAACTAGGCGATCGTCATCCCTAATGTACGCGAAGTAAATCCATCCACGGTTTCTTGTACGGAGATATCGCATGGTCCGGATGGTTCCTTCGGTAACTAGGCTCCCCCTCGGGATGGCGACCCCGTGAAGCCCTATGAGATCAACTCCAGCGTTCTCGAATATCTCAGTCAAAATAGATCCAAATGGCATTCCGGACTTTCGTTGTCGGTCGACCTTGGCATAACTCTTTTTGTGGAAGATTAGTCTTTTTCTACAAACCACTTGAGTACGATTGAAGCAAAATTAACCTGATGATCTTTCCAAACGTGATAAATGATTTCCATGTCCACGTTTACAAGACGATAATGAGCATTAACTTTAGGCATTAGACAGTGAGTGATATCATCGTGAAGTAAACGAATATTTATTCCGAAATCATTATTTTCAAAACGTCCCGAATGAACATCAATCACGGCTTTGTCCGTCAAGAAATCTCGGACCTTAGATTCATGAACTCCCTAACTCTCATCATCAAAATTGTCAATAACTTCATCAGGAGCGGCAAATTCTCCTTTACAACGAAATCCCTCATTAGGGAGACCAAAAAGTTCGGATAATTTAGCAGCATAAAAAAGAAATGGTTTACCACGAACTAGGGAGTTAACTACAGCTAGTCCTTCAGAATCATAAGTCACGAAAAAATTTGCGTAAAATTCCTTTATGCAATCTACATAAATAGGTCGGGCGAGACTTACAAAACGGTTGATACCGATCATGTCAAAAAATTCTTTGATTCCAATACTAATAGACTTCATAGATTCAAAGTCAAAGTGATAACTCGGAGTTACCTCTTCGTCGATAAGCACTTCGTTGAAGATTTTTGACGCTTGAGCATTTCTGAAAGCTGGTTCTCCATAAAGTGAGGAAGAGGATTGAGAGGCCTCTCCTCTGCGTTTCTTGCCAATCCTGGATGCCATTGATGGAGATGAATGGAAGATATAAGGATTCGGTCGGAGTTAGTGAGGGATTGAGAGTGGTTCGTCGCTGCCGATTTAGGGATTGGGATGAAATGAATAGGAAATTGTCGAATGGGGTATTTATGTAGCAGGGTCAAAAACTGATTACGTACGTTATACGACTTTACTAACGTACGTAGCGAAAAATCTCGAATTCCCTGTACTAAAACATGTAGATCGTAACGTACGTAGCCCAAACTAGCGTTACGTATGTAAGGTCCTATTACGTACGTAATATCCCTGTCTTAACATCCGTAAGCGTGACCAAATGAGCAGTGATTTTCTTTTGATGATGTCCCATTTTTAATGACCATTTAATGTAAATATGAATATGTAAAACTCAAAAAATGATCAACATGTCCCATTCCTAAATTTATGCGAATAAAATTGAAAGCTTCTTCGGGTAATGGTTTTGTAAAAATATCCGCCAATTGCTCATTTGTACCAACAAATTGGAGGCGCACACTCCCGTTTTGGACATGGTCACGAATAAAATGGTAACGAATTTCTATATGTTTTGTCCTGCTATGTGATATGGGGTTTTTGCTTAAATTGATGGCACTTGTATTGTCACAAAAAATAGGTGTATTTTTAAGCTCAATGTCGTAATCGAGTAATTGATTTTTGATCCATAGGACTTGTGCACATGCACATATTCGGCTTCATATGTGGAAGTAGCGACACTAGTCTATTTCTTACTCCCCCAAGAAATTAAACATGAACTCAAAAAATGACAAGTTCCGGTGGTGCTCTTTCTATCAATTTTGCATCCACCAAAATCGGCATCACTATATGCAAAAAGTTCAAAATCAAGGCTCGATGGATACTACAGGCCTAAACCAACAGTATATTTTAAATAACAAAAAATCCTTTTGCATCCAATGAGATGAGATTCTTTAGGATTCGATTGAAAATAAGCACATAAACAAGTAGCAAACATTATATCGGGTCTAGATGCAGTTAAATAGAGTAATGAGCCTATCATACCTCGATATTGTTTTTGGTCAACAGACTTACCTTTCTCATCTTTATCGAGCTTAAGAGTGGAAGACATAGGAGTAGAAATTTCTTTGCAATCTTCCATCTTAAATTTCTTTAGGATCTCATTGACGTACTTTGATTGGTGAATGAATATTCCGTCATTGAGTTGCCTAATCTGGAGTCCGAGAAAGTTTTTCAACCCTCTCATCATGCTCATTTCGAATTCTCCCTTCATAAGATTTGAAAATTCTTGGGACAGAGATTCGTTAGTTGCACCAAAAACAATGTCGTCCACATAAATTTGACAAATAAGCATATCATCACCTAATTTCTTAATAAATAGAGTATTATCAACATTACCTCTTTTATACACATTTGAAATAAGAAGAGTGCTTAAACGATCATACCATGCTCTCGGAGCTTGTTTTAATCTATAGAGAGCTTTATGGAGCTTGTACACATGATCTGGATGATCATAGTCTTTAAAACCCGGCGGTTGCTTGACATACACCTCCTCCTGGATGATTCCATTTAGGAACGCACTTTTTGCATCCATTTGATGGAGTATGATTTTCTTGTACGCGGCAAAGACACAGAGAAGACGGATTGCCTCAAGACGAGCAACAGGAGCAAATGTTTCCTCACAATCCAAGCCTTCTTCTTGATTATAACCTTAGGCGACCAATCTAGATTTATTCTTAATTGGAAGACCATCATCATCGGTTTTAATTTTATGAACCCATTTGATACCAATGATTGATTTGTCTACTGGAGCCGGAACCAATTCCCAAACATTATTTCTTTCGAATTGATTGAGCTCTTCTTGTGATAGCCCAATTTTCGTCATTGATGGCTTCATCGATGTTCTTTGGTTCTGTAAGAGAAATAAACGCAATATTGTTAATGCAATCATTTATATTTCTCCTAGTTCGTACACCTTCATCGATTTTTCCGAGAATTAGTTCCATCGGATGGTCTTTCACATTTGCCCAATCTTTAGGAAGGTTGTAAGAGTTTTCCTCCTACTTGTCCGAGATTAAGTCAAGCTTCTCTAATTCCTTTGACGCTTCTGATACTTCTTTAGCCGGAACCATACCTGCATTATCATCAAAAACAACCTTTCTCGGGGGTGAAATTGTATCATTGAATTTTACATGAATTGATTCTTCTACCAAGCCTCTTCTACAATTAAATACACGATAAGCTTTACTATTAGTTGAATAACCAAGAAACATTCCGATATCCAATTTAGAGTCAAATTTTCCCAAATTATCCTTACCATTATTATGAATATATACCTTACAACCGAATGGATGGAAATAGGATAAATTAGGCTTTTTACCTTTAAATATCTCATATGGAGTCATCATTTTGTTCCTCCGGAGATGGACTCTATTAATAACATAGCAAGCGGTGTTAACGGCTTCGGCACAGAAATATTTAGGAAGCCCATATTCATTAAGCATTGTTCGGCTCATTTATTCTAGAGAGTGGTTCTTCCTCTCGACAACTCCATTTTGTTGAGGTGTCCGAGGTGCCGAAAAATTGTGCCCAATACCATAATTATCGCACTAATCTTCAAAAATATTTGAATCAAATTCTCCACCATGATCGGTTCAGATGGCGATAATTGGTAACTCTTTTTCTTTCTGGGTAACCTTACACCACTTAACAAACTCGTTAAATGCATCATTTTTATATGTCAAGAATTTTACCCAAGTAAATCTCGAAAAATCATCAACAAGAACTAACGTATAAAGTTTGCCTGTTAAGCTAGCATGACGATATGGACCAATCAAATCCATATGAATTAATTCGAGAATGCGACTCGTGGAAATTTCCATTTTTGGTTTAAACGAACATCTGGCATGCTTACCTTTAATACAGGCCTCACAAATGTGGTCTTTTCTGAAATTTAATTTTGGTAGCCCAGGGACAATGTCGTTTTTGGCCAATTTTGAAAGAAGTGGTAAAGAGGCATGAACCAATTTTCGGTGCTAAATAATGGCATTTTCATCGTATGAAAGTAAACATTTTTAATAGTAGGTAAAGGTTTCTTACCGATCTTACCTGTCCCTTTTATTTGGCCCTTTTTATTATCGTCAAAGGTTACACAGCCACGGTCTTCCTTCTTCAGCTCCGTGAAGAGATGTTCATTCCCACTCATGTGATTTGAACATCCACTATCAACATACCATTTATTTGATAATGTTGTCTTCCTTGCTTGTACCTACAAAAACAATTTTCTTCCGTTTTATAGGTACCCAAGCTAATTTGGGTCCTGAGGAGTTAGACATAAAAACTTGATTTTTAACAATGGTCCCTTTAGGTACCCAAATTTGTTTGACTTTTATAGTTCGTCTAGAACTTCTACAGTACGTTTCGGTATGTCCTAGTTTTGAGCATTTTGGACATGATGGGATTCCCATTTTTAATGTGTCCGAATTTTTTGTGGTAATTTCTAAGGACTTTTTCATTGGAAATGAATTATACCCTAGTCCTTGTTTTGAAAGAAAATTTTTTTGACCAAATAATAGTTATTCGAACTTTTCATTACCACACGAGAATTTTCTAACGTAGAGTTTCAATTCTTTCTGAGTCTTGTGTAGATCATCTCTCATAATTTTCTCGATTTCCAAACAATTTGTATGATCAAGTGACACTTCCTTATTTTTCAATAATTTTGCATTTTCATTTTCAAGGAATTTTATTTTCTTTTTCAAATCTTTATTACTATTGCAAACTTTTTCGTATTCATCATTTAGAGATTCAAAAGCATCAAGTAGTTCTTCATGAGAAGAATCACTAACCTCGACTTCATCGTCGCTATCATCGGATGCGCGGGCCATTAGAGCAAGATTGGTTTGAACTTGTGTTTCATCATCCTCATCATCATCGCTCCATGTGGCGACATAGACTTCCTTGTTTTTGAACTTTTCGTGAGGTGGTTTTGATGAACTTATTGGAGCAGCAGCACGACAATCTTTAGCAAAATGGCCTGGAACGCCGCACCTTCGACAAGTGTTGTCGAACTTTTTGTTTTGAGGGAAGTGAGTCTTTTTGGATCCATCCCTCATTTCTTGTTTGATGTCTCTCCGGCGCCTTTGTAGAAGATTTTTGAATTTCTTAATGTTTTTGGCATAAAAGGCGGTTTCTTCGTCCTCTTCTTCGACAGGTTCATCCTCTAGATTGCTTTCTTATTTGTCTTTGAAGGCGATTGTCCTTTATCTCTCCTTGGGTTTTGGTTTCGAACTTTGAGATTTAACGACAATCTCGTAATTAATGAGAGATCCGATGAGAGCACTGAATTCTATGGTGTTGAGGTCTTTCGACTCCATGATAGCCGTAACAGTAGCGTCCCATTCTCTTGGTAGAGACCGAAGGATTTTATTGGCTTTATCACTACTTGATATCGGTTTCCCGAATGAAGCTAGCCCATTTGTGATAGCCGAAAAGCGGTTAAGCATAGTGGTAATGCTTTCTTCTTCTTTCATAGTGAAGAGTTCATAATCGTGAAGAAGCATATTGATTTTGGTTTCTTTCACTTGACTCGTACCTTCGTGGGTGATCTCTAGCATTTTCCAGATCTCTTTATCCATCTCGCAAGAAGAAATTCTGTTGTGATCTTGTGGGTTGAGAGCACAGTAAATCAGTTGAGTAGCTTTACTATTGAAGTGATCGTTCTTCCAGTCGGCATCGTCATATTCTTCAAAGCTTTTGAGAGAGCCATCCGTCTTCTTAGGAATGGTAGATCCAAGAGCAATGACCTTCCATATTTCAATGTCGTGAGCTCGGATGAAGATGGACATTTTCTTCTTCCATATCATAAAGTTTGAGCCATCGAAGAAGGGAGGGCGATTGAGAGCGTTGCCTTCAAGAGAGGAGTGGATAAAGGCCATTTCTGGATCTTTTCTCTAGTCGGTGTCAATCCGGTGACAAAGAGACCGCTCCGATACCAATTGTTGAATTGGTACCGCCACTAGAAGGGGGGTTGAATAGTGCGGTTAAGAGTCTTGAACTCTTTTTGTGCGGAAGCAAGATATCGAAGGAAATAAAGTGCGGAAAAGAAAGAACACGGAAATTTGTTCGAGAGGTTCGGCTATAAATGAAGCCTACGTCCCCTACCTAGTTTTATCAACTAGGACTTTTCTTAGAAAACTTTGATTGCACTTTCTAGTTTAGTGCTAACATTTACAATCTCTTGATTTCCGGGCTCAAGAAAACCTCACTAAACACTCTTGTTTTTCTCGGTACAAGACAACCTTACAATCAAACACTTGCGAGTAGGAACTCGACTTTACAAAGTATGTAGCTCTTTTGATACAAGAATATAAGTAGGAAGTGATGGAACAATTCTCCTTGTATAGCAATGCAGATATGTATTTCTCTCGTAAAATATGCTTGAAATAGCTTGATAATACTTGTAAGCTCAGATGATTTGTTGTTTCTTCCAAATCCATGAAATGTGCTATTTATAGCCTTCATGAGGTGAATTTCCCGTTGGAACAGTTGCACATGTTACGTACGTTATGAGGTCTCGGTTACGTACGTTATAGCTTGTACGTACGTTATATAACTTTAGTAGCGGCCGTAATGAACCCCGAAAAATAGTTCAGTGACATCTGATAAAATTCATTACATACGTTACGTAAGTATGGCTTACGTACGTTAACTTGCAGTCAGAGATCCGTTGGATGTGAAGACATGTTGTAATGGCTAATGACTTTTTGCAACGGGCAGAAAGTTCAAACCTTACGTACGTGAATATGTTACGTACGTTACCTGCATAAAATCACTTGCAAAAATCGTGAGTGTTATGTACGTTATAAAAGGCTTTTTTACGTACGTTTAAGTGAAAGAAAAATATGTTAAGTGAATTTTGGTTAAATAACTCATCATCAAAATGTATAAAATGAATTATTAAAACTATTGTACCAACAGTGTTAACAGAAATAGTCCAAAGATTGTCACTATCAATAGACTAGTAAATTTGTTGATTAAGTTTTGTAACAAGATTATATTAAAGATATGTTTATTTGGACTGAAGAACATGAGAGTAAATACACATGAGAACAAGCTTGCAATCACAAACAAGGTATATAAGCAAGAGATGACTGGTGATCACTCAAACATATAACTATCCAATATATTAAAAAGTCCTTTTGGCCTATAATTCTTAATATACCAAATGCAATAAGGTCGGTCTGTGATAGAAGTATAAAGAGGTCACTTTCCTAATCAAGTTCGTTAGACATGAGACTAGGCATTAAACAAGATCATGTTTAGGTTGATAAAGGTTTTGTTGGCCAATTTCTACAACGCTAACACCAAATTGCCATAGACAAACAACTTGAAATAACATTAGAGCAATAGAGCCTTTCGACCTAATCACAAAGATACATCAAACAATTAACAATGGTCAAAACACAAAATCATCAAGAGAACTATTTATAGTATCAAGGCAAGCATTCGAATGAGTATGTTATAATCATGTTACCACATCTCCCAAATAAACATAAATCGACTACTCCGTAATTTCAGTAACAATACTCATATCAATCAATAGAAATTTCATAAACTTCATAACATAAATTGTTAAATAAGAATTGAACCAATGATTACAAGAGAATAACCAAATCGTTTCCACAAGGAAAAACTCCACACGTATCCTAGCCTTCCTAGACTCTGTCACAGCACTTGAAACTTGAATACTTCTATCTTGTAGCCTCGATATGGTGAACTTGGTGTGAGTTCACCAATCTAGTAGAGTAACTTTGGTATAATAGGATGTTGCCCTTGTTTCTTGGATCTAAGGGCCTTATTTATAGCTCCAAGATACGTCGCTAACTTCCCATAAATGATTAATAGAGGCAAATGATCGGCCTCTCAATGTATGCAACCATCAATGATATTGTCTTGTAACTGACAGAATAAGTGTGTCGTACTTCATATAAAGTACGTCGTACTTTGCTTTGAATCATATTCTTCTACCCGCCAAGTAAGTATGCCGCACAAGGTCCTAAAACCGGCGTACTTGGGTCTTTATTTAAGTATTTTCAATCCAAGTCCTTCCTTCTAACGAATGTTACCGTTTTTAATGGTTTTTAAGCCATCTTAGTACTTTCTTCTCTTAATCCTTCCTGCAACTAAATTAGTGCCAATTCTTTACAAATAGCATAATATTTTATATAATTTAGTAGATAAATAGTATATAAACGAGGGAATAAATATGTATAATTAGAGCGTTATCAAATCCCCCATACTTAGCTATTGCTTGCCCTCAAGCAATTCCTCGAAATGTTTTTGTTTGTTTGTTTTGAGAAAGATTAGAAGATCAAATAGTCATAAGCTAAGATACGCGACTAAGCATCTCACGAAAGTGACAAGTATAATTCACTCACACTCATATATGATGAAATAACGGGTAAGAGGAAATCACACTTAATTGCTCAAACGTGGTTTAATTAAACTACCATAAGCTTGTACAAGAAACTAAATTGCACCGACGTGGCGTAAGCACCAAGTAAAAATATCAAAAGACGACTTTTATTCGGGTTATAACGTAAGGCTTAGGGTAATTAAGGTATGGATTAGGCATGGGAATGTATGATGAAATTGTTTAAGAATAAAAATACACATGGGTTGAAAGTCCAACTATTTCTTCATAACGAATCCCACTTCTCTTGGCATACGTTTCGCCAAATACCACATTTTATACTCTCTTTTCTTTTTTATTTTTTTTTTCTTTCTTTTTTCTTTCGGGAATATAATTAATTTCCCCCCATACTTATGATAAGCACACTACTTCCAATGAACAAGAAGTTTGCAACCTTCGTACTTCGTTAAAATAGTAATACCACAATTATTATTTTACTCTTCCTTTCTTTTACAATCATGGACTTCCAACTGGGTTTAGGATTAAGGCTAATAGATTGTATATATATTTTTTCTTTTTCTGGATTTAAAGAAACGAAAAGATTGGCTCTGAATGTTTTACTAAGGTATCTAGCACTAAAGATAGAGTGCTACAATAGGGTTTATATGGTGGTTAGCTAATCAGTGTAACTAGCTAATGCTATGTTTATTGGATGGCCATTTGGTGTAATCCTAATTTGCCTCTTTATCATTTAAAATTATTTATACCACAGGAATGTGATCTTACTATGGTCTCGTAAAGATTTCAAGCACAAGTTCTAGAATTAACAAATCACTGGCACACTCGTAAACAAAAAAATTAAGCATAAAAGACATATGCCAAAATAGGCTCAAAATCCTCACATTTAGTGGTAACGGATACGGTCATACTGTTGGGAAAACACCGGCAAAGTAATAACGTCACAACGAAAAATGCAGAACCTCGTTTGACAATTTCCCACTCTTCAATTGTAACTTCGTGGTTACCGATGAGTAGAGCAAACAATTACAACTCGACAATATAATACAAATAATACATCAAAAGCGATAAATAACGAGACACAATTTTAGCGTGGAAAATCCCTCAACACGAGAATAAAAACCACGAGACCAAAGCCGCTTAAATCCACTAACACCAATACACAATACACAACCGTCCCTAGTACAAACTAGAGGTATACAACACAATCGTCAAATACTTGGTAATAACAATCTTCAAGTATTTAGAATACAACAATAACAACAAGATCGAGAAAAGAAAACACCAAAATAGCTTACACAAAAAGCTAACAAAAATACCCGAACTTCCGGACTCAAACCTTCGATCTATTCCGGTGAAAAAGTTTGCCCAATAGCTACCAAGCTCTTGTCAACAATCACGACGATCCGATCGATATACTTCCGAAAAATCACACAAGTATTTTTCTCTCATTCTTTTCTCTCTCTTATATCTCTCTCTATTGCTCTCTCTATTGTGTAGGTTGAAGTGAGAAACTCCCGCAGCAAAAACAGCTTAAGAAAGGGAACCCAACCCTTTTGACTTCGGGTGCCGCGGCCAGGAAGGTGTGCGCCGCGGCACACTTCCAAAACGACAGCCCAGGAATTCATGGGGGGCCGCGGCCCGGCTGGCAGGGGCCACGACCCGGAGTACAGTCGCGGCAACAAAGTTTGTGGAGTTTTCGGGGGCCGCGGCCCGTCTTTGCAAAACTGGAGGAACTCTTTTTCAAATGTAGTGCCGCGGCCTGGAGGTTTGTGCCGCGGCCCGGAGTCCAGTAGACTCCGAAAAAAGCCTATATTTCGCAAATAACTCCTACAAATCTCCCCCTTTTCGGAATATAGGAAGAGTTCGCCATCCTGACGATCGAACAACAAACTTTCACCTTTTCTCTACTCAACACCTTGGTTAACATATCGGAACCATTATCATCGGTATGAAATTTATCAAGTTCAAATAAACCA
The DNA here is from genome assembly GCA_033398695.1 of Orobanche coerulescens. Taxonomy (NCBI): domain Eukaryota; kingdom Viridiplantae; phylum Streptophyta; class Magnoliopsida; order Lamiales; family Orobanchaceae; genus Orobanche; species Orobanche coerulescens. The sequence goes on along the minus strand of JAWKAU010000109.1, from coordinate 331,029 downwards.
TCCTCCAATGCATCTCGGATCCAATGGTACCTCACATCGATATGTTTTGTTCTCTTGTGAAAAGTCGCATTCTTCGCCAAATGAATCGCACTTTGACTATCACAAAGAACCATGTAACGTTGTTTTCGGAAGCCTAGATCTCGTAAAAACATTTTCAACCATAAGAGCTCTTTACGCGCTTCCACCGCCGCAATATACTCGGCCTCCGTTGTAGACAAGGCAACGCACTTTCGCAATCTTGATTGTCATGACACGGCTCCCCCCACAAACATCATCAAATAACCGAAAGTGGATTTTCGGTTATCTTCGTTACCGGCCATATCCGAATCGGAATATCCAATAAGCATCGCTTTCCCATTTCCAAATGTAATCTACAATTTAGAAGTACCCCGTAAATATCTAAATATCTATTTTACGGATTCCCAATGCTTCTTTTCCGTATTTGATAAAAACCGGCTCACCACTCCCACGGCATGAGCAATGTCGGGCCTAGTACATACCATGGCATACATCAAACTCACGACCGCCGAGGCATAAGGAACTTTGTCCATTTCTTCAATCTCTTCCTTTGTCGTAGGGCAATCCTTGCTCGTCAATTTAAAATTGTTAGTAAGAGGCGAACTAACAACATTAGATTTGTCCATGTTGAAGCGTTTAAGCACCTTCTTGATATATTGCTCTTGTGACATGTGTAATTTCCGGGCTTCTCTATACCGAGTAATTCTTATCCCAAGAATTTATTTAGCGGCCCCCAAATCTTTCATGGCAAAAGACTTGTTCAACTCTTTCTTCAAGTTGGCAATCCTTTCGGCATTCTTGCCAACGATCAACATGTCATCCACATAAAGCAATAAGATGATAAAATCATCATATCCAAATTTCTTAAAAAAATACGCAATGGTCCAGGGGCGTCTTCCGGTAGCCTTGCTCCCCCATAACCGACTCGAACTTTTTGTACCATTGTCGTGGTGCTTGCTTCAAACCGTATAGACTCTTTCGGAGTCTACAAACATAATCCTCTTTCCCTTTGACCTCAAACCCTTCAGGTTGCTTCATATAAATTTCTTTGTTAAGGTCTCCATGAAGAAATGTCGTCTTGACATCCATTTGCTCAATCTCAAGATCAAGACTAGACGCTATAACAAGGACCAATATAATCGATCCCATCTTCACAACCGGAGAAAAAATTTCGTCAAAATCAATGCCCTTCTTTTGACTAAATCCCTTCACTACGAGTCTAGCTTTGTATCGGGGTAGTGAACTATTTTCTTCCAACTTCACCCTATACACCCATTTGTTTCTCAAAGCTCTCTTACCCTTAGGCAACTTCACCAACTCGTACGTATTATTTTCATGCAACAAGCTCATTTCGTCTTGCATGGCATCCATCCACTCCTTCTTATGCTCATCCTCCACAACCTCTGTGAAATATTCGGCCCTCCCTCGTCGGTGAGTAAGACATACTCATCGGCCAAATAACGAGTGGAAGGATGACGGTCACTCGTCGACCGTCTATGTGGAACAAAAGATGGCATGTTCATCACGGGTAGCTCAGGATGAACTCCATCGGTGTCATCTTGTCTCAACTCATCATTGTCACCGGCATCATGTTGTTCATTGTTTTGGCCATCATCTCCAATGGGTGTCTCAATATGTTGTGGAGGAACGAGGTCCAAATCAATAAGATCATAATCATGTTGTGGAGCCGACTCTCCATTATCAACATCCGTCATCGTTTGATCTTCAACCAAAACAACATCTCTTGACCGAACAAGCCTTTTTGTCACCGGGTCATACAATCTATACCCGAACTCATCAAGCCCGTAACCAATAAAAATACATGGCTTCGTCTTGGAATCAAACCTCGACCTCTCATCCTTCGGAATGTGTACAAAAGCTTTACATCCGAAAATCCGTAAGTGGCGATATGAAATTTCTTTACCGCTCCACACTTTGTCCGGGACATCAAATTCCAAAGGAACACACGGCGTCAAATTAATCACATGAACCGCCGTGTTCAAAGCTTCTCCCCAAAACGAATTTGGTAATCCGGTATGTGAGAGCAAACATCGAGCTCTCTCGACCAAAGTCCGATTCATTCTCTCCGCCAAGCCATTAAGTTGCGGAGTCTTCGGTGGCTTCTTTTGATGTCGGATCCCTTGCTCTCGGCAATATTCATCAAAAGGACTCGGTGTATTCTCCACCATTGTCCGTCCGAATACACTTTAGCTTCTTCCCGGTCTCTCTCTCCACTGAGACATGAAATCGTTTAAAAACATGTAACACTTGATCTTTGGTCTTCAAGGTGTATGCCCACACCTTCCTCGAATGGTCGTCGATGAATGTGACAAAGTGACACGTTGTTAGTGTAACTATCGCAAGTGCACGATATCGTATCAAGTAGTAAAGTGGACTTTTTGAGTCCGGTTTATCGATCCCACAAGGAAGTTTGGTTATAATTTAAATTATACACTATTAGTCTATTTTTATAGATACTAAGATGAGTGAAACACACAATTAAAAAGTTTGGTTTAATAATTTCAAAGAAAATGCAATATTAGTTTTAATATTATAAGGAAATAACAAGATAGCAATAATAATAGATTGATTAACGATAAAATGAAATAGCTGGGATTACAAACTTAGTTCGTCATTAGTTATAAAAGATGTATAGGAGATCATAAGATGAATTTACTTATTATGTTGTGTATATTCGATTTTCCTTAAAAAGACGGTTTCTCTTTCGAACTATAAAACGCCCCTTACATATTGAATCAATCCACTATATTTCTATGTTGATTGGCTTCCATACATAGCATTAGGATTTATGAAAATAACTCAAAGAATCATCTAAGGTCTAGAGGTATATTTCTATCCCCTAGAACAACTTAGAGTGAAGATCATTTGATCTAATCAAACATATTTTCTTTCGAAACATATGAAGACCATAAATATCGTCATTTATTGGCCAAATAAATAAAGATTGTTAAAACAATGAAAATCACACACAATAATAAGTAATTCACAATATATCTTTTATACAAACATAAATAACATGACTAACCGTGTTTATAATCCCAACTAAAGGTAACTTAGCCCATGAAGAGTTTATTATACATATTACAAGCTTTGGTGGTCATTATTAGTTGAATCAAGAGAAAGAATTGATCCTAACTCCCTTAGTAGATAAAGGAGATAGAAGCAATAAACTCTCTGAACAACATGTGCTATACCACACTTACAAAAATCACTCAAGAACACAAGTGTGTTCTTCACTCAAAAAAACAAGTTTACAAAAAATGGAAAATTATAAGATGAATGATGAATGATGAAGGATCTAAGGGGTCTATTTATACACCTAAATTCATCTAATAACTCCAAAACTCCAGCATTATTATAATAAATCGGATCAATGTCAGCCATCCCCTCAATAATACACAAAAAGTATAAAAAATAGACAAATCATAACAATCTGTCAAGAGTTACGGCCGTAACATTAAGGAGTTACGGCCGTAACTTGGATGACTTACGGCCGTAACATTCTGTAGTTACGGCCATAACTTGGCTTCGTAAATTTGTTCACTGGTTGCTTTGAGAGGTACGTTTTCAGCCCAGAATTTCTCAGACTTTGCGTTTTTGCCCCAAATCCTCTTCGAATGATAACTTTTGATATATAACTCTGATTTTGAATCCGGAAAGACTGCCGAATTCATCTCGGAAAGCCCTACAACATGAATATATCAAAATTCAACAAAGAGATTATTTAATAAACAAGTTATTTCTTGAGTAAATCAGTTATTCAATCTGATCATCATCCGATAAAAATAAAATTATTAAAAACTAATTAATTAAAAGCAAAAAACGAGTAGACTAGCTCAATTATGGGTGAATTTTATCGATACAAACCATGGATAAGTGTACAAAACTGACACTTATCACACCCCCAAACTTGAATTCTTGCTAGTCCCGAGCAAGACTCTTTATTATTCATGCTCCAAAAATAAAAATAAGAAAAATTAATACACACATAAATTAAAATATAAAAAGAGAAAAGGAGATCAAAATGCCATTAATACATAACAACCAGCTTTATACAGTAGATAGAAATGAATCAAGATTCAAAATAAATCTACTAATATTTTTAAAGTTAAAACACGGTTTTTATTTTGTAATTCCAAATTCAAGGTTTTCCCCCCAAAAGGTTGATTATTTCTTTCCCACTCGTGATACACACGACTCCCTTTAATGGTTGCTCTCGATCACTCGTTTATTTTTCGACTGAATATGAAGAAGAATTTCATTGGCGTCATCAAATATTGTGATTTTTCATGAAATTGAGTGTATTGAAACTCAGCCGCTAATTAATTCAAATCTGCTCATAAACTACATCCCTTAGTGATAGCTTTCACACCGTTATTTGCTAACGTGTAGCTCTTTTCACTAACACATTTTCTATCTCGTTTTTTTTTTAAAAAAGGTGATAGCTTTCACACCGTTATTTGCTAACGTGTAGCTCTTTTCACCAATTTTTCTGAGACGGCAGCTACGCACCAACAATGGTTAGTCCTTTATTTTTCGCAAAATTTAAGACCCCCAAAATTAGGCAGCTATTGCTGCTCAACACTTCTCCTTTTCGTCATTTTTTTTAGGTGATAGCTTTCACACCGTTATTTGCTAACGTGTAGCTCTTTTCACCAATGACTCCTTTTTTTTAGGGAATAGAATTTTTGCAGAAAATCATTTCTTAGTTTAAGCATGAAAAATCAAAAACTCCACAAATTAATTAAATTTCAGTTCTATTTTTTATCAACCGACTGATTCTTCTTTTCTCAAGGTAACGAATGACTCGATTTTATATGATAACTACAAGGTTTGGAAAGAGAGATTAAGGCTCAAAAATTTTTGAATATACAAATTTTTTACCGGTTAAAATAATTTTAGAAGCTTGTATATAGCTATTTTATTGGTGTTATGGCCAGATCTAGAAATCTCATAAATCAAAATACTATATATATATATATAAAAAAAATTAAGGCAAATAACCAAATCAATCAAAACACACCAAAATAATTAAACAAACCACCCCCAAACTTGAAAATAAAAATGTCAGTTTAAAAATAAAATAAAAAGCAATGCAGAAAAACAGAATACTCCCTGTTAAGAAAGTTGATGTTTGAGCTAAAGCCTTTTAGAATCTGCAAGAGAATAAATATACGAGGCACACAACAAAAGAAAATAAAATATACTCGGAAGTATAACACAATTTTTGATGCGCATCAAGAAAGTCCGAAGAATCGCCTTACGCTGCCATCAATGCTATTATAAAACACACACAATAAAAATTACAGTAATAAAAATACATAAATCGCGAATAGATGGGCGTCGAGAGATCAAGAAGAAACTCCTTAAGCTGCCACCATTTACCACGATTATTACACACGACAGAAAGTAAAAATAAAAGAGGTCCGACATGGGATATCAAAGGGAGAGGAATGAATCCACTTTTCATTTTCTCACGGTAAAATCTTCCATCCAGACAATTTTAGCTAGAGCTGGATCTAGTTGAGGAACAAATTCATTGAGTTTTTTGATTAGTTCTTCTGGTGTTGTTGCAACGACTATGATTCGTTTAGCACGCTCGGAAATAAAACCCTTTTCAGCAGAGTAGTCGATGAAAGATAGTAAACCATCAAAGAAACCATTGACATTAAGCAGACCTATTGGTTTTTGATGAACATTTAGCTGGGTTCTGGTAACCACATGACAAAGTTCCTCAAGGGTGCCAAAACCACCGGAAAGGGTGATAAAGGCGCCAGAATTATTTATCATGTGAGTTATGCGATCTTGCATATTTACAGATCTAAACTCATCTCCAATAGTTGACCCGGTGATTTTACTTTCAGCCAGAGGTTTTGGAATTATTCCGATAACTCTTACTCCTTCCATATAGGCGTATGCACTCGTCCCATTAATCCTAGACTTCCTCCTCCGTAAACTACATGAATGCATTTTTCTCCTAAGGTACGACCCAAGTTGTGGGCTGCTTCAGTAAAGCATGCATCTTTTCCATAACTAGCTCCACCAAAAATGCAGACTGTGCTAAATTTTTTTGTTGAAGATGATGACTCCATTTTTGAAAAGAAATTATTTAGAGAGAAACAGAGAAAAGTGCAAGTTTGAGGGATAAATGAAAGAAACAAGCACAAAGTTAATTTATAGAAGAAAAAGAAGGTAAAAATTGTTTAACAAGTTTGTGATTGCGTTTGATTGCACTTCAACTACTCAATAGAATAATGAAATCATTTTTCACGTATCACATTTTTTTATTCAGAAAATCTCACCACACGACAAAAATAAAAGATACTTACGCGTATGTACAGTAGTTGTGATTGTGGCTCACATCTTCCTCTGATTTTACGTTCAGAAACGGCCTAAACGCCTTCTATGAGTCGGGGAGAAGCTTCTCATCCAATTTTCTTACAAATTGGCAAACAGGGTCTTTTAACAGATTCCCAAGACGTTGTTCATATTCTGGTTTGAATTTATTCCACAAACATCGAATTCCGTAATGTACGAGTCCACTAGGATGCGTGTCAAGAGAAATTTCGATATCATCTAAATTCTCTTTATTCAGACTATCCTTAATGAATTGAATTTTGTTTTCTCTGTTTGTAGATGGAATTCCTAAAGATCGACATTTTAAATTACAGTTCCATCTAGCACATTTATAGCAAACGGCTATCATCTTTGCTCGTCATTTCTTGGCATATGAACTTTTTCCTAGCCCTGGTAAAAATCTATTCGGTGTTTCTGTGAATTCACCTTCTATTCTTACTTTGGCTTCAATAATGAATCTTATGTCAAAAGGTATGCTTTTATTCATAAGTGTTAGGCGTATTTTTATACGCTTATTTATCATTATTTTGGAGAGTGAATTTGCTTAAATGAACTCTTAATGCCTTAATTTTGTATGTTTGTCAGGAGATTGGAGTCCGGAAGCTAAAACGAGGCAAAACGGGCGAAAACGGCAAATTTTGGCTGTGAGCCGCGGCACAAGGCAAGTGGGCCGCGGCACAAGAAGGCAACCAGCGGGCACAAAGTAGATCAGACTGTGCCGCGGCACGATCAGTGAGCCGCGGCACAGATGAATTAAAAGGCGCCCAGGCTTCCAGCTGAAGACCATGTGCCGCGGCACAGATTTAGTGAGCCGCGGCACACTAGGCGGTTATGGTGAGCTCTGCGCGGATTTGGGCCGTTTTGAAGCCAGTTCTCGACCTACTCATATGGACGCGAATTGGAGACTGTGCAGAGCTATAAATAAGGGTTTAAGACCCTAATCAATCATCCGTGAATCCTTGAATCCTTGAATCTTGAATCTTTGAATCTTGGAATTAGAGAATCTTGGAGGAGACGGCAGAAGAGGAAGATAAGCAGAAGACTTCAAGAGCAGAGGGCGGAAGCCAGAAGAACGGAGGAATCCGAGCTTTATCTGCGTTTGATTTTCATGCTTTTATCTATTAATTCTGTATTTTCATTTATTAGCATGTCAGGCTAAAACTCTAATCTAGAATTTTGATGAAACCTACGTTTTGACGAATTTGCTTGAGATTATCTAATTAATTACCTATTTGTTGAGTTTTCCCAATCGTGTTTTATGCTTTCAATTATCTGGCCAATAGTTGTATTGTTTTAATCATTCAATTCGAATCGCGAGAGGAGAGTTGGTGAGGAACTATTGGTGAGGACCGTTTTATTCTGTGAGATAGGGATATACTCATAGGAACTACGTGGCCTTTTGGAGATTTTATGCTTTTTGCCTATTGACGAATTAATTCACCTAGGGATAGAGTGCGTTATTCGCCTTTAGAAAAATCTATTGACCTCGGGAGAGGCGGTAGAGTATATTAGCAATCTTCGCCTTCAATGAATTGGGAAAATCATTAACTTCAGATAATCGAGAGTAAATTCGGATAAACTGAGGTGGATTCAGAATCCTAGACTTATTTATCATTTGATTCTCTTTCTCCAAGCGATCATCTTTACTGTCTAATCTTTTATTAATTCTTTTAGTAATTAATTGCAAACCCAAAAATTCGATTGTTCAAATAAAACTAGAATACACAAAAATCGGTAGTTAGTGATTCAGTCCTCGTGGGAACGATACTCACTTATCACTTTATTACTTGTATACGATAACGTACACTTGCGTTAAAGAAAAATTGCAACAAGTTTTTGGCGCCGTTGCCGGGGACTGAAATTTTTGCTAATATCGATTTCAGTATTTCTAGTCTTAGTTTGAACATTTTATTTACTTATTTTCGTGTATTTAATTTTATTTATTTTATTTGTTTTTCCTTTCAGGATCTTTCGCGTAGTGCATGAGAAAACTCGATAACAAAGGCCTACTACCTTTGGATACCGAGCTCGAGTGCACTCTTCGAAGGAACAAGAAGGAGAAACGAGAGTTACAGACGACGGTGACCATGGCCGAAAATATCGAAATTCAAGGAGGAAATAATATTGTGCAGCAAGCTCAACCGGAAATGGCACTTCGAGACTATGCCATGCCGCAAATTAATGCTAATTTTTCGGGAATTCAGCGCCCCACTATCCAGGCGAACAACTTCGAGATCAAGCCTGCGATCATTTAGATGGTGCAGGCGAGCCAATTCTGTGGATTGCCGAATGATGATCCCAACACTCATATTGCTTCTTTTCTTGAGATTTGTGACACATTCAAGAACAATGGTGTCATCGACGATGCTATCCGATTACGGCTTTTCCCTTTCTCTTTGAGGGATAAAGCGAAATTTTGGCTGAATTCCTTACCGCCGGGGTCGATCACAACATGGGCAGAGTTAGCGCAAGCCTTCCTTGCTAAATTCTTCCCACCTTCTAAGACGGAGAGATTGAGAAACGAGATCACCACCTTTGGTCAGTATGATATGGAATCGCTCCACGAGGCGTGGGAGCGATACAAAGATTTGTTACGAAGATGCCCACATCATGGCCTTCCAGACTGGCTTCAAATTCAGACGTTTTACAATGGATTGAGTGCCTCTACACGCACTCTCGTGGATGCAGCCGCCGGGATGGGAAAGACTATGGCCGAGGCACACTCGTTGTTGGAAGCTATGGCCGCAAATGCATATCAATGGCCATCTGAAAGAATAACGCCGAAGCGAGTGATGGAAATTTTGAGTAATGAACCGATATCTACATTGTCAGCCCAAGTCGCAGCCTTGACTCAGCAGCTTCAAGCATTTTCGCATGCTCCTTCCCCCGTTACCATTGAGACTTGCAATTGGTGTAGCGGATCTCACCCTAGCGCGGAGTGTCAAGTCGGAAATCCGTTCGACCAGCCCCAAATTGAACAAGCTCAGTTTGTAGGAAACGGAAACCGGCAAAATAATCCGTACTCCAACACGTATAATCCGGGGTGGCGTAATCATCCCAACTTTTCGTGGAGAAACGGACAGAACTCAAACCAGCCTCCGTTCGCTCAGAACTAACAGCAGCCCCCTCCCGCTCCAAAAGTTTCTCTCGAGGAAGCAATTGCGAAATTGGCAGCGAATACGAGTCAATTCATGACCCGTACTGAAGCGACATTGCAAAATCATTCCACGTCCATTCGCAACTTGGAAGTCCAGCTGGGCCAAATTGCTAATGTGTTGACAGCCCGCCCGGAGGGAGCATTGCCAAGCACGACCGAGACAAATCCTAGAGAAAGTCTAAATGCGATCAGTCTGAGAAGCGGGAAGGAGGTGTGTGACCAGCCCGAGAGAAGTGAAAAGAGGAGTGAAATTGAGAAAAAGAAAAATTTAGCAACGGAGGAATCACAAGATTGGAGACCTTCGATAACGTTTCTGGATCACCCGAAGGCATATGTGCCCCCGGTCCCGTTTCCGCAGAGATTACAGCAGAAAAAGGCAGACAAACAATTCTCTAAGTTCCTTGACGTGTTCAAAAAGCTTCATATTAACATTCCATTTGCCGACGCGTTGGAACAAATGCCGAGCTACGTTAAATTCATGAAAGAGATATTGTCGAAGAAAAGAAAACTCGAGGAGTTTGAGACAGTCGCCTTGACAGAGGAATGCAGCGCAATTCTTCAAAAGAAGCTCCCACCAAAATTGAAAGATCCGGGAAGTTTCAACATACCGTGCACCATGGGGAATCTTTCTTTTAATAAGGCATTGTGCGATCTCGGTGCTAGTATTAACCTCATGCCTCTGTCTATTTTCAAGAAGCTGGGAATTGGAGAAGCAAAGCCGACGACGGTCTCCTTACAATTGGCCGATCGGTCTATTAAGTATCCGAAGGGAGTGATTGAGGACGTGTTAGTAAAAGTGGATAAATTCATCTTTCCAGTGGATTTTATTGTTCTCGACATGGAGGAAGATCAAGATATCCCGATTATCTTGGGAAGACCATTCTTGGCGACCGGCCGAACTTTGATCGATGTGGAAAAGAGGAAGCTGACTCTACGTGTTCAAGAGGAGCAAGTAACATTCAATATCTTTCGATCCGTAAAATATCCGAGTGACGCTGAAAATTGTTTCCAAGTTGATGTCATTGACTCGTGCGTGAGTAGAACTTTTCGAGAAAATTATCCACCCGATCCATTGGAATCCGTTTTGATTGGGGTTGTTTCCGAACTAAATGCAGAGCATGCAGCCTACGTACGCCACATGGATGCTTCCCCGCCAATTTTCATTCGTAAACCATTCGAGGAGCTCGAAAGTTCACTAACTCGACCAACCCCATCGATCGAGAAACCTCCAAAGTTGGAACTCAAGAAGCTGCCGCCTCATTTAAAATATGCATTTTTGGGGCCCGACGACTCCCTTCCAGTTATTCTTTCGGCCACTTTAGCGGGAGATCAAGAGGCGAAATTATTAAGAGTTTTGAGGGAGTACAAATCTGCTCTTGGATGGTCTATTGCGGATATTAAGGGGATCAGCCCGTCAATTTGCATGCACAATATTTTGATGGAGGAAGACTACAAACCATCTGTGGAGCATCAACGCCGGTTGAATCCAAACATGAAGAAGGTGGTAAAAGTCGAGGTTTTAAAACTCCTCGACGCAGGTATGATCTTTCCGATTTCTGATAGCAAGTGGGTAAGTCCGGTCCAAGTTGTGTCGAAAAAGGGTGGGATAATGGTTGTTCAAAACGATACTAATGAATTAATTCCCACTAGGATTGTCACGGGGTGGCGTATGTGCATAGATTATAGGAAATTAAATAAGGCCACTAGAAAAGATCATTTCCCCTTACCTTTTATTGATCAGATGTTAGATAGATTAGCCGGACATGATTTCTATTGCTTTCTCGATGGTTACTCGGGGTATAATCAGATTTACATAGCCCCCGAAGACCAAGAGAAAACGACGTTTACATGTCCTTACAACATTTTCGCTTATAGGCGCATGCCTTTTGGATTGTGTAATGCACCGGCTACTTTTCAACGGTGTATGATGGCTATTTTTTCTGACATGGTAGAGCAGTGTATTGAGATTTTTATGGATGATTATTCTGTTTTTGGAGATTTGTTTGACATTTGTTTGAAAAATTTGCAGAAAGTCTTGAGAAGATGCGAAGAGACAAATTTGGTCTTGAACTGGGAGAAGTGTCATTTTATGGTGCAGGAGGGCATTGTGCTTGGCCATCGAATATCCTCAAATGGAATTGAAGTCGACCGAGCGAAAATTGAAACAATTGAGAAGATGCCTCCGCCCACTTCGGTCAAGAGGATTAGAAGTTTTTTGGGACATGCTGGTTTCTATCGCCGATTTATTAAGGATTTTTCGAAGATCACGAAGCCGATGTGCAATCTACTCATGAAGGATGTTCCATTTACTTTTGACGAGTCGTGTAAAGAAAGTTTCGATTTATTGAAGAAAGCTCTAAGCACGGCACCGGTGATAGTCGCTCCGGATTGGGACCTTCCGTTCGAGTTAATGTGTGATGCAAGCGACTTTGCCATTGGGGCTGTTTTGGGGCAGAGACGAGGGAAGGTGTTCCATGTCATATACTATGCGAGCCGAACACTCGATGACGCCCAAAGAAATTATGCCACAACGGAGAAGGAATTGTTGGCGGTGATCTTTGCATTTGATAAATTTCGGGCGTATCTACTGGGAACGAAAGTGATAGTGTGGACCGACCATTCAAAGAATAAAATACCTTTTAGAGAAGAAGGATGCCAAACCAAGGTTGATTCGGTGGGTGCTACTCCTTCAAGAATTCAACTTGGAGATTCGGGACAAGAAAGGGACTGAAAATGTTATAGCCGATCACCTTTCACGATTAGAGAGTCCCCTCGAGAAGGGAGAAAGTCAGCCACAAATCATGGAAACCTTCCCCGACGAGCAGCTCTACAAGTTGGATTCAAAACACGCGCCTTGGTATGCTGATCTAGTGAACTACTTGGCAAGTAAAACAATTCCGAACGACCTCTCACGCCATCAAAAGAAGAAGCTAATCTCGGACGCTAAGTATTATTTGTGGGACGATCCTTTTCTTTTCAAGAGATGCCCCGATCAAATCATTCGTAGATGTATTCCGGATGAGGAAATCCACAGTGTGCTAAACCATTGCCATGCATCACCCTACGGTGGACATTTTAGTGGAAATAGAACAGCGGCGAAGGTCTTACAATCGGGGTTCTATTGGCCGTCCTTGTTCAAGGATGCTCACTCCTTTGTGTCCGCGTGTGATCGGTGTCAACGGACGGGAAACATCTCAAGACGACACGAAATGCCGCTGAACACCATACTTGAAGTTTAATTGTTCGATGTATGGGGGATCGACTTCATTGGTCCATTTCCTCCATCAAATAAGAATCTCTATATTTTGGTGGCCGTAGATTATGTCTCAAAATGGGTTGAAGCGGTGGCACTACCTACGAATGGGTCCAATGTCATAATCAAGTTTATAAAACAATATATCTTCACACTCCACGTGCTATTATCAGTGATGGTGGGTCACACTTCGACAATAAATTTCTTGATACGGTTTTGAGAAAATACGGAGTCACTCATCGTGTTGCTACAGCATACCATCCTCAGACGAGCGGTCAAGTCGAGATATCAAATCGAGAGCTGAAGTGGATCCTAAAAAAGACGGTCAGCTCGTCTCGAAAAGATTGGTCATTTAAACTCGATGATGCACTTTGGGCGTACCAGACTACGTATAAAACACCTATCGGAATGTCGCCCTACAGATTGGTTTATGGGAAAGGTTGCCATTTACCCGTAGATATGGAACATCGTGCTTACTGGGTGATAAAGAAACTAAACTTTGATCTGAAATCTGCTGGTGAAAAGCGTTGTTTGCAGCTGAACGAGTTGGAAGAAATTCGCCACGACTCATACGAAAATGTGAAACTTTATAAGGAGCGGACAAAGATTTGGCATGATAAGCACATCACGCAGAGAGAATTTGTCCCGGGATAAGAGGTGTTGCTATTTAACTCTCGCTTAAAGTTATTTCCCGAGAAATTGCGTTCACGATGGTCGGGACCGTTCACCGTAGTTCAAGTGTTTCCACATGGTGCGGTAGAAGTACAAAAAGATGCCCGAAAATTCAAAGTTAATGGACAACGGTTGAAGGCATACTTGGGAAATCCAATAGACACGCAGAAAACGAGTGTCGCCTTATCCACCGCCGGATGAATGCGAGAAAAGTCCGGCTGAAGACTATAAACTTAGCGCTTCTCGGGAGGCAACCCGAGTATTAGTTGTAGAATCTTTATTATTTTCTTGCATTTTTAAAGTCTTTATTTGTCGTCATTCTTCTTTGATCCGTCCTTCCCTCTCGTCTTGATGTTTTCGTTTAAAAATTTTGTGCAGGAATCAGCCAAGGGGAGGAATTCAATGATGGGCCGCGGCACAATAAAAGTGAGCCGCGGCACGCACCAGTTGATGAAACATGGCCAAACAAACTGTACTCTGTGCCGCGGCACGATTTTACTGAGCCGCGGCACACCAGGTCACTGAGCCGCGGCACACATTCCCTGAGCCGCGGCACACCAAATGTTCAAGAAACGCCCAGGAGACTGTACTCTGTGCTGCGGCATGAGGCAAATGAGCCGCGACACACTAACACGTTGAGCCGCGGCACGCCTAAACTGAGCCGCGGCACCCGGCGGTATTACAAATAAGTCCCAGGCCGACTGTACTCTGGGCCGCGGCTCACTTATGTTGTGTCGCGGCCCCCGTCCCAATATAAGAATGCCCAGGTATGTTTCATACAGTCGATCGGCCAGCAAAGTCCCTTCCTTCCTTCCTTCCTTCCTTCGCACAATGAGGTCAGTCGATACCATTCTATTAGTCTCCTTCTCAAATTATTCAGGTAATTCTTGATTTCTTAATCATAAGTGATACTTGATTTGAAAAGAATGGAAGTTAAATATTGCTAGTTGTTCTTCAATGTTTTCTCTAAAATGGAGTTGGAATATGAGGAATTTGGTATTTAATTGTGATGGAATTGGTAATTATGAACGAATTGGTGGTGATAGTTGTCGTTATTCATGGCTATTATCTGTGTTATTATTTTTGGGATTTGGAGTTAACCATCAAAATTCTTGTTCTTCATGTTAACTTGTGCACACCAAGTGTTTGATAAATTGCTGCAATGAAAAATTGGTAAGCCAAGCATCTTCAAATTGTATGCAACGAATCATTTTATCGAGTTACATTGTCCCCAACCCTTACATCATGTTAAACTTGAGAGCTCGTATTTAACTTCTTCTTTGATTATGCAAGCTCAATTATTAACGCTCCGCATAATGTAGTCGAGAAGCATGCAAGCTTGCCGAATGATGCCGGCACCAGTCGTGAGCTATTTGTAGGGGAGTACTTGACCTTCTTATTCTATTGCATATCATATTGTGTTCATTGAGGTCAATGTACGTCCTAAGTTTGGGGGGATTTACTTTCTGTCGCTACATTTATTGCTGTACTTATTTCGTTGCACTTTTTGTTTTTTTTTTAAGTTATCTTTTTGTCGATAGTCTTGCTTGTCTTGATTTTACTCTATTCGTGAATTTTTCGTGCTTCTATTTGTGTGATACTGATGTTACGACACTGTTTTTATCTCTGAAGAAACGGTCGAGTTTTAGTCGCGTTGTAGTCAGTGATTTCTGTTTCTGCTAAGTCGTCATTTAGGTCCAAATTTTTTTCTCGTGATTGTAGAGGTCTTGGCGGATAAGAGAGGATACATACTTGTTTTACAATCACCGTCGATACGTTTGGTTACATTTTTCGGTTAGCTAGTCGTCCAGTACATAAGTCGTGTTGGCACTGAGATTGAGTTTAGAGTCGGTCAGTTTTTCCCAAAAAGTCGAGATATTTTTGTTCTATGATGGGAAGTCTAGTAATCGGGGGTATTCACGTGACCCGTTGTTTACTCTCGCGTAAAACGACGACCCTGATTAGACTAGTGATTTAGAAATTTCACATGTGCCGATGATAGGGAGCCTAGTAACCGGGGGTATTCACGTGACCCGTTGTTTACTCTCGCGTGAAACAGCGACCTTGATTCGGACATGCGGGAATTATATATTTGAGTTGTTTCTCCGATGTAGAAGGGAACTTAGTAACTAGAAGCATCCATGTGCCCCATGAGTGTCTTTTACGTCAAACGGTTTCCCAATACATGAGAATGGAAGTTCCACCCTAGGATTATCCCGATGAAACATCCCGAGATCCAAACCTAGTGGTCAACTCGAATCAATTTCTTGAGCATATATATATAAGGGAATACTGTCCGAGGATTATTTTTATGAAACTCGTGAAAATTTTGCCATTAGACTGTGGAACGAGGCGACTTTAGCTCGTTAATTTTAACCTTTCATATTGACGGTTGATTTGATTCACGTTTTGTTAATCTTTGAGCTGGATTTTCTTCATGAACGAGTAATTAGGATTGAACTTGGTTACTTTGTAGAATCAGTGTTCTGAGTGTAGCTCGCTATTACGATACTCGTATTATTCAGAGAAAATTTCAGGAAAGTATTGATTAGGTTGAGCACTACGAGTTGCACGATTATTCACGACATTCTTTTGTTGAAATTAATTCTTTTTGCTTGAGGACAAGCAAAGGCTTAAGTTTGGGGGTATTTGTTAGGCATATTTTTATACGCTTATTTATCATTATTTTGTATTATTTTGGAGAGTGAATTTGCTTAAATGAACTCTTAATGCCTTAATTTTGTATGTTTGTCAGGAGATTGGAGTCCGGAAGCTAAAACGAGGCGAAACGGGCGAAAACGGCAAATTTTGGCTGTGAGCCGCGGCGCAAGGCAAGTGGGCCGCAGCACAGGAAGGCAACCATGGGCACAAAGTAGGATCAGACTCAGTGCCGCGGCACGATCCTGTGAGCCGCGCACGATGAATTAAAAGGCGCCTGTGCTTCCAAATGAAGACCATGTGCCGCGGCACAGATTTAGTGAGCCGCGGCACACTAGGCGGTTATGGTGAGCTCCGCGCGGATTTGGGCCGTTTTGAAGCCAGTTCTCGACCTACTCACATGGACGCGAATTGGAGACTGTGCAGAGCTATAAATAAGGGTTTAAGACCCTAATTAATCATCCTTGAATCCTTGAATCCTTGAATCTTGAATCTTTGAATCTTGGAATTAGAGAATCTTGGAGGAGACAGCAGAAGAGGAAGATAAGCAGAAGACTTCAAGAGCAGAGGGCAGAAGCCAGAAGAACGGAGGAAACCGAGCTTCATCTGAGTTTGATTTTCATGCTTTTATCTATTAATTCTGTATTTTCATTTATTAGCATGTCAGGCTAAAACCCTAATCTAGGATTTTGATGAAACCTGCGTTTTGACGAATTTGCTTGAGATTATCTAATTAATTACCTTTTTGTTGAGTTTTCCCAATCGTGTTTTATGCTTTCAATTATCTGGCCAATAGTTGTATTGTTTTAGTCATTCAATTCGAATCGGGAGAGGAGAGTTGGTGAGGAACTATTGGTGAGGACCGTTTTATTCTGTGAGATAGGAATATACTCATAGGAACTACGTGGCCTTTTGGAGATTTTATGCTTTTTGCCTATTGACGAATTAATTCACCTAGGGATAGAGTGCGTTATTCGCCTTTAGAAAAATCTATTGACCTCGGGAGAGGCGGTAGAGTATATTAGCAATCTTCGCCTTCAATGAATTGGGAAAATCATTAACTTCAGATAATCGAGAGTAAATTAGGATAAACCGAGGTGGAATCAGAATCCTAGACTTATTTATCATTTGATTCTCTTTCTCCAAGCGATCATCTTTACTGTCTAATCTTTTATTAATTCTTTTAGTAATTAATTGCAAACCCAAAAATTCGATTGTTCAAATAAAACTAGAATACACAAAAATCGGTAGTTAGTGATTCAGTCCTCGTGGGAACGATACTCACTCGTCACTTTATTACTTGTATACGATAACGTACACTTGCGTTAAAGAAAAATCGCAACAATAAGCAACCTCATCCTTTCAAGCCTTGTCTTGTAAATTTTTAAAATTGCATTTTTGCTGAGAAAGGGAAATCTTTTTTCGATTTTATACAAAGTTTCTTCCATGATAAAAAATAAATAAATAAAAAGACAATGAAAATAATTGAAGAAAATATCTACAAATATCAGTTGTTGTGGGAAACTGAAAAATCCGACTTTAATAGTCACGGAGTACCGTTATCCGCCACTTGACCGGACAAACACAATTGAGCACTAAGTTACAATGTCGAGAAATTTGTACCTATAAAAATAGTTTACAATGTAAGATTTCAAATATAACTTATACTTTCCCGGCAACTGCGCCAAAAACTTGACACGTTTGGTAGTGTAACTAACGCAAGTGCACGATATCGTATCAAGTAGTAAAGTGGATTTTTTGAGTCCGGTTTATCGATCCCACAAGGAAGTTTGGTTATAATTTAAATTATACACTATTAGTCTATTTTTATAGATACTAAGATGAGTGAAACACACAATTAAAAAGTTTAGTTTAATAATTGCAAAGAAAATGCAATATTAGTTTAATATTATAAGGAAATAACAAGATAGCAATAATAATAGATTGATTAACGATAAAATGAAATAGTTGGGATTACAAACTTAGTTCGTCATTAGTTATAAAAGATGTATAGGAGATCATAAGATGAATTTACTTATTATGTTGTGTAGATTCGATTTTCCTTAAAAAGACGGTTTCTCTTTCGAACTATAAAACGCCCCTTACATATTGAATCAATCCACTATATTTCTATGTTGATTGGCTTCAATACATAGCATTAGGATTTATGAAAATAACTCAAAGAATCATCTAAGGTCTAGAGGTATATTTCTATACCCTAGAACAACTTAGAGTGAAGATCATTTGATCTAATCAAACATATTTTCTTTCGAAACATATGAAGACCATAAATATCGTCATTTATTGGCCAAATAAATAAAGATTGTTAAAACAATGAAAATCACACACAATAATAAGTAATTCACAATAGATCTTTTATACAAACATAAATAACATGACTAACCTTGTTTATAATCCCAACTAAAGGTAACTTAGCCCATGAAGGGTTTATTATACATATTACAAGCTTTGGTGGTCATTATTAGTTGAATCAAGAGAAAGAATTGATCCTAACTCCCTTAGTAGATAAAGGAGATAGAAGCAATAAACACTCTGAACAACATATGTTATACCACACTTACAAAAATCACTCAAGAACACAAGTGTGTTCTTCACTCAAAAAGAAAAGTTTACAAAAAATGGAAAATTATAAGATGAATGATGAATGATGAAGAATCTAAGGGGTCTATTTATACACCTAAAGTCATCTAATAGCTCCAAAACTCCAAAGATTATTACAATAGATCGGATCAATGCCACCATCCTCAATAATACACAAAAGTATAAAAATTAAACAAATCATAACAATCACAAGAGTTACTACTTAACATTAAGGAGTTACTAGTAACTGATGACTTACTACTGCGTAACATTCTCAGAGTTACGGCCGTAACTGCTTCGTAAATTTGTTCACTAGTTGCTTTGATAGTTACGTTTTGCATTTCTCGACTTTGCGTTTTGCCCCAAATCTTCTTCTGATGATAACTTTTGATATATAACTCGATTTTGAATCCGGAAAGATCTAGAATTCGTCTCGGAAAGCCCTACAACATGAATATATCAAAATTCAACAAAGAGAATATTTAATAAACATGTTATTTCTTGAGTAAATCAGTTATTTAATCCGATCATCATCCGATAAAAATAAAATTATTAAAAACTAATTAATTAAAAGCAAAAAATGAGTAGACTAGCTCAATTATGGGTGAATTTTATCGATACAAACCATGGATAAGTGTACAAAACCGACACTTATCACAAAGTATCGGCAACTACCAAGCGTCCTAGTCTTCATAGGACCACAAACATCGGAATGAACAAGATCAAGCACATTTTCCTTCCGTGAAGAAGTATGACTCTTAAAGGTGACTCTCTTTTGCTTTCCGGCTAGACAATGAGAGCACCTTTTAAGATGTACCTTGTGAACCCCGTATAACGCCTCCTTCTTCGACAATAGCGCCATCCCTTTCTCGCTCATGTGACCGAGCCTCTTATGCCATAGCTCGGCCATGTCATTATTGTCAATTGCGTTCACGGAATTAATCGTGACCTTTGGAAGTGTCACGTACAATTTCCCTTTCTTTTCTCCTCTTCCGACAATCAAAGAACCTCGAGTGAGTTTCCACACTCCCTTGCCAAAACCACTATGATAACCCTCATCATCGAGTAAACCAACAGACATCACATTTAGCCTCATATCCGTAACATGTTTTACATTACGTAAAACAAATTCCACTCCGGTGTCGAACCTCAAGTGTACGTCTCCCACTCCAACAATCTTGGATAACCCATCATTACCCATCTTAACTATCCCATAGTCACCCGGAGTATAAGAGGAATAAAAATCCCTACGTGATGTAACATGACACGTAGCTCCACTATCGACCACCCAACTCGAATCATCTCTGGCAAGATTCACCATATCATAATCACAACAAACAAAGAATTCTTCGGTAGTAGTATTTACTTCGGCTTTTTTATTACTACCGCTCTCCTTCTTTTGAGAATTCTCTCGGCCTTGGTGATTTTTCTTCTTCAATTATCGGCAAAATTTCTTAGTATGCCCTTTCTTACCACAATGGTAACATTCAATATTGGAATACTTCCCCCGAGAATAACTCCTTTGTGGCCCTCTATTACTCGGATCTCTACTTTGACCTCTCCCCCGTCTTTCGATAACTAGAACATCCGACTGTGACGAAGATCCTTGTGCCTTTATTCGGACCTCCTCGTTCAACATATTCCCCTTAGCAAGTTCCATCAAAATGACACCATCGAGGGCAGAGTTAGACAACGACATACGAAACGTCTCCCAAGTATCCGGCAATGTGCCCAACAACCACAAAACTTGCACCTCCTCTTCGAATTTAATACACATTCCGGCAAGTTGATTAATGATGCCTTGGAATGCATTAAAATGATCCGACAGAGGAGTCCCGTCTCGATACTTTAGATCCATCATTTGTTTAATGAGGAACAACTTATTATTCCCCGTCTTCCGAGCATACAATTGCTCGAGCTTGTGCCACAATTCTCGAGCGTCCTTCTCTCCACTAATATGGTTCAAAACATTATCATCAACCCATTGTCGAATATATCCGCAAACTTGGCGATGCAAAATAGTCCACTCCTACTTGCCTTCCGGTTTATCTTTGCTAAAGACCGGTAAATAGTAATCCTTCACATATAGGTCTTCCATCTTCCCCTTCCATACGTGGTAGTTCGAACCATTTAAATTTACCATTCTACTCGTGTTGGCTTCCATCTTACAATTGAGATAATAAACAACCACGAAACAAAAATCCCTTGGCTCCGATACCACTTTGTTGGGAAAACACCGGCAAAGTAATAGCGTCACAACGAAAAATACGGAACCTCGTTTGACATTTTCCCACTCTTCAATTGTAACTTCGTGGTTACCGACGAGTAGAGCAAACAATTACAACTCGACAATATAATACAAATAATATACCATAAGCAATAAATAACGAGACACAATTTTAGCGTGGAAAACCCCTCAAGACAAGAGTAAAAACCACGGGGCCAAAACCGCTTAAATCCACTAACACCAATACACAATACACAACCGTCCCTAGTACAAACTAGAGGTATACAACACAATCGTCAAATACTTGGTAATAACAATCTTCAAGTATTTGGAATACAACAATAACAACAAGATCGAGAAAAGAAAACACCAAAATAGCTTACACAAAAAGCTAACAAAAATACCCGAACTTCCGGACTCAAAGGGTTATCATACCTAGTTGCAAGTTTACCACAGCTTTAGCAAGCCTTAGAAATGGCCTACCAAGAATGACACTAGGTTCAACATCATCTTCTTCAGGGTTCACATAGAATTCTAGCACAAATATCTCTCCTACCACATTCACAAGCAATTTCTTATCACCATTCTCCAAAACAGTGAACTTCAAATTTCTTTGAATAACCAACTCTTGAGAAATAAGGTTCTTGTCAAGATCCAAATCAGTTACCCCATCATAGGCATTCACACCTTCCACATAACATGGTGTAATGTATCTATCCCAAATACCATCTTCCTTTTCCATTCTAAAGAAAGTAAATGCCTTCACTTCCTCTTTCTTTCCACTATCAGCTGTATCCCAAGTATCAGTTCCATTCCGGTTTCCTTCACTCTCCACCAAATCCTTCTCAGACAAGGCATTTCCCTCATCTGGACACAATTGTCCAATACTTGATTTTGGGTCAATTTCTATTGTATAACAACATAACATCAAATGAAACATTAGTATGTTAGTACAAATAAAACTTAATGATATTTTGCACTCCAATGACATTAATAAACATTTATAAATCAAAAGACGGATCGGATTTAGCATGATAAAGAAGAAATCAGTCTTCTGTTTCAAACAGATACAAAAGTCCAGCGTATTTGACTATAAGTGCGTCGTACTTTTCCTTTTGACTTAGAAAATTTTCCAATTCATTCAGGAAAGGCCGTCGTACTTGAGAACAAGTGCGTCATACTTCCCCTGTTTCCAGTTTCATGTTTTGTTTTTTCAAAGAGAATTAGTTTGCAAATCAAATTAATCCATTCATTTAATTTTCCAATTATATTTATTTTATTAGTTGGCATAAATTTTCCATTACCAATCACAGATTCGATTAAGTCAAAGTTCCAAAACTTTTCATAGCCTTTGCATTTTCCAGTTTCCACAAAACATCTAAGAATTATATTCAAGCAAATAATCCTTACAGGCATTAAGCATAAATTCTTAAAAACATATTAAAAACTTATATCTATAAATACAATTTTCCATCCAGCACAATTCACGTTCTACACAAAAAAAAAAGTGATTCTTACTGCACAGTTCTCTTCTTCCGCAAATCTCAAATCTCAGCCCAAATTTCTACAACAAACCAAGCCATCATCACCAACCAGAAGTCTGAGACCCCTCAGCCCGACTTCAACCCTCGAGTTCAGCCCGGATTCGAGTTCAGAGCCCGAAACCTCCAAATCGCCCAAATCAAATTCAGTTTCATGAAACCCCATATCAGAAAAAATCAAACCCGATTTGAATATTAAAATCAATAACCCTCAAACCATGGCCGAACTCATGGCCGAACCCCTATCGGCCGAGAGGAATTTTTAGAGAGAAGAAGGGCCGATTTGTGGTGATGAATAGAGAGAGAGAGAGTTGAGAGAGTGTGAGAAAGCTGGAAGTTCTGACGACCGTGAGTGAGAAAAAGGGGTTTATATACCCAATATTTTTTAGGGTTATTCAATTAAACCCCCATATTTTTAGATACTTCAATCAAGCCCCAATCCTTTCCATCAATCTTTATTTTGATCCCCCTCCAGTTTTCTTTGCTCCCACTTTAAGCCCTTAATTCTTAATTTCTGCAATTTTACCCCAATCATCCTTCAACATATACAATTAGGCTCTTTTTATTACTTTGACTTTTTTTAATTAGTTATGTTTTACATTTAATTTATTTCATTAATTTATTTTAGCAATGAATTATTATTATTTATTCTCGTAGATAATAAGAAGGGATTTGTGAGTCACGCTTTCTGCATTTCATCCGGTTCAAGCTACATACATCATGTGGAAATTTTATGCGATCACTTTAATTACTTTTATTGGACTGTGTAGGTAATAACTATAATATTAGTTCATGTTACGCATGCTAAATTTATGTTATACGTGACAAACAGTTGATCACTAAATATATACCACGTTATGCATGCTCGATTCATGTTTTACGTGTCAAATTCAGATTCAATTATTGCAGCATTCTTATATTCTATGCCTGAATGAGATAGTATATTATTGTGATATTGTGTAATTTACTACGAGTCGAAGGAAGCTCACCCTCATCTTATTTTGTAAACCTCGGATTAATTAGAATGGCGGTGGACGAATTGCGAGGCTACGACACATATGATGAAGTTTTATTTTCCTATTTTAGATTTTAAATTCAAGTATTGGGGAAATAATTTTGTTGACATATATTTGATTAAATATTCCACTGCAAATTTATCCGATCACGTTTTGGCACTTGGGTGTTTTGAATTCCTTGACATAAGTTGTTTATCTAAGTTCAGTACCACTTGTGTGACGATTCGATTTTCTAGGCGAGTACAATTATTTTCAAAAAAAATATACTTTGATTATTCTTTTATTCCCCAAAACAAATACTTGGAAAATCAGGTAGTGACAATATCTATACTAAAAATACTAAATTTAGCAGCTAATCTCATAATTATCGTTGACGCCATCAGTAGAAAATTCCATAATTATGGGTATCAAACTGGCAAAAATAAAGGGAAGAAAGAAAGCGAACAGAGTGGAAAGAAGAAAGAAGAAAAATCTTCTGTCCGTCCACCGAGCGTTGTCCGTCAAAAATTCCGGTCAGAATTTCACCGAAAATCACATCCTTAGTGACTAATCGGTTGATTGAGCAAGGTTCAATTGACTAATTTTGAGTTAGGGTTTTGTTATATTGAATTGGATTTTTATTTAATTCTTGTTTTCTTAATTTAATACACACTTATGCTTGATTTAGTAAATTATATGAACATTTTATACTTAAATTGATCAATTTTGAGTTGGGGTTTTGTTAAATTGAATTGGGGGTTTCATTTAATTCTTATTTAGTAGTCCTTAATTGTTGTTTATGACATTATGTTTTGTAAGACTTATTTATTTGTTTCCTACTTTGCTTGCCTTTAGACTATTTACGAGTAATGTACGAATTTTTATTGTTAAATAGGTCATTTGTGAGGTTATTTAGCATATACATAATTATATGTTCATTATATAATTTATGCTTTTTTTAACTTCAGTATCCCGGCCATCCCGCGACCGCGATCCCGCTATCCAGGTTTTTTGGGCCTACCGCGACACGTCGCGATACGCAATTGATAACATTGATCTTATTTACAGTTTTTCCGACTTCAATCTAATGCCACAAGAGCTGAGAGAACCAAACCAGCTGTCTTAGCACTAACTAGAGCATAACCGCATTATTATCAATCTATTTGAAAAATATATTCTGACAAATCGCAAGCACAACAAATAATGAGGTCTGCTGAATGCACATTACCACTCTTCAGAAATAGGCTTAAGGACAGTATGTAGGTTCTGACATAGAAGCTGGTCACTTTCACTTCACAACTAGACCACACCTTTTATTACCCATGAATGAGAAATGCAATGTTCTAAAAATCGGCCTAGGCGGCCGCCTAGGCACAAGAAGGTCGACCTCCGCCCGGACTACCCCATAGTCGGTTCTGCCAGGCGGCAGGCGGGCAGGAGGCTCTAGGCGGGCTGAGGAGGGTAGAGACGGGTCTAGTGGGTCTAGGCGGAGCGAAGGATATGGAGATGAGGAAGAGATGGAATTTTGACTTTAGTTTGTGGACTTTTGCTTTTTGAATGTTGTTTTTTTCTCAAGACTGTTGCATTAATGGAGATGAGGAAGAGATGGAGTTTTGACTTTAGTTTGTGACTATTACTTTTTGAATGTTGTTTTTTTTTCTCAAGACTATTGCATTAATGTTAATGTCCTTTGTTTTGCTTTACTTTTATTGATAATATTGAATGCTTTGTTTTTTACTTGGTATTTTTCAATAATAAAAAATGAGAATTTTTTATTATGCATAATAAAATAATTCCTCTCCAAAAGAATTTTTTAAAAGAATATTATTATGCATTTTGTATGCATATATAAAAATAAATAAAGTATAAAATATAAAAAAAAAACGCATAGCGTCTAGCTGCCTAGGCGTCGCCTCCAATGCCTAGGCGCTAGAAGGTCCCCGTCCGCCCACCTACCGCCTAGCGCCTTTTAGAACATAGGAGAAATGTGCATATTTAAGGAGACGAGATGATCCATAACAGTACATAAGTTGACACCAGGTATTTGAAACATTAACACTGCATAAATAACATGTATATAGATCTATTGCAAAGCAACTTTAAAGAACCAATGAGATTACATAAGATTTACCTTCTCCGAGTACAACTCAAGATAAAGATCTTCAAATTTTTAAGTCTTTCAACTTGAGCTTCCCTGTCAAATATGAAGTTAGAGTGAACAGCCGACTACAGAGCAACAGAAGAAAGTAACTGAAGGAAGACAAATATACCTCTTTTCTAGTGGAATATATGGCAACCAATCAAACTTCATACGCTTCATGGGAATAATTTCTTCCCCTTTCTGGACCGATGCAATCGCCATCTTCTCAGATGGAGGAAAAGGGGATGCTACCTGTTAAGCAACAGAAAAAATATACATGGAAAAGGCAACATGAATGAGGCCATGAACGACAGTATACAAGTATAATTCCAAGCAGCTAGTGAAGCCATGAATGATTTGGATACAATATGACAAAACGGTCACAGTTCTCTCAAGAAAGTATTTAGGGGACTTACCGCAACCACAATAGGTTTCAGTATAACTTTATTTCGACCTTGGAAATAGACGAAATGTGCTGCAGAAATGAATAGCAAGTTTAGTTACTTTCCAGTATGTTAAACTAGCTTTATTTCAAAGGAGGGACAATAACAAAGTAACCTTCTAGTAAAAATAACAACATTGAGCAGAAACAAGAGCTCACAAACCTACAACACAAGAAAATGCGAATATCTTATTCTTAAGGACAACTTAGAGGAAGACGGTCTTGTCAAATAACTCCCCACCTTCTTCTAATGCATCCTGCAATTGGCCAATCTGAGCATTAACATTCTAAATCCGTAATTTATTCAGCTTGTTTCATAACATCTGCTTCCCAGTCTTGCTATTCAAACATTAGACAACGAACCAGCAACTCACCTCCAGATTAGAAAAATTCCACTTGCACTGATATAGCATATCCAATTCTTCCCACTGTCACATAAAAGGAAATCAAAACCTCAAACACCTTCATCGTCTATAAACAAACATTGATAAAACCAACACAGCTCAAAACTAATCATGCTCTCACCTCCGTGCCAACCAAAGTAAGCTGCTGCCACAGATCCTCCTGGACATAACATAAATAAAGCACAATGGAAATTGGAACACAACCAAAATAAAATATCAAACACTTGGCATCATCTCTATGGAAATTTACAATCAGGCAAAAACGTACCAGATTCCGCTTCTCAGGGAAGCACTCAGGCTCGGCGACCTTGGGACGCTTAGCTCTTCCCTTTCCAGCTGCTTTACTGCTCGGCTCGGCGGCGTGGTTGTTCTTTTCGGCCGACTTGGTAGGGGATTGGCTCGGCTCTTCAGTCGGCTTGTTATCCAGATGCGCGGTATCCTTCGTCTTCCTCTTGGTACCTTTCCTCATCGTTTGAGAGGCTAGGGATATTTTGAAAGAGGAATTCAGATGGAGGAAGAAACAGCGGGATTGAAAATTGTGATTTTAAATGATTCATGGATTTATTATAATCCATGGATTTTATTTGATTCTTTAGAATCCATGGATTGTCATGGATTTTAAACAGATTTTAATGTATTGTTATAACAAGATTTGTTTGGATTTCATAAGACTGTGATCCCTTGAAAACTATCATATAACTGGAGTTTACCTCCTCTCATCTCATAATGAAGATAATATTTTTAAAAGCATGAATAACAAAGTATGAGAAATAAAGTACATTACATTCTTAAGAAAAAAAAATTGAAAAGCTGCATATTCATCCATTCAGTCCATTCCAACCTCATTATCGTCATAATCTTCATCTTCATCCACATCTTCTTCATCTTCATCCACATCGTCCATGTTTTCATTCTCATTGTTGTCCTCCTGACCTCCATTATCACCATTCCGTGGTCTTTCTCGCCACATAGCTTGAGCAATAGAAAGCCTCCAAGCATTAGCCCTTTGTTGTAGCTGACTTTGAGGAAGAAGTTCAAGATTTTCATCTTCCATATCTAGAGAGGATGAAGGTGAAGAATCATTTTCTGATTCAACAGGAAATTCATCGGAACGACATTCTTTGCGAAGAAAGTTGTGTAGTCCAGCACAAGCTAACACCAATTCTGCTTGTGTTTTAAATGGAAATGGAGGTGCAGTTTTGAAAATTGTGAACCGTGATTTAAAGACTCCAAATGTCCTCTCAATCACATTCCTTAATGATGCATGACGAAGATTGAACAACTCACTTGCATTTCGGGGATGACGACCTTGACCACCAAAATCCTTAAGATGATATCGAACACCTCGTAATGGAGCTAGAAACTGACGTCGATTTACAAAATGTGAGCGACCAAACCTTGATCGAACATTACAATACCGATCATTATGACCCACAATAATTAAAAATGTTGTTACTGTAACACCCTCAACATATTCGAGGTATATTACAGTGCCGTGAATCCCTATATGGGACCCACCAGGCTGAACAGCATCATACTCATCGACTCACATAAACGACAGAACAATACCATGTCATAAAGACGCAAGACAGAATAATCCACCCGGTTCAACCGGTCAATATAACATCATCATCCAACACAACATAATAAGCAACAATACAATCCGAACGAACAAGAACCCCTCAAGTACTCGAGTACAACTATTAGTTCAAAACCACAAAAGATGAAAAGGTAAAAGACACTAAAACGTCACTCGTGCACAATCATCACGCACGGCCATCATCCGTGTACTGGTCCAGCGCCCGCTCGTCTCGATGAACTCCGACCAAATTCATAAAACGAATTTCCCCAAAACGGGTCCCCAGAGGGGTTAGCAATTACGCTAGTACAAGTAACCAGATGAACGTCTTACATCTTACACATATAGTATTGCATGCAATTCAAGAAAACATAGTTCCAAAACACTCATTTCCGGAAATGCCAATGATCAAACCACATTTGTAAAAATGCACCACAATTAACCGCGGACCCACAGCTTCGTGGATCCCTGCCGAGACCCCGTCGGATCTAACCCACAGTGGTTAAAAGCAAGCTCGCGGTTCCATAGCTTCGTGGAGCCCTACCGAGACCCCGTCGGATCTAACCCGCAGTGAGCATACACACGCACACAATTTCTCATACAAAACTACTATGTCAAGATCGTAAGTTCATAAGGATACTTGCCTCGATTAAATAGACGATGACACGAACGGAACGGAAGAATCAAGCACAACCGCGAGGAACCAACGAAAATGAACCTAACGATTCGAATAACACAATCACAACCAACTCTAGACGATTACGGAGATGGAATACACCCGGAAACCCGCCTACGATTCATGTATATTCGTACCAAAAATAACAACGAGGGCAGACCACAACCAAACCCTCCCGATTCCGTAAAAATCCACAAAATATCCATGAATCCGTAGGAAAACTAAAGATACTAACAATATTAATCGTATACATCATGAATCCACCAACAAAACGGAACGAATCGGAAGAAAAACCCAAAACCCCCAAATTAATCAAAAATAGGGTTTTAGAATATTACCTTAGGAGATTCAAGTACCAAGATCCGTAGAACACGAGTTAGATTGATTGCCCGGGCTTCACTACCGAAGAAAAATGGTGAAAATCGACCCCCCAATGGATAAAGATGAAGAACTCTTCCCCTCTCTCTCACTCTCTCTCGCGATGCAGGTGAAATGAGGGAGAAGACGACCGATCTCGTCTAATAAGGACGAGATTGCACAATTACCGCTTTGTGTGCCGCGGCACAGGCCAAAAAAATTACTCCCAGGTTTCGGCATTGTGCCGCGGCACAGTCTGCGTGTGCCGCGGCACCAGTCTGATTGGGTTTAGGTCGCGAAGACACACGAGTGTGCGCGGCGCCGGACAGTGTGCCGCGGCACCGCTGCTGCTTGTGCGCGGCAGGATGGGTGTGCCGCGGCACACGGTCTGATTTGTCCGACCAACAATCAAGGGATTTGTGTGCCGCGGCGCACACACCTTGTGCCGCGGCCCACACCCCCTTATGGGTTCCAAAATGATAAAAATGATCCGGAAAGAGAATAAAATAATAGGAATCAATATTTGGGAACCAACAACACGAAATGGATCCACGGCAACCCCGAAACGGCGGTTCCGCACAACAATAACGAGAATACAGTTCAACAGTTTGACAGGAAGGACACGCTGAGAAGTACACGAGGGTCACTACGATCGAGAAATACACCAAAAACGAAAATACCAGGGAAAGAAAAATACGGATATTACATTCTACCCCTCTAAAAATAAGTTTCGTCCCGAAACTTAAGAAACAAACAACTCCGGGTACCTAGCACGCATGCTATCCTCGGTTTCCCAGGTTGCTTCCTCGACACTGTGTCTCGACCACTGCACTTTGACCAAAGGGATGGTTTTATGCCTCAATCGTTTCTCACGATGCTCCAAAATCTTCAAGGGACGCTCTTCGAAAGTAATATCCTCGGCGACATCAATCTCACCATAATCGATGACGTGACTAGGATCCGGGACATATTTCCTCAACTGGGAAACATGAAAAACGCTATGAACATGACTCAAGGCTGGAGGTAACGCCAAACGGTACGCCAATTCACCGACTCTCTCGAGAATCTCAAAGGGTCCAATAAATCTCGGACTCAGCTTCCCTTTCTTCCCAAAACGAAAAACTCCCTTCGTCGGCGACACCTTTAGCAAAACGTGGTCTCCCACCTCGAATTCCAAAGGTCGACGACGGACGTCGGCATACGACTTCTGTCGACTCTGGGCAGTCAACATCCGTTCCCGAATTAATTCTATCTTCCGCCTCGTCTCTAAAACGACATCCGGCTCGGTCCCGACCAAATCGGACGCCTCATTCCAACAAATCGGTGATCGACATCGCCGCCCATAAAGTGCCTCGTACGGTGCCATCCGAATCGACGCGTGCCAACTATTGTTATACGTGAATTCGATCAGCGGCAAATGTTCCTCCCAGTCACTACTCCAATCGAGAGCACAGGCACGCAACAAGTCCTCGAACGTCTGGATAGTGCGTTCCGACCGCCCATCTGTCTGGGATGAAAAGAGGTTCTCAAATGCTACCGGGTACCCAACGAGTTATGCACCGCCTTACAGTAGTGCGATTCAATACGGCCTTCACGATCCGAAACAATTGCCGTCGGAGTTCGGTGAAGTCTCAAGATATGCGCGATAAACACTCGAGCTTACTTCTCCGGGCCCCAAGTGTCCTTGATGCCCGAAAATGTGCCGACTTGGTCGCGATCAACAATCACCCATACCATATTCATGCCCGACCTCGATCTCGGCAAACTCGTAACGAAATCCATCGATATATCTTTCCATTTCCATTCCGAAGCGAAGTGACGCAATAACCCGTAGGTCGATGCTCGATCTTGACCACGACAAGTCAAACATCTCGCTACAAACCGTATGCGACCTCATCCTTCATATCATTCCACCAGAAATTTCTTCTCAGGTCCTTGTACATCTTACTCGAACCAGGATGAACGGAATAGGGTGTAACATGGGCCTCCCGCAAAATATTCTGTCTCAACTCTGAGTCGTTCGGCACACAAAGCCGACTCTGAAATCTCAGAATACCATCCTCGTGAATCACAAACCCAGGAGACTTTCCCTTAAGAACATTCTCTCGGATTTGAGTAATCATCGGATCTTCTAATTGTTTCAGCTTAATTTCATCGATCAAAGACGACGAAATCTCTAAACCACAAAGTTGCCCGACAGCTCCAGGCAACAAAACTTCAACACCAAACTCAATCAAAGCCCGCCGAAGCTCAGACTGAGACGTAAGGATCTCAAGCGATCGCAATGCAATCGGTTTCCGACTCAAGGCGTCGGCCACGACGTTCGCCTTGCCCGGATGATAAAGGATTTCGAGGTCATAATCCTTAATCAGCTCTAACCACCTCCTCTGTCTCATATTCAACTCCCGCTGAGTAAATATGTATTTGGACTTTATGATCGGTAAAAATCTGACATGCAGAGCCGAAAAGATAGTGACGCCAAATTTTGAGCTCAAAAACGACTGCCGCTAACTCCAAATCATGGGTAGTGTAGTTAAGCTCATACGGTCTCAACTGTCTCGACGCAAAGGCAATGGTCTTGCCGTGCTGCATTAATACGCACCCAAGACCCTGACCCGAAGCATCGCTATAAACGGTGAATCCCTCGTTGCCACACGGCAACGCCAAAACCGGAGCTGAAGTCAAACGCTTCTTCAGTTCCTCAAAATCAATCGCCTCTCGTCATTCCGCACGAACTTCTCGGATTTACGGAGCAATCTGTGTAAGTGGTCGAGCCGGTTTAGAAACCTCGACGAACCTACGGTAGTAGCCACCAAACCCAAGAAACTACGGAGCTCTCTCACGTTTTGGGCGGTGCCCAATCCAATACCGCCTCGATCTTCTCGGATCTACACGAACCCCTCGGTGAAATCACGTGACCCAAAAACATCACTTCCTTCAAATTAACTCACATTTCGAGAACTTCGCATAGAGTTGCTCGGCCCTCAAAATGTCTAACACTATCCGCAAATGATGGGCATGCTCTTCCTCGTTCCTCGAATAAATAAGAATATCGTTAATAAAGACGACGACACACTTATCCAAATACTCGATAAAGACTTTGTTCATCAACTGCATGAACACCGCCGGCGCATTAGTTAACCCGAAAGGCATAACTACAAACTCATAATGTCCGTATCTCGTCCGAAAAGCTGTCTTCGGCACATCGGACTCTCTCACCCGGAGCTGATAGTATCCCGATTTCAAATCAATTTTCGAGAATATCGCAGCTCCCTGCAACTGGTCGAACAAGTCGTCAATTCTCGGCAAAGGATACTTGTTCTTGATGGTCACCTTGTTTAGCTCGCGATAGTCGATACATAAACGTAGTGAACCATCCTTCTTCCGCACAAACAGGACCGGTGCGCCCCAAGGCGAGGCACTCGGTCGAACATACCCCGACTCAAGAAGCTCGCTCAACTACTTCTTCAACTCGGACATCTCTGAAGGTGCCATGCGATAGGGTGCCTTCGAAATAGGAGCCGCACCCGGCTCTAACTCTATAGCGAACTCGACCTCACGATCCGGTGGCAATCCTGGTAACTCGTCAGGAAAAACATCAGGAAATTCATTAACGATTGGAATCGACGAAAACTCGACTCCACCACTCTCCGCCTTCAAGGCGTAGCACCAATAGCCGGTACACCCCTTTCGCAGGAGTCTCATCGCCTTCAAGGCGTTAATAACAATTCTGGTTCCCCCTCTTTCGCCGCGAAAGAGTGCTCGGTGCCATCATCGGCTAACATGGTGATGATTCTCGTGCGGTAGTTCATGATTGCACCATGCCGCTCGAGCCAATCATCCCCGAGAATTAAGTCCTCACCCTCAATACCCACAACAATAAGATTAGAGGGCCAAGCCCTCTCACAAATAAACACAGAACAGTCTCGAACCTCCTGATCACCAACAATCCTATCACCGCTAGGAAGCTTAACGATGAAGGGCTCACAAGGCGTCAAATGGTCGAGACTCAAACGGCGCACACAATCCAGAGATATGAACGAATGCGTAGCACCAGAATCGAAAAGCACACTGACAGGATGAGAAAGAATATAAACGGTACCTGTCGCCACGGTGGCCGCTGGGTCTTCGGCTCTCCGCATCTCATAAACACGCGGGTGGGCGGAGCCGACACTGGAAGCTCCCCCCTTAGAGGGCTGACCCCGACCTCTCCCCCGACTAGCACTCGGCGGAGATTGAAGAGCAAACGATCCCTGATTCACACTTGGTTCCCTAGGCGCTGGAATGGAAGCCCGGGCACCAAGGATTTTCTCCCTCTCAGCTCAGAAAGCAGCCTTGTGACCCGACTGGCAACACTGATTACACGTCAGCAAAGGGTTCGGACAAATACGGCCCGATGTGGCCTGCGCCACGGTTAAAGCATTTCACCTCTCGAGAAGGGGCACGCAGCCCTACGGGAAACCCAGTAGATCGAGTGGGCCACCACCAGTGGAAAAATTAGCAGATCAAATTCTGCGACCCCACCTTTGTGGCCCGAAAAATTCCCGGCGGACTTCTGTTTCTTACTCTCGCGGGCCGCCTCACTCGCCGTCACAGACATATCGTAAGCAAGGGCCCTGCTCTGGTAATCTTTCAAGGTGGTGCATACAAGTCCCGACATATAGTCCCGAATCGGCAACTTCATCCGTCTGGAAAAATGGAAAATTTTGTCGCTCTCCTCGACAACTTGGGTCTTCACATAACCCAACTCCTTGTTAAAATCAGCAATGGCTTGAGATACGGGGATATCCCGCGGTTGAGCATCATAAAAAGCATGTACCCGAGCACATCGGCCGGCCACGGGCAATATTCAGTCTCCATCAATTCTTGAAACTCAGCCCACGAAGCAGCATGATCTTTGGGCCCAACGGCCTCCCACCAGTCCGTGGCGTCCCCTGTGAGAAAGTATTGAGCAATAGGGACTCTACGTTCCTCGGGACAGTTAGTGGCAACGAAGACCTTAGATATCTCCTTGATCCACCCTTCCCGGCCCAATCGGGTCCAAGCTCCCGAAACCGAGGGTGCATCTTGATAACATCTTGGAGCCAACGATCCGCTCGCCTCGATTAGCATGGGCTCGATCCGGGTTACGAACCGCTGCGCTATCGCGCATTTGGTTCACCATTTCTTTGCCATAACGGCCGCAATACGAGGTCGGCACGCTCCGAGAAGAAGCATGGCTATGACGGTCGCCAGATCTTGCCGGCTCCGAAGATCGTGACGTGGCCGCCCACCGCCCCACGTCCCGGCCGCGTCCACGACCACGACCGCGACCACGACCTCTTCCAAAGATCCATACTGGAGTTAAATAAGTAGCAAAAGCCATACGAGGGTAAGTACGAGAAAAGAACAATCACAAGTCGAGAATCAAAGGTACGATACAAGGAAATAATGAACAGAGGAAGGAAAACTTACGGACACTGGTAGTACCGGAATCATGGCAGCGTGACGATGATGTGCAAAACAAAACACCACAAGACCCAATAAACCGACAAGCCTAGGTATCCATAAACCTGTCTCTGATACCATTTTCTGTAACACCCTCAAGATATTCGAGGTATATTACAGTGCCGTGAATCCCTATATGGGACCCACCAGGCTGAACAGCATCATACTCATCGACTCACATAAACGACAGAACAATACCATGTCATAAAGACGCAAGACAGAATAATCCACCCGGTTCAACCGGTCAATATAACATCATCATCCAACACAACATAATAAGCAACAATACAATCCGAACGAACAAGAACCCCTCAAGTACTCGAGTACAACTATTAGTTCAAAACCACAAAAGATGAAAAGGTAAAAGACACTAAAACGTCACTCGTGCACAATCATCACGCACGGCCATCATCCGTGTACTGGTCCAGCGCCCGCTCGTCTCGATGAACCTGACCTGAAATTCATAAAACGAATTTCCCCAAAATGGGTCCCCAGAGGGGTTAGCAATTACGCTAGTACAAGTAACCAGATGAACGTCTTACATCTTACACATATAGTATTGCATGCAATTCAAGAAAACATAGTTCCAAAACACTCATTTCCGGAAATGCCAATGATCAAACCACATTTGTAAAAATGCACCACAATTAACCACGGACCCACAGCTTCGTGGATCCCTGCCGAGACCCCGTCGGATCTAACCCACAGTGGTTAAAAGCAAGCTCGCGGTTCCACAGCTTCGTGGAGCCCTACCGAGACCCCGTCGGATCTAACCCGCAGTGAGCATACACACGCACACAATTTCTCATACAAAACTCTATGTCAAGATCGTAAGTTCATAAGGATACTTGCCTCGATTAAATAGACGATGACACGAACAGAACGAAAGAATCAAGCACAACCGCGAGGAACCGACGAAAATGAACCTAACGATTCGAATAACACAATCACAACCAACTCTAGACGATTACGGAAATGGAATACACCCGGAAACCCGCCTACGATTCATGTATATTCGTACCAAAAATAACAACGAGGGCGGACCACAACCAAACCCTCCCGATTCCGTAAAAATCCACAAAATATCCATGAATCCGTAGGAAAACTAAAGATACTAACAATATTAATCGTATACATCATGAATCCACCAACAAAACGGAACGAATCGGAAGAAAAACCCAAAACCCCCAAATTAATCGAAAATAGGGTTTTAGAATATTACCTTAGGAGATTCAAGTACCAAGATCCGTAGAACACGCGTTAGATTGATTGCCCGGGCTTCACTACCGAAGAAAAATGGTGAAAATCGACCCCACAATGGATAAAGATGAAGAACTATTCCCCTCTCTCTCACTCTCTCTCGCGATGCAGGTGAAATGAGGGAGAAGACGACCGATCTCGTCTAATAAGGACGAGATTGCACAATTACCGCTTTGTGTGCCGCGGCACATCCGGTGTGCGCGGCCGAGCCAAAAAATTACTCCTGTGTTTCGGCATTGTGCCGCGGCCACGGCTGCGTGTGCCGCGGCACCCGTCTGATTGGGTTTAGGTCGCAGAAGACACACGAGTGTGCCGCGGCACCGGACAGTGTGCCGCGGCACCGGCCTCGCACCGTGCCGCGGCACCGGATGGGTGTGCCACGGCACATGATGATTTGTCCGACCAACAATCAAGGGATTTGTGTGCATGGCGCACACCTTGTGTCGCGGCCCACACCCCCTTATGGGTTCCAAAATGATAAAAATGATCCGGAAAGAGAATAAAACGATAGGAATCAATATTTGGGAACCAACAACACGAAATGGATCCACGGCAACCCCGAAACGGTGGTTCCGCACAACAATAACGAGAATACAGTTCAACAGTTTGACAGGAAGGACACGCTGAGAAGTACACGAGGGTCACTACGATCGAGAAATACACCAAAAACGAAAATACCAGGGAAAGAAAAATACGGATATTACAGTTACCATCTCTTCAACACATACATACCTTGTATCTTTTAATAGCGTACTTTCTCTTATAATCGCACACAAGTTTAAAAACACATTTGGATACATTCTGTGCAACTCTCTAAAGGTTTGTGGATCTTCTTTCAACAAACCATGCACATAGTGATACCCTTTCCTAGTGATAGGTCATCGTTTGAGCGGAGGATGTATACATTGATGCATGATACTTATATTTTCTTTTAACACAATGAATACTGTCTGCAATGCTATCAATAAAGACTTGAGTGTTTCATCTCTTGTTCAAGAAGCTCGTCCCTGTCCATTTTTCACAAGGATACAACTTGCTACAATATTTCATAAAGTAAAAATATTTTTAATATATTAAAACATCATTCAGTACGAAATTCATGATGCTAATAAACTAAGCAAAAAGTCATCTGATAATATCCAGAACAAATTATCCAAAATTACATAAAAGACCAAATGTCACAATCACATAACACCACAGTAACATAACAAAAGTCACAATCTAGATTCTTCCCATCTTGTGGAATATCCATTCCGACCGCTCTTGAGGAGTCATATTGAAGAACGCATCTTTTTTTGTTCTGGTATCAAGCAACTCAAGATCAGTGTAACAAGTAGCACTATCCAAACTTGGGATCTCCTTGATAGCATCCCAAATTTTACTTTGTCGGTCTCTTTTCCCTAGTAAGGCAATCATAGTATCAAAACCAGAAGAAAGTTTGTCAAGCTTCTCCATAATAACACTTTGAGTGGTGCCTCTAGTTGAGTTAGCATTTTCCCATTCATACTCAGCTCTACTTCTTTTTTTTGGGGGTAGCTCCTTGCCTTGGAATCTCTAAATTTTTAGGGGATTGAATAGGAGTTACCAGATGAGCTCATGGATTATCTTCCATTGGTGCAACAAATGCTTCATTTTCTACATCAAAGTCTTCTATGGATACCTCTCTACCTTCTCCAACAATGAATGGTCTTGCATCAGTGATGTTACTACCTAGCCCAATCGAGTTTTTCCCTACCGCTACACCATTCCCAATAGCAATTTCTAAATTCTCATAATCATCATACGTCCCATAGCGTAGGTCGGTGTCATTTTGGTGAGCCTAGAACAACAAAATAAATTAATAAATCAGAAATATATATATATATATATCACATGTTTGTATAGATTATTATTGTCATTTATATAGCTAGGTTTTTCTGCATGTAAGAATAAACTAGTAGACTTACGGAGCTCACCTTAAGGTATTCGTCCCATACTTCATTACTTGCAGTGAACCTTTTTGTATCGGGATCATATCCAAAACCGGAGCTAAAACGCATAAGAGTGGAGTAAGAAATCCACCGCCCTTTAAACCATCTTAGCCTGCTTTGGTAGTTTTTGAATGTCTTGTTACACCCAAGTTTTTCATTAAGGAGAGGAAGTATTCTTTCTTCCACAGTTGAAAATTGAATGTGCTTAATTCTTGTCCCATCCGAATTCTTTTATAGCACGTTGTTTTAACGCGTACCTAAAATCTCAATTTACTCATTTAGTACTCAGTGTGATAACCTGACTTTGAAAGTCGGAAATATTTTTGTAAATTAGTTCACGTGGACTTTCTCTTAATAAAATTTTAAAACAAATAAATTTATTGAATTAATCTCCTCTATATACTAATGCAGAATATGCTGAGTTTAAGTGGCAGTTTCTCATGCTTCAGCTGCCACATGTCTTCTACTGGTGCTTCGTGTGCTTATGTGTCAGCCTCTCATGCTTCAGCTGACACATAATCAATTACTGGCATAATCATCGTTGCATTAATTACATTATAATTATACCTCAAATAACTCCTACCTACCTTATTAATTTTTATAAATTAAGGAATATGAATTACGAAAAAATAGGAATTGATTATATTTACATAAATATTTCACATTTTTTAAAAAATAAAATCACAAACAAAGAGAAATTTAATATAGTAGTTTGCACTATATATTAAAAACTTAAACCTAAAATCTCACGGAAATATTATATATTTCAATTAATTAATTATTTTATATTAGTTAGTCACTATAATGAGGTATATCAATAAAAAAATATCAACTCAAATGAAAGATGTTTGAGAGTATTGCAAAAGAAGTTTTGAATATATATAACTAGTATAACACTCGTGTAATTACACGGGAACACAAGAAACAACTTTTATGTAAATATATAATATGTAAATCGTT
Organism: Orobanche coerulescens; assembly: GCA_033398695.1. Taxonomy (NCBI): domain Eukaryota; kingdom Viridiplantae; phylum Streptophyta; class Magnoliopsida; order Lamiales; family Orobanchaceae; genus Orobanche; species Orobanche coerulescens. The sequence continues at coordinate 292,254 of JAWKAU010000109.1, read as the reverse complement.
CATTATAAATTTCATAATTCTTCTTTATAAACTACATTATTTGTCTGTTTATAATTACAACATTCTCATCGCAACAAAAGATTTCTAGTCTTTCCTCATCTTCACTCTTGATATGGCTACATAAAGCTAACCATGATCGAATACGGGTCTTGAAAGATACATACCGACATGAGAGAGCGTGTGACCTTGACTCTTAAATATAGTCATGGTAAAGCTCATAATAAGTGGGAGCTCGCGTATTTGAAATTTAAATGGTAATCTGCTATCTAACGGGCTTAATATCAGCTGTGGAATAAGTACTTTACTCTCAAAATTGTTCCCCGAATTTTTTGTTCAATAATATTGTTACAGATTTGGATAATTACTAATGATGTGATATTTTATAATCCTGATGATTGATCCATATTTTGAATTAGCATAATTGACTAACTTACAATTTCAAGATGTGATTTGAAATTCTAGAACAGTTGATGCTATTCAAAAAAATCCATTGAATATACTTGATTTTGACTTTTAGAGGTCGCAGAGATTTTGCATATACTATCAGAACTGAGATATATCCGTTTATCTTTTGAAATTATAGACATCACGTAATCGTTTACTATCTCCACAATGTCGTTTGTTGGCGTCACGGTTGCTCTTTCTTCAGAAAATTACTTTATGAAAAGTTATTTATAAGTGAATGATAGTGCTTTCAGCAATGACTGCAATATGATCTTCGGCATTCCATATTAGTAAATATCAAGAATATCAATCAAGATTTCTCTATCGACTTCTTCACTCAGCTCACCATCTACAATTTTGAGGATTCATTCGGAGAAGTCCTTAATTTCTTATAGATGGTGAGACGATATTGTTTGTCCAGTAATTAATTTCATATTCTTGGTCAGTCTTATGAGTTTGCAATGATGCCAAAGTGAAGAAGAACTTATACTTGAACAAACGATATATGTATTGTCCTTTAATGCAACTCCATATATAGAATTATAATAAATAATTGTGGCTAGTTTTAGTAATGTTTGGAATTTAAAAAACTTTTGAAAATACATAATAGATCTTGACTTATAACTTAAAATAAAGCACTTCTCAAATTGAAATAAAAAATATAAGTAGTATATATAATTTAATTACTTGAGTGACCTATTATAAATATACTTGTTAATTTAGGAAACTACATCCAAGTCCTAGCCTTAAATTATCAAGAAATTTAACAATTTAGATTGTAGTAATAAGAATAGCTTGGATAAGTTAAAAAATATACATCAGAATTTTATCCTAATTATAAATGACCTTAAAATTTTAGAAAATCACGAAAGAAAAACCAATTGATTTGATTGAAATGAAATGGCATATTTATGCTTATGCGATACTTTTTCAAACATTTAGCTTCATATTTAAGAGTATTAAAGTCTACCCATTTTACGTTAAAAAAATTGAAAAATAGTTGAAGTACTTTTAGTAATTTCTGAAACTTGTATTACAACGACGACGTTTGGTTGAAGTGGAGATATATGTATATTCATTTTAAAATAGGTTTTGGAATTACAAAGTAAGGAGATTATGACTTAGAACTTAAAATTAAGTATTTCCCAATTTCCCCCAAAAAAAAACCCACCATCATCGTAGTATATATATATATATATATATATATATATATATATATAAGTGAATTACTTGTATGACTTATTATAAATATATTAATCGCGGGATTAACTAAGTCACATCCTACCCTAATTAAAATTATCCCAATTTTTTAGAAGTAAAAAATGACCAATTTTGTTTGTAATATAAGATGAGCCGGGAATACTTATGGGGTACTTTTCAGGCATTGAAATTCACATTTAAGAGTACTAAATTCAAGAAATTTTACATTCAAAAGAAGAGAAAAATAGAGAAAACTATCAAATTGGTCTCGTATGTGGGACCTAGGGGTGAGAATTTAGGATCGGGAAATCCCAAGTCCCGGTCCCGTCCCGAGTCCCGACGGGAAACGGGACCCCGAGTCCCGAATTTTACGAAACCGGGACCGGGACCGGGACCTTAAATTTTGGTAATTTTGGGACTCGGGAGTCCCGAAATTCCAATCGGGACTATCCGAAGTCCCGATTGAAATTTCTAATTTCAATCACTTTTTTTTTTCTTTTCTGATTTCGGGACATTTCGGGACATTCGGGATATTTCAAAAAATTATCCTCGGGATCGGGACTCGGGACCGGGACCTCGGGATGTCCCGATTCTCAGCCCTAGTGGGACCAATTGGCCAAAAAACCTCATCTGTCTCCGGCGGACCAAAAAACCCCACATCTCCCCCCTACTTTAGCCAATTTAGTCCTCCGTAGCCGTAGGAGTATTTTCCGCCATTGAGCCGATGACGACACGTGGCAAAAAAATATAAAAACCTAAATAATATAAAAAAATTAAAAAATCTGGAATATTGAAAAACCTAAATTTAAAAAAATTTAAAAAAAATAAAAAATTTTAAAATCTAAAAAATCTTTAAAAAAATATAAAACCTAAATACAACAACAACAACAACATCTAAGCCTTAGTCCCAAAATGATTTGGGGTCGGCTAACATGAATCAAACTTTGAAACCGTCAATAATCGTTACATAAATAACATAAAAGGAAAAAAGAGGGAAAAAGTAGAGAAAAAGCAAATAAAAAAAGAGAGTGAAAAAAAAAAAAAGATAACATGAAATAAAAGAAAATAAGAATTAAAAAAAAAAAAAAAGAATCAGACTCCATCCACCATCCGTATTCTTTCCCGCCACATTTGCCTCTCCATCGCCATACTTTCTCCAATTCCAAGAAACCGCATATCATTTTCAATCATCTTTATAATATAAAAAAATTTAAAAAAAATTTAAAAAATCTAAAAAAATTTAAAGAATCTGAAAAATCGTAAAAACATTTACAAAAAATTAGAACCTTAGATAATTATTTTTAATTCTGAAATATTAATATAAATATATTAGAATTTTTTATTTTATTTTTAATTTTATAATTCTGAAAAGATTTTTTTTTCAGAAAAAAAATCTTTTTAATTCAAAAGATTAATTTTATAATTCTGAAAAAAATATTTTTAATCTTTTTAATTTCTGAAAAAAAATTATATTTTTTTAATTTTATAATTCTGAAGAAAAATATTTTTAATTTCTGAAAAAAATGAGAAAATTATCAAAATGATCTTTTTCAGAATCTTTTCAGAAATTAAAAAGATTCTTTTTTCAGAATTACATGACCCGCGCTACGGTATTCCCTGGCGCATGCCCTTAATTTTTTTTCATAAATTAAAAAGATTAAAAAGATTTTTTTTGAGAATTATAAAATTAATCTTTTGAATTTAAAAGATTTTTTTCTGAAAAAAAAATCTTTTCAGAATTATAAAATTAAAAAATAAATAAAAAATTCTAATATATTTATATTAATATTTTAGAATTAAAAATAATTACCTAAGGTTCTATTATTAAATTAAATTAAAAATTAAATTTTTTTAAATTTTTTATATTATTTAGGTTTTTATATATTTTTTTAAATTTTAAATTTTTTTAATTTTTTTAAATTTTTTTAATTTTTTTAGATTTTTTAAATTTTTTTAAATTTAGGTTTTTTAATATTCCAGATTTTTTAATTTTTTTAGATTTTTTTATATTATTTAGGTTTTTATATTTTTTTTTGCCACGTGTCGTCCACGTCAGCTTCGGTGGCTGGAAAATATTCGGATCGGCGACAGAGGACTAAATTGGCTAAAGTAGGGGGGAGATGTGGAGTTTTTTGGTCCGCCGGAGACAGATGGGTTTTTTTGGTCAATTGGTCTCACACACGGGACCAATTTGATAATTTTCTCGAGAAAAATAATTAGAGTATTTTTAGTAACTTGTGAAACTAGTATTATAAAAAACCTAAGTGACATTTGGTTCAGTTGAAACTTTATATCATAATTTCTCTAATCATATAAGAGAATGGCACCTTTTTATATGATGTTATTTTCAAATAGTTAACTTAATATATAGAAGTATTAAAGTTGGCACATTTTACATTCAAGAGAATACATAAGAAGTTGGGTACATACTTTTAGTAATTTCAGAAACTCGTATTAGAAAAAATCTCAATTCACATCTGATTGTGTTAAACTGTATTTGATGAAATTTTGGTTCCACGTTATTTTTTAGTCCTTTTTTTTCAAAATGGTTCAAATCGTTAAGTATTAATCAGTTTATGTTAAATGGCTAAAAAGGAGATAATTCAATCCTTATATTTGAAAAAAATACATAAATTGTTTGGATATAATTAAAAATACAAAAGAAAATTCAAAACTTTCAAAAATATATAGTTGATTTCAAAAGTAGATAAATTAACAAATCTTTTAAAACTTAAAAAAATAAAAAAATCACTTAAACATTATTTAAGGCGGTAATTTTTTTTTTCTGAAATTCTCTTTATACAAAGATGAATCTACATGTTAGTATATTATTATTAAATTTAACTTCTTATATATTTGGCAATATCTCTTTGTAAATTCATACAATCAGTTATAATTTAGTAAGTATGAGTTTTATTCATTTGTTTTGTTATTTAATCAAATAAGATTTAAAACTAAAATAGACTAATTAATTTATTCCATAGTTTTCTGGATTTATTTATAAATAATAATTAAAATCGTTGTTTCTATACTTTCAATAAACCTTTTTAATAAGATAATTTTGATCTATTTAATTGATAAAGACTTCGTGTACCTTTGTAATTATATATATATATATATATATATATAATATTCAGCATTTCTTTTGCAATACTCCCAAGCATCTTTCATTTCACTTGATATTTCTTTTATTGATATACATAATTATAGTGACTAACTAATACAAACTAATTAATTAATGGAAATATATAATATTTTCGCGAGATTTTAGGTTTAAGTTTTTAATATATAGTGCACACTACTATATTAAATTCTATTTGTTTGGAATTTATATTATTTAATTAATAAAATCATAAAACATTTATGTAATATAATCAATTCCTATTAATTCATAATTCATATTCCTTAATTCGTAGAAATTAATAAGGTAAATAGGAGTTATATGAGGTATATAATTATAATGTGATTAATGCAATGATGATTAGGCGAGTAATTGATTATGTGTCAGCTGAAGCATGAAAGGATGACACATAAGCACACGAAGCACCAGCAGAAGACATGTGGCAGCCGAAGCATGAGAAGCTGCCACTTAGGCTCAACGTATTCTGCATTAGTATATAGGGGAGATTAAAAAAGTACTTGAAGTCCTAATCAATTAGCTATTTCGAAATAATATTATTAAGAAATATTATTGAAAGTGTAGAAATAATAGTTTTAAATACTATTTATAAATAAATCAAAAAAATTATAGAACAAATCAATTAGTCTATCTTAGTTTTAAATCTTATTTAATCAATATGGAATAAAAAGTTAAATGAAAAAACTCATATTTACTAAATTATATAATTGCTGATTTGATGAATTTTCAAAGAGATATTTCTAAATACATAAGCAATTAAATTTAATAATAATACTAATCCGTAGATTCATATTTCTACAAAGAAAAATTCAAAAAAAAAAACTGATCATTTTAAGTGATTTTAAGTGATATTTTATTTTTTTTAATTTTAAAAGATTTGTTAATTTATTTACATTTGAAATCAATTATATATTTTTGGAAATTTTGGATTTGCTTTTGTACTTTAAGTTATATCAAAATAATATATGTATTCTTTTTTCAAATATAAGGATTAAATTATCTTCTTTTTGGCCATTTAACAGAAACCGTTAAATACTTAACGATTTGGATCATTTTGGCAAAAAAATCCAAAAAGAACGTGGAACAAAATCTATTTTTAAAAATTTCTCATAGGACTATAGTGTAATTTTTTTCCCTAGATTATGTAAGCAATTTTTTTTATAACAATATATTTATGAATAGAATGATCTCTATATAAAAGAGTGTTATAGAGAATAGAAACTGATTATAAATTTTTTCAAATATATATCTCGATAAGTATTTTAATTGTTTTTAATTTTCAGTCACTCAAACAATAAAAAATTCGTATGAGGAAAGAAGAGAATTATTGTGCTATTGCAACAATAATTGATTATGTGAGAGACTTTAGTTTTGTTTATTTTATTTTTTAATATGCTTTGAATGATGCATATTTGCAATATTTTGGTACAATTACTTTCATAACATTTATTATGTTATACTACACATTTCGGAGTAAAGTATTTATTCCACAAATGATATTAAATTCATCAGATAGTAGATTGACATTTAAATTTTAAAGACGACAATTTTCACTAATTATACTTTTCCGTGGTTATGCACTCTCTCATGTTGACGTGCATCTGCCAAGAATCGTATTCAATCATGGTCAGCTTTATGTAGCCGTATCAAAGTAAAGAGCATGAAAGACTTCAATTTTTTTTACTCCGACAAGAATGGTGTAGTTGTAAATAGAATAACTAATGTAATTTACAAAGAAGTGCTATAAAATTTATGGTGAATGGTTGGGTATTATGCGTTTGTATGTGAATTTTTTCTTATGTTCCCGTATTTTATACGGGTGGAATACTAGTTTCATCTATTGATAGAATGAGTGAGCTGAAATTATAATTGCTATTTTAGTATACTACATGTCCTCCCGTGCGATGCACAGCGTAAACTGTTTAAATATTTTATTATATTAATAATATGTGATCGAATTTCAATAATATTATGAAATTATTATAAAATATACATGAGTCAGTATACATGTAACACCCCCAATCCGCTCAGGGATATTACTGTAAAACCCGTAATTTCGATTTCCGGTAATTTCTTTTTTTTCGGCGGAAGTCCGTTTTGACGACTCGCTCATGACCGCTTCGTCATTCTGAGAATGATTAATTCTACACTTTTTGTCATCCGAGTTCGTTTCGGTGTTGTTTTGTTGAGTTCCGCGCTTTTTAGCGACTTTTCCGCACTTGAGTTCGATTCTTGCGAATCTCGTTCGAAACTGCTGTTTCGAGTTTCCCGTAAGTCCGTTTAACTTTGTTAGACGTGTTGTGAACTTCGGTTTGGTTATTCGATCACGTATCGTGATTTTCAGGCGTTTTGGGCCATTTTATAATTTACTGAAAGTTACGGGTATCCGTATCTGTAATTGTTGTCTCGACCCGTTTCTTGGTCGCGTATGATTAATTATGGTATTATGTTTTCATTTCGGGTCGTTGATGTTGTCCGCGAACTTTTCGTCGTGTTCGTTCCGTACGTTTTCGGAAATCGAGTCGTCGAGCCCTGGTGGTCGGGTACTGGCCGGACGGTTGCGGGACTGGCCGGATGATTGCGGGCACTAGGGGTGGACTCGGTTCCATTCGGTTCGGTTTTGACCGAAACCGAGTATCGAACCAAATATTCGGTTTCGGTTTGGTTCGGTTCTTTTTGAAGTTCGGTTCGGTTAAGTTCGATTTTATAAATATTCGGTTCGGTTTCGATTTGGTTTGATGTTTTTTCGGTTCTTCACAATATAAATTCAAATATTATATGTAATAGAATAAGTTATATATAACAACAAGCCAACAAGAGTTATATACATGTTCAAGATAAAAGCTAGAGTTGCACAGCAATTTCCAAATATCTCAAAACATATAACAATCGTAAATTACAGTAGCTCATTTTCTCAACCTAAATTAATTGAATCACAAATTACATGAGCATATTATGGGTCCTCCTTGGACCCATGAGGGTCTTACAAATGGAAAACGAATTATACTAAAATTCAAAACACACCAAAATCACAAAAACAAGGTCATTTTAATATGTTGAAATTTGACTTCGGTCCATTTCGGTTTGGTTCGGTTCCGCCCGACCCCGAACCGAGAACCGAACCAAATTCGGTTCTGCTTTTTTGTTTTTCGGTTCGGTCTTTTTCGGTTTCGGTTTTTCGGTTCTTTTTTCGGGTTTTTTCGGTTCGGTTTTCAATTTTCGGTTCCGAAATGCCACCCCTAGCGGGCACCGGCCGGACGGGTGCGGCAGGAACCGGCATAGCGCACGCTACAGCCGGAAGGTAGCGCACGCTACGGCCGGGAGGCAGCGCACACTACGCCCGGTTGTCTGCGCGCGCTAGCGGGCCGAGGCAGTAGGGCAGTGGGGGTACTGGACTCGGTGGATCGGCAGGTAGCGCACGCTACTGCCGGACACTACGTACGCTATGGCCGGCAGGTAGCGCACGCTACACCGGAAGGCTGCGCACGCTACCTGGCCGAGCAGTCTAGTCCAGGAGGTCACTGGATTGCGGCCAGGGCCGATAGCGCGCGCTAGCTCGGCAGCCTAGCGCACGCTAGTCCGGCCCAGTATAAATGTGGCTCAGCAGCCTCATTTTCACTCATTTTTCATTTTTTTTCTTTTCGATCCGCGGCTGGAGCTTCGGAGGTGACGAAGCCATGTTGTTTAACAACAAATCCACGAAGTTCTTGAGTTCATAACATCAATCAATCATCCGTTATCATCCTTTGATCCAGCGAATCAAGGTAATCTTCCTTAGAACCCTAATTTCGTGAATTTGGGGGTTTTTTGCATTTTTGTACGATTCGTTCCGTGTTGTTGATTAATTCATGATGGGTATGATTAATCTTGGTAATATTCTTGTGTTTAACATCATTTAATCCATTGTTCTTCGTCGAATCGAAGTATATTTCTTGATTTCCTTCGAATCGATTTTTTGGGGGATTTGTTCTCGATCTCGTTTTCCATCCGTTTTTGATGGATCGATTGTGGTTAAATGATGTTGTTAAACATATTCTATGGATTGTATATCCATATTTCAACTTGGAATTCCGTTTTTGTGTTTTGACGGGATGAATCGTGTTCTTGGCCGTTTTGGGGGAAATCCTTGAACTTTCGTCATTTGTTCTTTGAATTCAGCAGCTTTGGGTCGTACTTTGGAATTCATTTTCGTTGTTATTGTCTTCGTTCATAGTTCATTGTTGCGGATTGTCGTTCGGTGGAGTCGTCGGGTTCGTAGTCGGTTCGTGTCAACCTACTTCGGTCGATTCTCCGCGTTGTTCTTATTCGAGGCAAGTACCTTGCCCATACTTTTCTTATTTTATGGATATGATGATCGGTGATCGTCTTGGTGTGTTTGTTTGGTTGTTTGAAATGAAGTTTCAAAAGATTTCGGTTTGGCCTCGTTAAAGGCTCTCTTTCAAAATGCGTGTGTGTTTTGTGAACGGTGTGTTTGGGAATTGATTATGATTTGGTCATTTTGAACGTTAAAGGATTTGATGATATCCCTGTTGTTTAAAGTTATGGAATCGTGTATTCCGTATTTAATCTTGTTATTGTGTTTTTGAAGAGTTTGATAATGGTGTCGGATTAGTGGCCATCTCTAGTAAGTATTCTTGATGAACTTACATTCTTAGCATATTAGTATTGCATGAGTAACGTGTGTGTGTGTATGCTCACTATGGGTTAGATCCGACGGGGTCTCGGTAGGGGTCCACGGAGGGGTGGATCCGCGAGCTTTCTTTTAACCACTATGGGTTAGATCCGACGGGGTCTCGGTAGGGGTCCACGGAGGGGTGGATCCACGGTTAATTGTGGTGCATTTTACAAATGTGATATGATTATGGCATTTCCGGAAATGAGTGCTTTTGAACAGTTTTCATGATTGCATGCATTGACTAAGTGTGTAAGAGGTAAGTTGTTCGTTTGGCTTACTTGGCTAGGATGGCACTAGAGTATTTTGTTGTTTGTGTTAAATCCTTTAATTGCGGATTTTGATGTTGGAAGACGAACCTTGTTGTCGTTCTCGTGTATTGTGAGTTGATGAGATTGGGGCTAAAATCCCAACGGTTTGGTAAAGGTCATTTTACGGATTTGGGGCTAAAATCCCAACGGTTTTGTAAAGGTCATTTTTACGGAAAGTAAACCTTTGGGGCGGTGACCCCTTTCGTCTTTTGGGTTTTGGAAAGTAGGATTTGATAATCCTAAATTGTTTCTATTAAAACTCTCGATGGCATTCTAAACCGTTTTATAAATTATTTCCATTGATTTATGATCTTTCGATTTTGAAATGTTTTCTCAAACTCTTGCCTCGGGAAGTACTTTTCGTTTCGTTTGAATCTTTGAGGATTCCTGGTTATTGTTATTCGTGGAATGTGAATTGTATGGCTCGTATTTGCACTTTGTTCTTGCACTAGCAAAACAGTGGAGTTTTGCTAACCCCCGAGTATTCGGGGGGTGGATGTCTGTTTTTCCATTCAGGTTTTGGATCATAACACAGGGTCGGCACGAAGGATGATGAAAGATGATCGATACTAATCACATGAGGAACTGTACATCGTGTATTGGTTCAGTTGTACTTTATTTTCCGCTACTATATTTTTCCCGTTGTACGGGTGTGGTTGTGTTTAGACCCCTGCGTGGGCATGAGTTGTAATCGAGTTGTATGTTTTTATTGAAAGGCCAAATCGGTCTACTGAGTCATTTTAGCCTTAAAGGCATTGTCGAGTTGTTTCATGTTGTTACTAGCCTAGTAGATCCTTGAGGAAAGGTTCTACGGCGTGTAATATCTCTGAGCGGATTGGGGGTGTTACAAATATGGTATCAGAGATTAGGTTGAGGAAACCTAGGCTGTCGGGTCAAATCGTGCTGTTTGAGTCTTGTTTCGTCGGATTTTATCTGACTGAGTCGTGTCGCGACGCGTCGTCTGAGTTTGTTGGTCGTGATTAGTATCGTGGGGTGATCATCATCTTCGTGCGACCTGTGGATGTAAGTCTCCCTTCTTTGTGTTGTGCCTCGTGTGACACGAGCTATTTTTATGATTAATTGTTAAGTGATGGAATCCTCTTATAGATTTTGATATCTTGATATGCGGTTATTTGACCCTCATATTTCGTTCATATGAGGAGTAGTGTTGCTGGATTGTGCATGTTTGACTTTATTTCTTTTATCCGCTGCGTGAGTTCTTTTGTAATGGCTTTCGGTATTTTACCGACTGAGTTCTATTTCAAAAACCGATTCCTTTAACCGAGTTTTTGGCATTATGGCCTTAATCGTTTCGTCGAAATTCTTATGACGGTATTTAGTATTCTGTAAATGGCTTTTGTGAGTTTCTGAAATATTACCGTCATCGGTCTTTTTGGCGTTTTTGTAAATGGTTTTTAGCCTGGTGAGTTCCGGCGCGGGACCCACGGCGCTATAATGTTTCGTGTAATTACCTGAAATTTTTGGGCATTCTAGCCCATTGAATTATCTTTGAAAACCTTGAGTATCTTAGAAAATAAATTTCGAGACGTACTTTTAAAATGAATTATTTTCTCGTGGTACATTCAAGGTGCCACAACATGTTTCAAAATTCTTCTACCTCGAGGACCAAAATGTTTTGAGATATTTTCGATGTTTAGAAACACTTATACTTAGACCCGAGGGTCGAATATTTCTGAAAGTCTTTCGCTAAAAGAAAATGTCCTCATTTTTACCAAACGCATGATGGTTTTCAAAGTCTCGATAATGATGTTTCACGTTTGTACTTTTTTTGAAAGGTGATACTCAAGATCAACCGGTGTTCTTCTAAATTAATTTCAAAATGAGGTTTTCGTTTTTTTTAAAACCTATCCATTCCCGTTTGAGGGCTGGGTATGTATGTATGATGTTCACGTTGTCATTTTGATATTTGCTCCCGATGTATGATCGAATTGGCGGTGTGAGCGTTGAGTCGTTTTCCACACATTTGTTGTGTTAGCCCCCTGTGAGAGGCGGGATGTTGGTGTTGAATGTTGTCGCCTCGTGGTGATTTCTGCGTTGTCGCGCATGTGCGAGCTGTTAGAGCTTGGTTTGGTTTGACCGTGTGCATTGGTGATGGTTCCGTTATGTGTCGGTTGTTTAATGTCTTGTTACCTTGCTCCCGTTTTTGTGAATTTCATGGACGAGGTCGAAGGTAATACCCGTACTATTTTGACTTCGGTATTTTCTCTTTCTCGAGTCTATCGATTCGCCCATGTTCGTTGATACTTTATGAACTTGTTCTGTATTTCGGTTTCATCGTCCGAACGAACTGTGATCTTGTTGTCGGTTGATCTGGCTATCGCTGTGACTTTTTCGAGTTCGGTTCAATTCTTGTGAACCTTGTTCAGAAGTGACATCATTTGGTTCTATTAGTTCTTTTATTCGAAGTGGATCGGATTTGGAACTCCTGTGTTTTCGACTCTGTCGACTCATTTATGCTCGTTAACATTTTCTGAACTTTCCCTATCCCTTGCTTTTGTTGATCGAACGGGGGTGGTATCGTTTCAGAATAACTCGTTTGTCGTTGTGACTTTTCAATCGCTATTCCCTTTCCTTTGGATCTTATGGGAATGCATGTCTTTTTGTTCTCACCAGATCATCCTGGGAATTATTGTTTGAATTTTATTATCCTTCGTGTTTCGGACATGATTGTTCGATTTTTGTTGTCTCGATCGTTTGTTTGTTCGGTTTTTGTTCTCATTTCGTGATTGTTGAACGTTCAGGATCCTTCCTAATTCCCTTAAGTTCGGGAAATTAGTCTCGTTTTCGATCTTCCAACCCTTGGGCAGTGGAATTCCGTATTTGTTCAGCGTTTGGCTCACGTTTTGATTGATGAACCGTTGGGTCGGTCAATCATATTGATTTTCATTCGTTGTGTTTCGTGATTGTTCGGATAATTGACTTGACTATATTATCCATTTGATAACACTTGTCATTTGTTGTTTTTATTATATCCCTAACGGCGACGTTGTGTTGGTCGCCGTGGAGCGTGTTTTCACGCCGTATGTCTCTTTGCGTTTCTTGCAGCGTTTCTCCGTCGGGCGCGAGTTTTGGTTTTTGTGTATCTCGTTGAGTTTTCCTGGCAGGGTATATTGCTTCTCCCTACTTATTTTAAGTTTCGGGACGAAACTTCTTTTAAGGAGGGTAGAATGTAAAACCCGTAATTTCGATTTCCGGTAATTTCTTTTTTTTTTCGGCGGAAGTCCGTTTTGACGACTCGCTCATGACCGCTTCGTCATTATGAGAATGATTAATTCTACACTTTTTGTCATCCGAGTTCGTTTCGGTGTTGTTTTGTTGAGTTCCGTGCTTTTTAGCGACTTTTCCGCACTTGAGTTCGATTCTTGCGAATCTCGTTCGAAACTGCTGTTTCGAGATTCTCGTAAGTCCGTTTAACTTTGTTAGACATGTTGTGAACTTCGGTTTGGTTATTCGATCACGTATCGTGATTTTCGGGCGTTTTGGGCCATTTTATAATTTACTGAAAGTTACGGGTATCCCCGTATCTGTAATTGTTGTCTCGACCCATTTCTTGGTCGCGTATGATTAATTACGGTATTATATTTTCATTTTGGGTCGTTGATGTTGTCCGCGAACTTTTCGTCGTGTTCGTTCCGTACGTTTTCGGAAATCGAGTCGTCGAGCCCTGGTGGTCGGGTACTGGCCGGACGGTTGCGGGACTGGCCGGATGATTGCAGGCACCGGCCGAACGGGTGCGACAGGAACCGGCGTAGCGCACGCTACGGCCGTAAGGTAGCGCACGCTACGGCCGGGAGGCAGCGCACGCTACGCCCGGTTGTCTGCGCTAGCGGCCGAGGCGATAGGGCGTGGGGTCTTGGACTCGGTGGATCGGCAGGTAGCGCACGCTACTGCCGGACACTACGTACGCTACGGCCGGCAGGTAGCGTACGCTACGGCCGGAAGGCTGCGCACGCTACCTGGCCGAGCAGTCTAGTCCAGGAGGTCACTGGATTGCGGCCTGGGCCGATAGAGCGCGCTAGCTCGGCAGCCTAGCGCACGCTAGTCCGGCCCAGTATAAATGTGGCTGAGCAGCCTCATTTTCACTCATTTTTCATTTCCTTTCTTTTCGATCCGCGGCTGGAGCTTCGGAGGTGACGAAGCCATGTTGTTTAACAACAAATCCACGAAGTTCTTGAGTTCATAACATCAATCAATCATCCGTTATCATCCTTTGATCCAGCGAATCAAGGTAATCTTCCTTAGAACCCTAATTTCGTGAATTTGGGGTTTTTTGCATTTTTGTCCGATTCGTTCCATGTTGTTGATTAATTCATGATGGGTATGATTAATCTTGGTAGTATTTTTATGTTTAACATCATTTAATCCATTGTTCTTCGTCGAATCGAAGTATATTTCTTGATTTCCTTCGAATCGACTTTTTGGGGGATTTGTTCTCGATCTCATTTTCCATCCGTTTTTGATGGATCTATTGTGGTTAAATGATGTTGTTAAACATATTCTATGGATTGTATATCCATATTTCAACTTGGAATTCCGTTTTCGTATTTTGACGGGACGAATCGTGTTCTTGGCCATTTTGGGGGAAATCCTTGAACTTTCGTCATTTGTTCTTTGAATTCAGCGGCTTTGGGTCGTACTTTAGAATTCATTTTCATTGTTATTGTCTTCGTTCGTAGTTCATTGTTGCGGATTGTCGTTCGGTGGAGTCGGCGGGTGATTAGTGCATAATTGATCTAAAAATTCATATACAAAATATTCCTTTTACGGGCATAATCGTACTGATTTGTGATTAAAAATATATATATTACAGATATGTCCAAACATGAGCTAAAAATGGTTATTTTACAGATTACTGACATGAAGCATCAAAAAGGACGGAAAACAAGATCAAATCCGAAACGACGGGAATTTTTCCATGAAAAACGACCATACAAAACGGCGCAAAATGGACCGTGTTCTGTCGGCCGTTTCACATACGGCGCAAAAGAGGCCGTGTCTTGGGCCGTTTCACACACGGCCGGCATTTAGCGCCGTGTCCTCACGCGTATTCCGGAAGAGACCGAGTCACCACAAAACGGCGCAAAACACGGCGAAAAATGGGCCATTTTTCATAGCCGTTTTTGAGACTGATATTTGTGGAATTTTCCACATTTAGCATCTTGTGAGCTCAACAACTATGTATGAAGTCAATGATCTGAAAATGAAGACATGCAAGGAAGATCAAGTGTGAATCAAACACCAAAGACTTGTCAAAGATGCCACAAATTAAATAATCAATTGTATTCTTGAAAATCACCTATAAAAGGACATCTTCATCCATTGCAAAAATTACCCACATTCTTACCAAGAAATCCTCAACTTCTTGCTAAGAAATACTCCTTTCCTTTAGCAATATATTTTCCTTAGAACTTTCAATTTTAGTTTGTATTTTATTTTTGGTTTGAAGTTTTTCTTTCATTTAGTTTGTAATTGAAAAGTGCTTGATCAATAAGCACTTAGTATTTTACTTAGTGTTTTACTTTCAAATTTTGTAAGCTTGTAACCTTTAAACAAGTTTGAAGTTATATTTTGAAGTTTGTTTCTTGCACTTTGATTCATCATATTCAAGTAAGTTTTATCTATTGTCATTAAGTTCTAGTAATTAAAAGTTTCTATATATATATATTATATATATCAATTATTTCTATTATAATTTTAGTATGTATAAACCAATGAGTAGCTAATCTTTCTTCCTAGGGAAGGGGGATTTCTATTAGGTTATATATTGAGTATTTGATTGATTTAAACTATTTTTAGGACTAATTGGTTTAAATAGAGATTGATCATATCCTATTTTTACTAATGAAACCTTCTTGATTGATTGTTGAGTGAATTGGAAACATATCTTTTCAATCTATCAAATGTTAATCTTGTTATCAACATCTTAAGATTGCGAAAGTGGTTAAGACATATTTGATTACGAAAGTACGGAGGTGAAAAGTTGATTACTCGATGAACGATCGTTTATCCTAAAAATAGTCAAGTTAGAGAAATGAAAGGACTAATTGGTTTAAATAGAGATTGATCATATCCTATTTCTACTAGTGAAACCTCCTTGATTGATTGTTAAGTGTATTGGAAACACATCTTTTCAATCTATCAAGTGTTAATCTTGTTATCAACATCTTAAAAAAGTGACAGCGATTAAGACATCTTTGATTACGACAGTACGGAGGTGAAAAGTTGATTACTCGATAAACATTCATTTTTTCTTTTATATCCATATAAATCAATTCCTATACTTAATTAAATACCTAATTTAATGAACCCGTATTCCCCTAGATTTTATAAATTCCAACTCATTTTAATTCTATTCATTTTCACTAGTATAAAAATAGTCTTAATATAAATAGTCTAGTTAAAAATAGTCTTAATATAAATAGTCTAGTATAAATAGTCTTAATATAAATAGTCTAGTATAAATAGTCTTAATATAAATAGTCTAGTATAAATAGTCTTGTTAAACATAGTCTTATTAAAATAGTCTTATTAAAAATAGTTTAAATTAAATATAGTGCATTTTAATTTAATTAATATTTAAAAACCCAATAATCTATTTTAGTATTTATTTCTCGCAATTTGTAACAAAAAATTATACGAAGCCCTGTTGGACAATCCTCGAGAGAAAAGACCTTGGTAGAACTTACCACAAACTACTTCTACCTCGTATATATTTGCAAGCGACTCAAGAACTCCTATTTTTAGGATATTTGATCCCTGATCCTCCACCGGCAACGGCGCCAAAATTTGATCGGTCCAAAAACTTATCCTAAAAATAAGAGTTCTTGAATCGCTCGCAAATATATACGAGGTAGAAGTAGTTTGTGGTAAGTTCTACCAAGGTCTTTTCTCTCGAGGATTGTCCAACAGGGCTTCGTATAATATTTTGTATAGATTGCAAGAAGTAAAAAAATATTCTAAAATAGATTATTGGGTTTTTAAATATTAACTTAATTAAAATGCACTATATTTAATTTAAACTATTTTTAATAAGACTTTTTAATAAGACTATTTTTAAGTAAGACTATTTTTAATACTACTATTTTTAAGAAGACTATTTTTTTTTTTTTTACTAGTGGAAATGAAATAGGATTGAAATGAGTTGGGAGTTTATAAAATCTAGGGGATTACGGGTTCATTAAATTAGGTTTTTAATTAAGTATAGGAATTGATTTACACGGATATAAAAGAAAAACGAATGTTTATCGAGTAATCAACTTTTCACCTCTGTACTTTCGTAATCAAAGATGTCTTAACCACTTTCGCAATCTTAAGATGTTGATAACAAGATTTACACTTGATAGATTGAAGAGATATGTTTCCAATTCACTCAACAATCAATCAAGGAGATTTCATTAGTAGAAATAGGATATGATCAATCTCTATTTAAACCAATTAGTCCTTTTTAATCAAAATAGTGTAAATCAATCAAATACTCAATATATAACCTAATAGAAATCCCCCTTCCCCTAGGAAGAAAGATTAGCTACTCATTGGTTTATACAAACTAAAATTATAATAGAAATAATTGATATACATAATATATATATATATATATATAAACTTTTAATTACTAGAACTTAATGACAATAGATAAAACTTATTTGAATATGATGAATCAAAGTGCAAGAAACAAACTTCAAAATATAACTTCAAACTTGTTTAAAGGTTACAAGCTTACCAAAATTGAAAGTAAAATACTAAGTGCTTATTGATCAAGCACTTTTCAATTACAAACTAAATGAAAGAAAAACTTTAAACTAAAAATGAAATACAAAGTAAACTGAGAGTTCTAAGGAGAAAATATCTTGCTAAAAGAAATGGGAGTTTCTTGGCAAGAAGAGGAGTAATTTTTGCAATGGATGAAGATGTCCTTTTATAGGTGATTTTCAAGAATACAATTGATTATTTAATTTGTGGCATCTTTGACAAGTCTTTGGTGTTTGATTCACACTTGATCTTCCTTGCATGTCTTCATTTTCAGATCATTGACTTCATACATAGTTGTTGAGCTCACAAGATGCTAAATGTGGAAAATTCCACAAATATCAGTCTAAAAAACGGCTATGAAAAACGGCCCATTTTTCGCCGTGTTTTGCGCCGTTTTGTGGTGACTCGGTCTCTTCCGGAATACGCGTGAGGACACGGCGCTAAATGCCGGCCGTGTGTGAAACGGCCCAAGACACGGCCTCTTTTGCGCCGTATGTGAAACGGCCGACAGAACACGGTCCATTTTGCGCCGTTTTGTATGGTCGTTTTTCATGGAAAAATTCCCGTCGTTTCGGATTTGATCTTGTTTTCCGTCCTTTTTGATGTTTCATGTCAGTAATCTGTAAAATAACCATTTTTAGCTCATGTTTGGACATATCTGTAATATATATTTTTAATCACAAATCAGTACGATTATGCCCGTAAAAGGAATATTTTGTATATGAATTTTTAGATCAATTATGCACTAATCAAATACCCCACACTTAATTATTTGCTTGTCCTCAAGTAAACCTCAGATATGGTATGATTGAACGTACCAATAATAATTTTTTACCACATCTCAAGGGGTAAATTAGACCAAGTTTTTATAATTTTGTCAAATCTCAAGAAAGTTTCCTTTTTAAACAAAAAGCATGAATTCATAGAACTCATTTGGATAAGTGTATCGCTCACTCTCAAGTGTATATGGGACATATTTTCGCTCAAGCTTATTTAATAAAGTGAAAATTTCCATAGGCGTGCAAATCGTCTTTTATCTCTACCACTTGTGTGTGTAACGTTGTGAATCAAAAAGGACTTTAAGGTTGTAATGTCGGCTCTTTGGTTGGGGTAGGGAAATATGGATAAAGTGACTTGAAACCGAACATTAGAAAATATTCTGAATCGAGTTTTATCAACTGGTAAGCACTTTAGAAGCTATTTAATTAAGCTTTCTATCAATCCCCTTACTTATGCTTCGATTTATCTGAGCTCTTTTTCTTGCTTTTCAATCAACCATTTTTTTTTTGGGTTGTTTATTATCTGTTTTACGCGAATGTAAACGATGGGTCACATGAATACACCCGGTTACTAGGATAAAAAACATACACAAGTTGCTTTTATGCATACTCATATCTAAGGTAACTGTTTTACGCGAATGTAAACATGGGTCACATGAATACACCCGGTTACTAAGTTCCCAAAAACAGCGGAGTAAATATTTTCTCCATTTTTCAACACTACCAACAATATATATCACCCGATGTCACCACACAATATCTTCATCCTTGTCAAAAATAATTTCTAACTGTTCAAGTTGTAACACCCCCAATCCACTCAGGGATATTACACGCCGTAGACCCTCTCCTCGAGGATCTACCAGGCTGGTAACAACATTTAACATCTTGACAATGCCTTCAAGGCTAAAATGACTCAGTAGACCGATTTGGTCTTTCCACAATTACATACAACTCAAATACAACTCATGCCCACGAGGGACAAAATATACAACCACACCTGCATAACGGAACAATATAGCAAATGAAAATAAAGTACAACTGAACCAACACACGATGTACGGTTCCTCATGTGATTAGTATCGATCATCTTTCATCATCCTTCGTGCCGACCCTGTGTTATGCTCCAAAACCTGAATGCAAAAACAGACATCCACCCCCCGAATACTCGGGGGTTAGCAAAACTCCACTGTTTTGCTAGTGCAAGAACAAAGTGCAAATACGAGCCATACAATTCACATTCAACGAATAACAATAACCGAGGATCCTCAAAGATCCAAACAAAACGAAAAGTACTTCCCGAGGCAAGGGTTTTGAGAAAACATTTCAAAATCGAAACATCATAAATCAATGGAAGTAATTTATAAAACGGTTTAGAATGCCATCGAGAGTTTTAATAGAAAACAATTTAGGATTATCAAATCCTACTTTTCAAAATCCAAAAGATAAAAGGGGGTCACCGCCCCAAAGGTTTACTTCCCGAAAAATGATATTTACCAAACCGTTGGGATTTTAGCCCCAAATCCGTAAAATGACTTTTACAAAAACGTTGGGATTTTAGCCCCAAATCCGTCAACTCACAAGACACAAGAACGACCACAAGGATAGTCTTCCAACCTCAAAATCCACAAATAAAGGATTTAAAATAACCAACAAAATACTCTAGTGCCATCCTAGCCAAGTAAGCCAAACTAAAAACTTACCTCTTACACACTTAGTCAATGCATGCAATCATGAAAACCGTTCAAAAGCACTCATTTCCGAAATGCCAATATCAAATCACATTTGTAAAATGCACCACAATTAACCGCGGACCCACGGCCTTCGTGGATCCTCGCCGAGACCCCGTCGGATCTAACCCACAAAGTGGTTAAAAGCAAGCTCGCGGTCCCACGGCCTTCGTGGAGCCCTACCGAGACCCCGTCGGATCTAACCCGTAGTGAGCATACACACACACACGTTACTCATGCAATACTAACATGCTAAGAATGTAAGTTCATTAAGAATACTTACTAGAGATGGCCATTTATCCGACAACATTATCAACTCCCCAAAACATAATAACAGATTAAACCCGAATACACAATTCCATAACTTTAAAAATAGGGATATCATCAAAGCCTTCAACGTTCAAAATAATCAAATCATAATCAATTTCCAAAACACAACGTTCACAAAACACACACGCGTTTTGAAAGAGAGCCTTTAACGAGGCCAAACCGAAATCCTTTGAAAATTCATTTCAAATAACCAAACAAACACATCAAGACGACCACCGATCATCATATCCATAAAACGAGAAAAGTATGGGCAAGGTACTTGCCTCGAATAACCACATCGCGGAGAATCGACCGAAGTAGGTTGGCACGAACCGACTACGAACTCGCCGACTCCACCGAATGACAATCCACAACAACGAACTAAGAACGAAAACAATAACAACGAAAATGAATTCCAAAGTACGACCCAAAGCCGCTGAATTCAAAGAACAAATGACGAAAGTTCACGGATTTCCCCCAAAACGGCCAAGAACACGATTCGTTCCGTCAAACCATGAAAACGGAATTCCAAGTTGAAATATGGATATACAATCCATAGAATATGTTTAACAACATCATTTAACCATAATCGATCCATCGAAAATGGATGAAAAACGAGATCGGGGACAAATCCCCCAAAAAGTCAATTCGAAGGAAATCAAGAAATATACTTCGATTCGACGAAGAACAATGGATTAAATTATGTTAAACACAAGAATACTACCAAGATTAATCATACCCATCATGAATTAATCAACAACACGGAACGAATCGGACGAAAATGCAAAAATCCCCAAATTCACGAAATTAGGGTTCTAAGGAAGATTACCTTGATTCGCTGGATCAAAGGTTGATAACGGACGATCGATTGATGTTATGAACTCAAGGACTTCATGGATTTGTTGTTAAACAACATGGCTTCGTCACCCATGAATCCCCACTTGTGGACGGAGAAGGAAGGAAGTGAAAAACGAAGTGAAATGTGACTGCTCAGCCACATTTATACTGGGCCAGACTAGCGTGCGCTAGCCTTCCCGGACTAGCGTGCGCTATCGGCCGAGTACCCTCGGCCAGGGCCCACACGACCCGGCACCACCGACCAAATTCTGCCGACCATGACTCGTCTCCCGACTCCCGCTAGCGTGCGCTACGGCCGGAAGCCTGCGCGCGCTAGCCGACTGCCCAGAGCCACCGGATCGAACCGCCGGCCAGTAACGACGCTAGCCGGCCGACGCCGGCGCTTACGCCCGACTAGCGCGCTACGCTCGGCTTAGCATGCGCTACTGCCGATCTGACCGAGTCGAGAACCTCGAAACCCCATCGCCTGTGCCCGGAGCAAGGCGTCGTTAGGCGGCAGAAGCGTCGCTACACTGCCGGTTAGCGCAGCCTTTCCGGCCGTAGCGTGCGCTTACGCCGGATCTCGCCGCACCGTCCGGCCGGTGCCTGCAATCGTCCGGCCATCCCGCCACCGTCCGGCGATCCCGCAAGAACCGTGGCTCGGCGACCCGATTTAAACGCACGGAATGAACACGGCGAAAAGTTCACGGACGACATAAACGACTCGAAATGAAAACGTAATACCATATTTAGTGATACGTGACCAAGAAACGGTCGAGACAACCATTACAGATACGATACCCGTAACTTTCAAGAAATTACAAAATGGCCCAAACGCCTGAAATCACGATACGTGATCGAATAACCAAACCGAAGTTCACAACACGTCTAACAAAGTTAAACGGACTTATCGAAACTCGAAGCGGGTTTGAGCGAGATTCGCAAGAATCGAACTCAAGCGCGAAAAGTCGCTAAAAGCACGGAATTCAACAAAACGACACCGAACGAACTCGGATGTCAAAAAGTGTAGAATTAATCATTCTCAGAATGACGAAACGGTCATGAGCGAGTCGTCAAAACGGACTCCGACCGAAAAAAGGAATTTGCCGAAAATCGAAAATTGCGGATATTACATTCTACCCTCCTTAAAAGAAGTTTCGTCCCGAAACTTAAAACAAGTAGGGAGAAGGAATATTCCGCCAAGGAAAACTCATCGAGATACACAAGAATGCGTAACTAACGCCCAACGGCGAAACGTTACAAACAACGCAATGGAATATACGGCGTGAAAACACGCTCCACGGCGACTAACACAACGTCGCCGTTAGCGATATAATAAAACCAACAAACGACAAGCGTCATCAAACGGATAATATAGCCAAGTCAATTATCCGACAATCACAAAACACAACGAACGAAAACCAATATGATTGACCAACCCAATGGTACATCAATCAAAACGCGAGTCAACCGAACAAACACGGAATCCCACCGCTAAATTTGGAAGATCGAAAGCGAAACTAATTTCCCGAAGGGAATTACGAAGGAGCCCGAATGTTCACCAATCACGGAACGAGGTCAATAAAACCGAACAATCAAGCGATCTAACCACAACGATCGAGACAACAAAAATCGAAGAATCATGTTCGAATCACGAAGAACAATAAAATTTCAAACAACAACTCCAAGGTTCACATCTCGACTCGAGACAATATATGATCCGGTGAAAACAACAGGATGTGCATTCACATAAGATCCACAGAAAGGGAATAGCAATTAAAAGTCACAACGACAAGCGAGTTATTAGAAACAATACCACACTCGTTCGATAGACAAAACAAGGGTAGGACAAGCTCGAAATGTCAACGAACATAAATGAGTCGACAGTCGAAAACATAAGAGTTCCAAATCCGATTCACTTGAATAAAAGAACTAATAGAACCGAGATGATGTCACTCCCAAACAAGGTTCACAAGAATCGAACTCAACAGAAAAAGTAACATCGATAACCGGATCGACCCACAACAAGATCACGGCTCGTTCGGACGATGAAATCGAAATCTGAGAACAAGTTCATCGTGCCACGAACATGAGCGAATCGATAGGCGGAGAAAGAGAAAATACAGAAGTCAAAATAGTACGGGCATTACCTCCGACCTCGTCCACGAAATTCACAAAAACGGGAGCAAGGTAACAAGACATTAAACAATCGACACATAACGGAACCATCACCGATGCACACGGTCATACCAAACCAAGCTCTAACAGCTCGCACATACGCGACAACACAGAAATCACCACGAGGCGACAACATTCAACACCAACATCCCGCCTCTTCACAGGGGGCTAGCACAACCAATGTGTGGAAAGCGACTCAACGCTCACACCGCCAATTCGATAATACTCGGGAGAAAGTATCAAAATGACAACGCGAACATCATACATTCATACCCAGCCCTCAAACGTGAATGGATAGGTTTTAAAAACGAAAACCTCATTTTGAAAATAATTTGAAGAATACCGATTGATCTTGAGTATCACCTTTCAAAAAAAGTACAAACGTGAAACATCGTTATCGAGACATTGGAGAACCATTTCGCATTTGATAAGAATGAAGATACTTTCTCTTAATGAAAACTTTCAAAATATTCGACCCTCGGGTCTAAATAAAAGTGTTTCTAAAATATTGAAAATATCTCAAAGCATTTTGGTCCTCGAGGTAGAAAATTTTTGAAATATATTGTGGCACCTAGGATGTACCACAAGAAAATAACTCATTTGAAAAGTATGTCTCGAAATTTATTTTTCTAAGATATTCAAGGTTTTCAAAAATCCAATAGGCCAGAATGCCCAAAACTCACACATACCGACGTTCACTAAAACAACTCCTAGCACACGCATCAAAAAGTTTAAAATCAAGACAATATATGTCTTTAAACGGAAATAAACGATAAAATACCACATTCAGAACAAAACCACCGATAAAATACTCTCCCGGCTGCTAGTGAACAAGTCGAACAGCGTATACGCACAAATCTTCCACAAGAGACTTGTAAAGCGTGCAAATCGATTCGAAAATCATCAACAACGGAGAAAAACAACAATAAAAAGACATCACAAGCGACGACACTCCTCGTATAAATCAAATACGAAAGTCGACTAAATACATATCGTGAAATCAAAATTCACATAAGGATTCCACCACTTAACAAATAATCATAAAAATAGCTCGTGTCACACGAGGCACAACACAAAGAAGGGAGACTTACTTCCACAGTCGCACGAAGATGATGATCGCCCCCGATACTAATCACGACCAACAAACTCAAGCGACGCGTCGCGACATTTCGATCGGATAAAATCCGGCGAAACAAGACTCAAACAACACGACTTGACCCGGCGGCTAGGTTTCCTCAACCTAAGCTCCGATACCATTTATGTAACACCCCAATCCACTCGGGGATATTACACGCCGTAGACCCTCTCCTCGAGGATCTACCAGTGGTAACAACATTTAACATCTTGACAATGCCTTCAAGGCTAAAATGACTCGATGGACCGATTTGGTCTTTCCACAATTACATACAACTCAAATACAACTCATGCTCACGCAGGGGACAATATACAACCCCACCCGTACAACGGGAACAAGATAGCAGCGGAACATACAGTACAACTGAACCAACCCACGATGTACGGTTCCTCATGTGATTAGTATCGATCATCTTTAATCATCCTTCGTGCCGACCCTGTGTTATGCTCCAAAACATGAATGCAAACACATACATCCACCCCGAATACTCGGGGTTAGCAAACTCCACCTTTGTTTTGCTAGTGCAAGAACAAAGTGCAAATACGAGCCATACAATTCACATTCCACGAATAACAATAACCGAGGATCCTCAAAGATCCAAACGAAGCGAAAAGTACTTCCCGAGGCAAGGGTTTTGAGAAAACATTTCAAAATCGAAACATCATAAATCAATGGAAGTAATTTATAAAACGGTTTAGAATGCCATCGAGAGTTTTAATAGAAAACAATTTAGGATTATCAAATCCTACTTTTCAAAATCCGAAAGATAAAAGGGGGTCACCGCCCCAAAGGTTTACTTCCCAAAAATGATATTTACCAAACCGTTGGGATTTTAGCCCCAAATCCGTAAAATGACTTTTACAAAAACGTTGGGATTTTAGCCCCAAATCCGTCAACTCACAAGACACAAGAAGCGACCACAAGGTTCGTCTTCCAACCTCAAAATCCACAAATAAAGGATTTAAAATAACCAACAAAATACTCTAGTGCCATCCTAGCCAAGTAAGCCAAACGAACAACTTACCTCTTACACACTTAGTCAATGCATGCAATCATGAAAACCGTTCAAAAGCACTCATTTAAAATGCCAATATCAAATCACATTTGTAAAAATGCACCACAATTAACCGCGGACCCACGGCTTCGTGGATCCTGCCGAGACCCGTCGGATCTAACCACAGTGGTTAAAAGCAAGCTCGCGGTCCCACGGCTTCGTGGAGCCCTACCGAGACCCGTCGGATCTAACCCGTAGTGAGCATACACAAACACAGACTCGTTACTCATTCAATACTCACATGCTAAGAATGTATGTTCATTAAGAATACTTACTAGAGATGGCGATTTATCCGACAACATTATCAACTCCCAAAACATAATAACAGATTAAACCCGAATACACAATTCCATAACTTTAAAAATAGGGATATCATCAAAGCCTTCAACGTTCAAAATAATCAAATCATAATCAATTTCCAAAACACAACGTTCACAAAACACACACGCGTTTTGAAAGAGAGCCTTTAACGAGGCCAAACCGAAATCCTTTGAAAATTCATTTCAAATAACCAAACAAACACATCAAGACGACCACCGATCATCATATCCATAAAACGAGAAAAGTATGGGCAAGGTACTTGCCTCGAATAACCACATCGCGGAGAATCGACCGAAGTAGGTTGGCACGAACCGACTACGAACTCGCCGACTCCACCGAATGACAATCCACAACAACGAACTACGAACGAAAACAATAACAACGAAAATGAATTCCAAAGTACGACCCAAAGCCGCTGAATTCAAAGAACAAATGACGAAAGTTCACGGATTTCCCCCAAAACGGCCAAGAACACGATTCGTTCCGTCAAACCATGAAAACGGAATTCCAAGTTGAAATATGGATATACAATCCATAGAATATGTTTAACAACATCATTTAACCATAATCGATCCATCGAAAATGGATGAAAAACGAGATCGGGGACAAATCCCCGAAAAGTCAATTCAAGGAAATCAAGAAATATACTTCGATTCGACGAAGAACAATGGATTAAATGATGTTAAACACAAGAATACTACCAAGATTAATCATACCCATCATGAATTAATCAACAACACGGAACGAATCGGACGAAAATGCAAAAATCCCCAAATTCACGAAATTAGGGTTCTAAGGAAGATTACCTTGTTCGCTGGATCAAAGGTTGATAACGGACGATCGATTGATGTTATGAACTCAAGGACTTCATGGATTTGTTGTTAAACAACATGGCTTCGTCACCCATGAATCCCCACTCGCGGACGGAGAAGGAAGGAAGTGAAAAACGAAGTGAGCTATGTTGCTCACCACATTTATCTTGGGCCGACTAGCGTGCGCTAGCCTTCCCGGACTAGCGTGCGCTATCGGCCGGTATCGGCCGAGTACCCTCGGCCAGGGCCCACACGACCCGGCACCACCGACCAAATTCTGGCGACCATGACTCGTCTCCCGACTCCCGCTAGCGTGCGCTACGGCCGGAAGCTTTGCGCTAGCCGACTGCCCGATAGCCACCGGATCAATCTGCCGGCAGTAACGTCGCTTCCGGCCGACAGCGTGCGCTACGCCTGCCGACTAGCGCGTGCTACGCTCGGCTTAGCGTGCGCTACCTGCCGATCCTGACCGAGTCCAGAACCTCAGAAACCCCACTGCCCAGGCCCGATAGCGTGCGTTAGGCCAGCCGGTAGCGTGCGCTACACCTGCCGGTTAGCGCGCAGCCTTCCGGCCGTAGCGTGCGCTACGCGGATCTGCCGCACCCGTCGGCCGGTGCCTGTCGTCCGGCGATCCGCCACCGTCCGGCGATCCATAGCCGTCAGGGCTCGACGACCCGATTTCCGAAAACGCACGGAATGAACACGACGAAAAGTTCACGGACGACATAAACGACTCGAAATGAAAACGTAATACCATATTTAGTGATACGTGACCAAGAAACGGGTCGAGACAACCATTACAGATACATATACCCGTAACTTTCAAGAAATTACAAAATGGCCCAAAACGCCCGGAAATCACGATACGTGATCGAATAACCAAACCGAAGTTCACAACACGTCTAACAAAGTTAAACGGACTTACTGGAAACTCGAAATGTTAGCCAACGAGATTCGCAAGAATCGAACTTAAGCGCGGAAAAGTCGCTAAAAAGCACGGAACTCAACAAAACGACACCGAAACGAACTCGGATGTCAAAAAGTGTAGAATTAATCATTCTCAGAATGACGAAACGGTCATGAGCGAGTCGTCAAAACGGACTCCGACCGAAAAAAGGAATTTGCCGAAAATCGAAAATTGCGGATATTACACAAGTATGGGTCAAAGGATTCATAGTGATGGAAAGCTCAGTATGTGGTTAACAATAAAATAGGCAATAAGCTCAATTGGGTTAACGAGGGAATTAGTAATTTTTGGGGTAGGCTGAAAAAGATTGAAAGGCTAAAAAAAATCGCCAAAAATCATTTTCACTATTTTGAACACACTTCGTAGTTTTGAGTAAGATACCAATGCACGTTCTAGAGTTTCACAACACAAATAGCGCACTCAATCAAAGGAGATTTTCGCATGATAGCAAGTAAACAATGGCTCAAAAGCTCACAAGGTTTTAAAAATATATGTTTCATGAATTCACACAAAATATTTTTTTTTTTTTTTTTGGAACAATTGAGTTTGACCTTTCATCGAAAAATTCAAGTTTTAAAACATGGTCATTTTACCGTACCAAAATTTTTATAAACAAGTCTCCCGAGGTGAGTAGTAAGACATATTACAAATTGACTGTTGGAGGTAATTTTTTATTTAAAAATTTCATATATTTTCGATATCACCCCACACTTTAGAAATAAGCATTGTCCTCAATGTATTGAAAAGATAGAAGAAAAAGGACTCCCCTGTCGTGTGGTACGGTTGATCCTCATAGCAATTCCTAATAAGAACTTTCAAACAAAAGCAGAAAACCATGTTGAAATAAGTTAAATAAAAACAAAATCCATAATTGCAAGAAGAAAGAAAAAAAATACGCAAACAGTCTAAACAAGCCATAAAGAAAAAGAAGTCGGAAGAATAACACAAATAAAATAAAATAAAAAGTAGCACTAAGCCGATGTCCCGGGCGGTGGTGATGGTGGTCTGATGCCGAAGTGCTGCTGAATGCGAGCCATCTGCTCGTCTGTTCGGTCGAGACGATCGTTTACCTTTTCAAGCTCACATTTGATAACCTCCTGATCGTCTCTGATGTAGCTAATCGCCTCCCAAATACGACGGAGAAGGGACTGGGACTGGGGTTGACGGCTCGGATGGCGGGATTCGGTTGTCTCTCGTGTAGGGCTCTCGCCGTCACCTCCGTCAGTCGGAGAATTTTCCTCGTCATCGCGCTGTGCGGCCTCCTCAAATTCGATACCCATTCGGTTACAAGTAGCACGCCTAAATTTGTCCCGGTTATTAATTAATGTGCGGTCAGCATATGAGAAGTCCACATCCGCCTCCTTGAGTATCAATGTGATCAACCGGGGATAAGGGATGGAGTGCTTGGGGCTTTTATTCCTTAGGAAATCTCTCATGTGATTGTATATAATACTCCCATAATTCAATCCCTGTATAGCACTTAGCCCATGCACCATTTTATCCAAAAAGTATAAATCCCCAACTCGTACCTCATTTTTACCACTCGAACGCGGAAGAACATTTGTGCCGAGAAGATATAAAATGAGGCGATGCTGGTCGGAGAAGGATAAGGTCCCGATCTTTACTCCATCCTTTCGGGAAGGAGTGTACTGGATGTCAAACCGCGCCATCGCACTACTAGTGTTCCACACCGGTCCTTCTGGGGGATTGAAGGATTTTCTGAAATTTACTTTCTC
The DNA here is from genome assembly GCA_033398695.1 of Orobanche coerulescens. Taxonomy (NCBI): domain Eukaryota; kingdom Viridiplantae; phylum Streptophyta; class Magnoliopsida; order Lamiales; family Orobanchaceae; genus Orobanche; species Orobanche coerulescens. The sequence goes on along the minus strand of JAWKAU010000109.1, from coordinate 262,863 downwards.
CCCCTCGTCCGGAGTGTGGAGCGAGTGATTTATCGAGCTCTCGGTGATTACCACTGGTGTCCCTCTAACCGTGCTTCGTATAGCGTAATCATCTTTGCGTTTTGCTTCTACGTTGGCGTAGAATTCACGGACCAAATCGCCGATCAAATTTTGGCGCCCTGTTCAAGGATCATCTTTGCGTTTTGCTTCTTCGTATAGAATTCAAGGATACTCCACCAGTCCTTTTTGGTCGTATTAAATATAGTGCATTTTAATTTAAACTATTTTTAATAAGACTATTTTAATAAGACTATTTTTAACAAGACTATTTATACTAGACTATTTATATTAAGACTATTTATACTAGACTATTTATATTAAGACTATTTATACTAGACTATTTATATTAAGACTATTTTTAACTAGACTATTTATATTAAGACTATTTTTATACTAGTGAAAATGAATAGAATTAAAATGAGTTGGAATTTATAAAATCTAGGGGAATACGGGTTCATTAAATTAGGTATTTAATTAAGTATAGGAATTGATTTATATGGATATAAAAGAAAAAATGAATGTTTATCGAGTAATCAACTTTTCACCTCCGTACTTTCGTAATCAAAGATGTCTTAATCGCTGTCACTTTTTTAAGATGTTGATAACAAGATTAACACTTGATAGATTGAAAAGATGTGTTTCCAATACACTTAACAATCAATCAAGGAGGTTTCACTAGTAGAAATAGGATATGATCAATCTCTATTTAAACCAATTAGTCCTTTCATTTCTCTAACTTGACTATTTTTAGGATAAACGATCGTTCATCGAGTAATCAACTTTTCACCTCCGTACTTTCGTAATCAAAGATGTCTTAACCACTTTCGCAATCTTAAGATGTTGATAACAAGATTAACATTTGATAGATTGAAAAGATATGTTTCAATTCACTCAACAATCAATCAAGAAGGTTTCATTAGTAAAAATAGGATATGATCAATCTCTATTTAAACCAATTAGTCCTAAAAATAGTTTAAATCAATCAAATACTCAATATATAACCTAATAGAAATCCCCTTCCCTAGGAAGAAAGATTAGCTACTCATTGGTTTATACATACTAAAATTATAATAGAAATAATTGATATATATAATATATATATAGAAACTTTTAATTACTAGAACTTAATGACAATAGATAAAACTTACTTGAATATGATGAATCAAAGTGCAAGAAACAAACTTCAAAATATAACTTCAAACTTGTTTAAAGGTTACAAGCTTACAAAATTTGAAAGTAAAACACTAAGTAAAATACTAAGTGCTTATTGATCAAGCACTTTTCAATTACAAACTAAATGAAAGAAAAACTTCAAACCAAAAATAAAATACAAACTAAAATTGAAAGTTCTAAGGAAAATATATTGCTAAAGGAAAGGAGTATTTCTTAGCAAGAAGTTGAGGATTTCTTGGTAAGAATGTGGGTAATTTTTGCAATGGATGAAGATGTCCTTTTATAGGTGATTTTCAAGAATACAATTGATTATTTAATTTGTGGCATCTTTGACAAGTCTTTGGTGTTTGATTCACACTTGATCTTCCTTGCATGTCTTCATTTTCAGATCATTGACTTCATACATAGTTGTTGAGCTCACAAGATGCTAAATGTGGAAAATTCCACAAATATCAGTCTCAAAAACGGCTATGAAAAACGGCCCATTTTTCGCCGTGTTTTGCGCCGTTTTGTGGTGACTCGGTCTCTTCCGGAATACGCGTGAGGACACGGCGCTAAATGCCGGCCGTGTGTGAAACGGCCCAAGACACGGTCCACTTTGCGCCGTATGTGAAACGGCCAAACGAGAACACGGTCCATTTGCGCCGTTTTGTATGGTCGTTTTCATGGAAAAATTCCGTCGTTTTGGATTTGATCTTGTTTTCCGTCCTTTTGATGCTTCATGTCGATGTCTGTAAAATAACCATTTTTAGCTCATGTTTGGACATATCGTAATATATATATTTTTAATCACAAATCGATGCGATTATGCCCGTAAAAGGAATATTTTGTATATGAATTTTTAGATCAATTATGCACTAATCAAATACCCCACACTTAATTATTTGCTTGTCCTCAAGTAAACCTCGGATATGGTATGATTGAACGTACCAATAATAATTTTTACCACATCTCAAGGGGTAAATTAGACCAAGTTTTTATAATTTTGTCAAATCTCAAGAAAGTTTCCTTTTTAAACAAAAGCATGAATTCATAGAACTCATTTGGATAAGTGTATCGCTCACTCTCAAGTGTATATGGGACATATTTTCGCTCAAGCTTATTTAATAAAGTGAAAATTTCCATAGGCGTGCAAATCGTCTTTTATCTCTACCACTTGTGTGTGTAACGTTGTGAATCAAAAAGGACTTTAAGGTTGTAATGTCGGCTCTTTGGTTGGGGTAGGGAAATATGGATAAAGTGACTTGAAACCGAACATTAGAAAATATTCTGAATCGAGTTTTATCAACTGGTAAGCACTTTAGAAGCTATTTAATTAAGCTTTCTATCAATCCCCTTACTTATGCTTCGATTTATCTGAGCTCTTTTTCTTGCTTTTCAATCAACCATTTTTTTTTTGGGTTGTTTATTATCTGTTTTACGCGAATGTAAACGATGGGTCACATGAATACACCCGGTTACTAGGATAAAAAACATACACAAGTTGCTTTTATGCATACTCATATCTAAGGTAACTGTTTTACGCGAATGTAAACATGGGTCACATGAATACACCCGGTTACTAAGTTCCCAAAAACAGCGGAGTAAATATTTTCTCCATTTTTAAACACTACCAACAATATATATCACCCGATGTCACCACACAATATCTTCATCCTTGTCAAAAATAATTTCTAACTGTTCAAATATGGGTCAAAGGATTCATAGTGATGGAAAGCTCAGTATGTGATTAACAATAAAATAGGCAATAAGCTCAATTGGGTTAACGAGGGAATTAGTAATTTTTGGGGTAGGCTGAAAAAGATTGAAAGGCTAAAAAAAATCGCCAAAAATCATTTTCACTATTTTGCACACACTTCGTAGTTTTGAGTAAGATACCAATGCACGTTCTAGAGTTTCACAACACAAATAGCGCACTCAATCAAAGGAGATTTTTGCATGATAGCAAGTAAACAATGGCTCAAAAGCTCACAAGGTTTTCAAAATATATGTTTCATGAATTCACACAAAATATTTTTTTTTTTTTTTGGAACAATTGAGTTTGACCTTTCATCGAAAAATTCAAGTTTTAACACATGGTCATTTTACCGTACCAAAATTTTTATAAACAAGTCTCCCGAGGTGAGTAGTAAGACATATTACAAATTGACTGTTGGAGGTAATTTTTTATTTAAAAATTTCATATATTTCCGATATCACCCCACACTTTAGAAATAAACATTGTCCTCAATGTATTGAAAAGATAGAAGAAAAAGGACTCTCCTGTCGTGTGGTACGGTTGATCCTCATAGCAATCCCTAATAAGAACTTTCAAACAAAAGCAGAAAACCATGTTGAAATAAGTTAAATAAAAACAAAATCCATAATTGCAAGAAGAAAGAAAAAAAATACGCAAACAGTCTAAACAAGCCATAAAGAAAAAGAAGTCGGAAGAATAACACAAATAAAATAAAATAAAAAGTAGCACTAAGCCGATGTCCCGGGCGGTGGTGATGGTGGTCTGATGCCGAAGTGCTGCTGAATGCGAGCCATCTGCTCGTCTGTTCGGTCGAGACGATCGTTTACCTTTTTAAGCTCACATTTGATAACCTCCTGATCGTCTCTGATGCAGCTAATCGCCTCCCAAATACGACGGAGAAGGGACTGGGACTGGGGTTGACGGCTCGGATGGCGGGATTCGGTTGTCTCTCGTGTAGGGCTCTCGCCATCACCTCCGTCAGTCGGAGAATTTTCCTCATCATCGCGCTGTGCGGCCTCCTCGAATTCGATACCCATTCGGTTACAAGTAGCACGCCTCAATTTGTCCCGGTTATTAATTAATGTGCGGTCGACATATGAGAAGTCCACATCCGCCTCCTTGAGTATCAATGTGATCAACCGGGGATAAGGGATGGAGTGCTTGGGGCTTTTATTCCTTAGGAAATCTCTCATGTGATTGTATATAATACTCCCATAATTCAATCCCTGTATAGCACTTAGCCCATGCACCATTTTATCCAAAAAGTATAAATCCCCAACTCGTACCTCATTTTTACCACTCGAACGCGGAAGAACATTTGTGCCGAGAAGATATAAAATGAGGCGATGCTGGTCGGAGAATTAGACTATTAAATATCCTAAAAATAGGATACTCCACCGGTCCTAGAAATCGTGTTCTTGGCCATTTTGGGGGAAATCCTTGAACTTTCGTCATTTGTTCTTTGAATTCAGCGGCTTTGGGTCGTACTTTGGAATTCATTTTCATTGTTATTGTCTTCGTTCGTAGTTCATTGTTGCGGATTGTCGTTCGGTGGAGTCGGCGGGTTCGTAGTCGGTTCGTGTCAACCTACTTCGGTCGATTCTCCGCGTTGTTCTTATTCGAGGCAAGTACCTTGCCCATACTTTTCTTATTTTATGGATATGATGATCGGTGATCGTCTTGGTGTGCTTGTTTGGTTGTTTGAAATGAAGTTTCCAAAGATTTCGGTTTGGCCTCGATAAAGGCTCTCTTTCAAAATGCGTATGTATTTTGTGAACGGTGTGTTTGGGAATTGATTATGATTTGGTCATTTTGAACGTTAAAGGATTTGATGATATCCCTGTTGTTTAAAGTTATGGATTCGTGTATTCCGTATTTAATCTTGTTATTGTATTTTTGAAGTGTTTGATAATGGTGTCGGATTAGTGGCCATCTCTAGTAAGTATTCTTGATGAACTTACATTCTTAGCATATTAGTATTGCATGAGTAACGTGTGTGTGTGTGTGTATGCTCACTATGGGTTAGATCCGACGGGGTCTCGGTAGGGGTCCACGGATGGGTGGATCCGCGAGCTTACTTTTAACAACTATGGGTTAGATCCAACGGGGTCTCGGTAGGGGTCCACGGAGGGGTGGATCCACGGTTAATTGTGGTGCATTTTACAAATGTGATATGATTATGGCATTTCCGGAAATGAGTGCTTTTAAACGGTTTTCATGATTGCATGCATTGACTAAGTGTGTAAGAGGTAAGTTGTTTGAAACGAGAATCGGGCTAAGGCCCTAATGTTTACGAAACGGTTTTGTAAATTGGGACTCGAGGTCCAAAAAAGCATGGAATTTAGGAGCTCATAGGCTTCCAGTCAGCAATATATATGTTACTTGATCTGCTTCCTGTAAGCACAACTTCTTTGGTCTGGATGTTCTTGAATCTACAGCGATCTATATAGAATTTCACCGAGAACTGTTTGTCACAGAACTGGCTGATACTAAGTAGATTGAACTGTAAGCCTTCATAAGCTACATCGGTGACTTTGAATTTTCCTACAAGAAGGTTTCCTTTTCCTCTTGTTCTTCCTTTAGATTTATCACTGAAGTGCACTTTTGGACCGTGACCTTCTACGAAATCTGATAGCTTGCTTCTATCTCCGGTCATGTGCCGAGAGAATCCACTATTGAAGTACCAAATGTCCTCGTCTAGAATGTCCTGTATGTAAAGAGATTAAGTAGATTTAGGTCCCCTTTGATTGTTGGGTCCATGAATGTTAGTGCCTTTAGGTACCCAAATTTTCCTGACAGCAATTGGTGTACTATAGGTCACATTCGGTACAGTGTTGCGGTATCTACGTGGGGCATATACGTAGTCGCTATAACCATGATAAGTGTTATGCATGTAAAATTCAGGGTTATTATTATTAGTCCAGTACGAGTGCCGTCTTGGAGGTGGAGCCATTTTCTTTGGCCTAACAGCTTGCCTTCTGGGTCTCCAGTTGGATTCCCAACGCTGTGGTTGATACTGTGCGGACACTTGCTGTCTCGATGAATAATGCGGCTCCTGTATCCAATACCTAGGCGTGCTGTACTGAAAGTACTGTCGTGCGGGCCTTTGATATTTGGATATAGCATTCCTTCTGAACGGCTGTTGGCGCTGTTGATATGCTCGGGGAGCATGCTGTTGTGTGCGCCTTTCAGGTCTGAATGGCTGGTGATTCTGCTGTCTGGAGTATGATTGAGGTGGCGGAATGGCAGCCTTTGCTGTTCGCAGTGCAACAGGTTCCTTCACAGGACTAGGGGTATCTTTCGACACAGGAATGGGTTCCACACCCCTGACAAACACTGTACTAGTTTTCCCTTTGTTTGAACATGAGCTGTATCCTAAGCCACTGTTATCATGAGCATGTTGCCCAGTGCTCAGAATTTCTTCCATTCTTTTGGACGATTTCTCGAAAGATTTCAGAATGGTTTCAAGTTCATCTTCTCGTTTTTTGAGAGTTTTGACTTTGGCTTGAAGTAGAACAAAATCATCTGTCTTTCTCTCATTGTGAGTTTTAACCTCACTTAGTTCATGAGCAAGTTGATGATTGCTCTCCATGACTTTAAAAACATTCAAAAGGCCCATGAGATACTGAAAAATGAGAATATACAGCTCCAACTGTCCAACCTAGAGCTGAAAGATGAAAATGATTTGCTGAAAATAAATTATGAAAATATGTCTATTGATTGTGAAACCAGCAAAGTCGATTATGAAAAAATCATGGAGAGCAATCATCAACTTGCATTGGAAGGAATGATTGAGGTTGAGCTTACCTCATCGTCGCTATCTTCATCTTCCGGAATGTACTTGGCCATAAAGCACATATATGCTTTATCATCGAACTCATCGTCAGATGAATCACTTTCAGTGACCACCTGAAGACATTCTTCGGATTTCGATGGTGTGGGGGAGGCTTCTGACTCTCCGATCAGGGCCTTGAGCTTGTTTTTCCAAGGACGTCTTCGTTCATCCCTCTCTTGTTCCTCGGCTTCCGGCAACCTTTGAACTTTGGAATGAGGACATTTGTATGCATAATGTCCTGGTTTCCTGCAATTATAGCATAGGTTAGCGTCACCAGATGAAGTTTCGGCACTTACCTTGTGGACAGGTTTGGGCCTGTAGGGAGTCTTTCCAGACTGTTTGATGAACTTCTTGAACTTCTGCATGAGAAGCGCCATTTCATCTTGAGACAGGATGTCATCGTCACTGTCAGTATTCTTGTGACTAGGCTTTGACGAGCTGGGCATGCTGTGTCGACGGTTCAATACAGCGGCTAGTGCTGTAACCTTTGAAGGAGATTCTTCATCTTTCTCTCTCCTGTCAATATCATACTCAAAAGCTTTGAGGTCAGAAAAGAGATCAAAAGTAGATATTTCATTTAGATTACACGACACACGCATAACTGTGGTCTTAATGTCCCATCGGGCAGGGAGAGATCTGAAAATTTTTAAATTCTTCTCCTTTTGGGTATAAATTTTGCCCAATGCTTCAAGTTCACCAATAATTCCAGTGAATCTGAGGTCAAGTTCCTCAAGTGTTTCAGTTGATTTCATTTCAAAAGATTCAAATTGCTGAGTCAGTTTTAAAATTTTGTTTTCTTTTGAGAGCTCAGTTCCCTCACAAATCAACTTGAGTTTATCCCAGATTTCCTTGGCTATTTTACAGCTCTTTACCTTCGAGAACATGCCTTTGTCTAGGGTGAAAAATAACGCATTCTTCGCAACATTGCCGAGGTTGGCGTGCTTTCTTTTGTCTGTAGTCCATTGCTCGCGCTCCTTTTCGAGCATCTCAGCATGGGCTTGGCCTTCAATCCTTGCGGCCGTGTTTACCTTCATTATCTTGATGGGGCCATCATGTATAACAAAAATCATCTCTTCGTGCATTGCTGCAAGATGAGCCTCCATCCTGATTCTCCAATCACCAAATTCATTAATAGAGAACATAGGTACTTTGTTGATCATCGATGTATCCATGTGAGAATATGGGAATGAAAAAGACTGTTTTAAAAATTAAGTGATTTTGGATCTGATTCGGTTAAAAATACAGTTGATTCTTTTTAGAATCAACCGCTCCGATACCACTTGTTGGCCACTAAGTATACTGGATACAACTTGGAAGGTGTTTTAAACAACAAGTTGTACTGATTTTAAATCTGAGTGCGTAGCGGAAGTCTTAAATAGTAAGTTGCTATGGATACAGCAACTCAATGTGCAATGTATACTTAAATAATCACAGTTTAATAAAATAGTAAAGTCAGAAGGTAAATAACAAAGTATTTAAAGTAGTTCGAGGTAAACCCCTCTACGTCCACTGGTCCTCCACACAGGAGTAAAAAGTTTATTATAATTACTGCATACACAACTAGGTAATTATAACAACACGTAATCAATATATCGTTCACACAGATTGATATAAAGATCTTAGCTTCAATCGTTCACACAGATTGGTTTGAGCTAACACTTGACTAGCTTCTTCACACACAGTTCTGAAGCTTCGTCTTCTTCGATGCAATTCCTTCACACACAGTTCCGGAGTAGCAAAGATTCTCAGTCCACACAGGGCTGATGGGTTTGTTCAAGGATTAGAACAATATATGAACAACATCTTTGACTTTCTGAGCTTCTAGCTGATGATGTGTTGTTCAGTGTTTGAGCACTGTATATCTCTTATATCTGAGTTGCAGTGTGCTTTGGAGATATGTTTTGCTGTGATGTATATGATAATAACTTCATAAGCTTTTTGAAACTAGTAACTTCGTAACTGATCTTCGACGCCTTGATGAGATATATATAGTCTTCTGAAAATATATCCGTTGAGATAAATCCGTTGAGCAAGATTCCGTTCCAACGGGATGATTTGTTTGAATAAAAACACGATCCGAATTTTGCGGGATTTGAAGATCTGTTGACTTACAGTATTCAAATACTTTATCTTTTAGTATTTAAATACTTATTTATCAACGGGACTTGTCTTCTAGTGAATACTGAAGATTCCTTCTTTGTCCTGTTGAGAGCTGTATGGAAGGATCACTGTATTGTTAATTCGAGACAACTTCCATACTTAGTCTTTATGAGACTTCTTTGCTGTAGGATAGGTTCCACTGTATGCTGAGAGGTCTTCGATATAGGTTGACATTATTAATCAGCTTTTCGATACAGTTTCCTTACTGTATGCAGGATTGGCATATTGTCAAAACATCTTTATCATCACTAATCGATATAGGGATTGTTTATCCTGACTGTTTCGATACCGGGTGTTTGTTATCCCAACAGGGGCAGAGAGAATTTTGATTTGTTTCTTTTACGTATTGTGGATATTTTGGCTCTCAAAGTCCAGGGGTATCAATAAGCATTCGGGCAATAGCGCCCTACTTCGTAAAGTGTTTTCTGTTCTTAATTCAGTTCATATCAGTATGTTAACAGTTTCTAACATTCCTCCTATGGTGTTATTTGATAGGGGTGCGTCTCACTCATTTATCTCTAGAAAGTTATTTTCGATGATTGGTTGTGAAAATAGTAGTGCACCAAAATCTCTCATAGTTAGCATACCTGCTCTGATGTAGTACATGTTGACACTATAGCTAAGAACGTAAAGATAGAGATAAATGAACATATCCTTTTATCTTACTTGTACATAATAGAGTTGAGTGACTTTGACGTCATCTTGGTAATGGACTGGTTGAGTAAGCACAAGACTGTGGCGGACTGCACAGCGAGAAGAGTAACCTTATATCCTTCAGATGGTATCAAGACTATCTTTGAAGGAGTGAGGTACAATAGGACCCCCAAGGTGATTTCAGCCATTAAAGTTGTAAAGTTGTTGAGGAAGCCTGGATGCCAAGGATTTCTGGTAAACGTGATGGGAAAAGCGAGTTCTGATGTGACGGTAGGTGATGTTCCTATTATGAAGGAGTTCCCGGATGTTTTCCCCGAGGAGTTGCCAGGATTTCTGCCGAATCGGAAAGTGGAATTAACGATCGACTTAGTACCTAGTGCAGCACCGGTATCGAAGGCTCCCTATAGCCCAAGGAGTTGCAAGAACTCAAGGTGCAAATTCAAGAGTTGCTTGAGTCGGGTTTTGTCCGGGCGAGTGTGTCGTCATGGGGTGCACCAGTGCTCTTCGTGAAGAAAAATGATGGTAGTTTAAGGATGTGTATAGACTATCGTGAACTCGATCGACTCACGATGAAGAACAAGTATCCACTTCCTAGGATTGAGGATTTATTTGATCAGCTTGGAGGATCTGGAGTGTTCTCGAAGATAGACTTGCGTTTAGGGTGTCATCAGTTGAAGATAAAGGATGATGACATCTCGAAGACTGCATTTCGAACGCGATATGGACACTACAAGTTTGTGGTGATGCCATTTGGCTTGACTAATGCGCCATCAGTATTCATGGACCTCATAAACCTAGTTTTTCAACCATACTTGGATCAGTTTGTCATAGTCTTTATCGATGACATACTAGTGTATTCAAAGATTAAGAAAGAGCATGAGCATCATGTGAGAATGGTTTTGAGTGTACTTCACAAGGAGAAGTTGTATGCAAAGTTCAGCAAGTGCGACTTTAACAGGTTATGAAAAGATAGGCTGATGGAAAAAGTAGAGAGGTTACCTTCGAGGTAGGTGACCAGGTCTACTTAAAGTTGCGATCCTACCGACAGGTTACTATTGTGAGACGGAAAAGTCAGAAGTTGGCACCCCATTTTTACGGACCGTTTGAGATTCAAGAGCGTGTCGGGCAAGTAGCGTACCGTTTAAAGTTGCCACCAGCTTCACCTATTCATCCCGTATTTCATGTGTCACAGCTAAAGAAAGCTATCGGGGCACAACATATAGCAGCGACTCTTCTTGAGGAAATGGCAAAAGATGAGGTGTTGTGGACAGAAGAAGTGTTGGGCAGGCGCAAAGTTGGTGACCAACATAAAGTTCTGATTGGATGGAGAGGGCTACCAGCTAATGAGGCAACTTGGGAAGAGCTTGATCGGATTCGGCAGCAGTTCCCTGACCTTCACCTTGAGGACAAGGTGATTCTTCAGGGCGGGAGTAATGATAAGGATCATCAGGGCCGATGGGGCAGTGGTGTATGACAAATTACTACTCACAGGGTTCAGAATTCTAAAGATTGAATAGTCTTTTGACCATTCTAAATCTTGACCAGTCCTTTTTGACCATTTTATTAATTTTCTGCATGTTAATTATTATAAGTTTGAATGACTTTTCATCCTATTATGTACCTACACCTATAAATAGGTGATCATATGATTGAGAATGTATCAAGATTTCAACATTCAAATAATAAGAAACTTACCTTATTCTATCGTACGAAGAGCGGTTGTCTTCTACGAATTATCTCCCGTGTGAGTTGGTATTAAAAGCCTAGGTTTCTCCTTGGCAATGGCTGACGACAGAGAACCTTCCCTTGCTGATGTGCTCAAAGAGGTTCAAAGAATTGCAACAGCACTTCAAATACTATCAGTTCGTGTTGAATGCACAGAGGCAGATTTGCAAGCTGCCCGGGGTAACCCGAATGGAAGAACTGGAGGCAGAAGAGTTGCTCACGCCGACCAAATCTACCATGGGGCTCCACAACAACCACGGGGATTTCAGGCCTACGCAGATGAATCATCTGATGAAGAAGTGGCAGAAATATTTAGTGGGAATCCTAACCATAGAGGAAATCGACCGTATCGGCAAAATGAATTTCAGTTGAAGACGGATCTTCCTTCCTTCAACGGGAATTTAAATATTGAAGAAGTTCTGGATTGGATGGCAGAAGTTGAAAGGTTTTTCGATTATGCTGAAATACCTGAAGACAAGCAAGTGAAGTTGGTGGCTTATCATTTAAAAGGAGGTGCGTCATCATGGTGGGAACATAATCAGGCCCAACGACGACGTTTGGGAAAACAACCGATCAGATTATGGACAAAGATGAAAAGGATGTTGATGGCCAGGTTCCTTCCTCCAAATTATGATTAATTCTTATTCCACCAGTACCAGACGTTGATACAAGGACAAAAATCAGTTTCCGAGTATACTACAGAATTTTTACGCCTTTCCTCACGTAACAATTTGATGGAGACCGAGAGACAACAAGTTGCGAGGTACGTTCATGGGTTGAGGCCAGCTATTCGTGATAAGATCGGATGCCAAATTATCCTTACCCTTAGTGAGGCTCATAATATGGCACAACGAGCAGAAACCATGGAGTTTCAACGTTATTGGCGAGAAGAGGCTCGCAGGAGCAGTTCCGAAAGGGTAAATCCTAATCCTAAGCCTAATACTAAAAACACTTCCAATCCTGGTAAACGTGTGATGGTAGAGAAAGAGCCTGTTAAGAAGCCAAACAATAATCCATATGCGAGAACAATCGGAGATAAGTACTACAGATGTCAAGAGAATGGACATCGATCAAATAATTGCCCACAACGTCGCCCCGTTAATATGGTAGATTTTGATAATGAAGCCGGTGAGTACGACGATAAGGAGGGTATTTGTGAACCAGATGGGGATGAGGACGATGTGCAACAAGCCTTAGTGGTTCGAAAGGTCTCACTCTCGCCATGAATCAATGATTCACAGATGAATGCATTATTTCAAACCAGGTGCATGATTTCTAATCATATTTTCGAACTGATTATTGATAGTGGTAGTTGCAAAAATATTATTTCTCGAAATTCGGTTAATGAGTTGAAACTACCTTTTGAGAAACACGCTGAACCTTATAGTATTGTCTGGGTTACGAAGGGAGAGGGAATTAAGGTGAAAGAGAGGTGTCGTGTTCCCCTATCCATTGTTAAATACTATAAGGATGAGGTTATTTGTGATGTGGTAGATATGGATGCTTGTCACTTGATATTTGGAAGGCCTTGGCAGTTTGATCTGAGAACTACTCATGATGGGCGGAAGAATATTTATCAGTTTTCAAAAGATGGTAAGAAAATAACATTGCTACCATTAGGTTTCAAGAAGCGGACTGAGCAACATGAGGCAGCGAGTTTCTTGACTCTTACACGATCTGGATCAGATCCGGTAGCGGATGCACGTCTTACCAAGGAGCTTCGTGCCTTAGTGATGAAGGCGGTGTTTTTGACAGGGCTGGTTGAGTCAACAGATCAGATTCCTGATGCTGTACGTGAATTGCTCAAGGAATTCCAAGAGCTTGTGCCAGAGGAGCTCCCTGCCGAATACTACCAATGAGAAATATTCAACATGCAATTGATTTGGTTCCTGGAGCCACCTTACAAAATCTACCGCATTATTGAATGAACCCAAAGGAGAGTGAGATATTACAGAAAATGATGGAGGAGTTAATACACAAGGGTCTAATCCAAGAGAGCATGAGCCCTTGTGCCATTCGAGCACTACTTACTCCAAAGAAAGACGGGTCGTGGTGCATGTGCGTAGATAGCCGAGCGATAAATAAAATTACTGCATGATAGAGGTTCCCCATACTGCGACTTGAGGATATGCTGGATAACTTATCGGGCGCAAAGATTTTCAGTAAGATTTATTTGCAGAGCGGTTATCATCAAATCCACATAAGACCGGGGGACGAGTGGAAGACCGATTTCAAAACAAAGGAGGGATTATACGAGTGGCTCGGTATGCCTTTCGGGTTATCAAATGCTCCCAGTACCTTCATGCGATTAATGAACGAAATATTGAAACCTTTTACGGGCAAATTCGTTGTGGACTATTTTGATGATATCTTGATTTATAATGCTAACGAACTTGAGCACATGGAGCATTTGCGGCAAGTCTTGGTGGTATTACAGGTTAATAAACTTTATATCAACCAAAAGAAGTGCAACTTCCTACAGACCAGCCTTGTTTTCTTGGGCTTCATTATTAGTGGTGAAGGGATTCGTGTGGACCAAGAAAAGGTTACGGCGATTCGGGAGTGGCCAATCCCAAAGTCCGTGATAGAAATTCGTAGCTTCCACGGGCTAGCTACTTTCTACAGACGATTCATTCGGGATTTCAGTAAAATTATGGCACCCTTGACTGACTGTTTGAAGAAAGGAAAATTTCGATGGGGATCGGAGCAAACGGAGAGTTTCGAGTTAATTAAGGAGAAACTTTGCACAGCCCCAGTACTTGCACTTCCCAACTTTGAGAAGCTATTTATGGTGGAGTGATGCATGTGGTGTGGGAATTGGCGCTGTGTTATCTCAAGAAGGAAGACCAATTGCTTACTTCAGTGAGAAATTGAGTGAACCGCGATAGAAGTGGTCGACCTATGAGCAAGAATTTTATGCTGTCTTCAGAGCCTTGAAGCATTGGGAGCACTATCTTCTTCAAGATCAGTTTGTTTTGTATACTGACCACCAAGCTTTGAAGTATGTGAATAGCCAGAAGAACATCAGTAAAATGCATGCCAGGTGGGTCGCCTACTTGCAGCAGTTCCCATTCACTTTGAAGCACAAGTCCGGTGTTCAAAATAAACCTGCTGACGCGTTAAGTAGACGTGCGGCTTTGTTAATTACAATGAGCCAAGAAGTCACAGGTTTTGAAATTCTTCGTGAATTATATAAAGATGATGATGATTTCAGTGAGATATGGGGCAAGCTTCCTTTTGAAGATTACTATGAACATGAAGGGTATCTCTTTCGTGGAAATCATTTGTGTATTCCGCATACTTCATTGAGGGATAAACTAATTCGAGATCTTCAAGGTGGTGGGCTGAGCGGACACCTGGGTCGAGAGAAGACAATCGCTAGTTTGGAGGAGCGGTATTATTGGCCACAATTGAAGACAAAAGTGGGGCGTTTTGTTAGTCGATGTTACGTCTGCCAAACGGCTAAGGGGCAGGCACAAAACACTAGCCTTTATACTTCTTTACCTGTTCCTGAAGCTATCTGGGAAGATCTGTCCATGGATTTCGTCCTTGGTCTACCCCGGACTCAACTCGGGGTTGATTCTGTCTTCGTGGTGGTTGACAGATTTTCCAAAATGGTGCATTTTATTCCTTGCAAGAAGACATCAGATGCTTCACACATTGCCCGATTGTTCTTTCGATATGTGGTTTGTCTGCATGGGGTGCCTAAATCCATTACCTCTGATCGAGATACTAAGTTTCTCAGCCATTTTTGGGTTACTTTGTGGCGTATGTTTGATACTTCTCTAAATTTTAGTAGCACAGCACACCCGCACACCGATGGGCAGACTGAAGTTGTCAACCGAACCCTTGGGAACCTGATTCGTTGTATCTGCGGGGATCGACCAAAACAGTGGGACCATGTTTTGCCACAAGCAAAAATTGCCTTCAATAATGTTATTCATAGTTCGACGGGAAGATCACCTTTCGCCGTCGTTTATCAAAAGCCACCACGACATGCTGTAGATTTGGTGAAATTGCCACAAGTTGCTGGAGAAAGTACAGCTGCTGCAAATTTGGCTAAAGAGTCGATGGATGTTCAAACAGAGGTTCGACATAAGTTGTTGGAAACTAATCAGAAATTCAAAGAAGCTGCTGATAAACATCGTCGAGTTAATTTGTTCGAGGTTGGCGACGAGGTGATGGTTTTCCTTCGTCGTGAGCATTACCCAGTTGGGCATTATCATAAGTTAAAGCAAAAGAAATACGGTCCTTACAAGATTGTGCATAAGCTTAATGATAATGCTTATGTGGTGGACTTTCCTGAGTAGATGGGTATCTCGAAAACATTCAACGTGGCAGATTTGTCTCATTATTTTCCCACCGAACCATCTCTCTGTCTGAATCACTCGAGGGCGAGTTCTTTTCATGTGGTAGGGGCTGATGTGGGACAAATTACTACTCATAGGGTTCAGAATTCTAAAGATTGAATAGTCTTTTGACCATTCTAAAGTTCGACAGTCCTTTTTGACCATTTTATTAATTTTCTACATGTTCATTATTATAAGTTTGAATGACTTTTCATCCTATTATGTACCTACACCTATAAATAGGTGATCATATGATTGAGAATGTATCAAGATTTCAACATTCAGATATTAAGAAACTTATCTTATTCTATCGCACGAAGAGCGTTAGTCTTCTACGAATTATCTCCCGTGTCAGGCAGGGTGTATTAGCGCAAAAAAAAAGGAGAAAACATAGTGAAGGGGTTTCATGGTAATAAATACTTAATTTAGAATCTGTTAGTTTCCTTATCTGATTAGTTTCCTAGTGCAATAAGGTAATTAATAATTAAATCAGAATTTGGTAAGGTTTATCTGTCAGTTTCCTTATTTGATTAGTTTCCTAGTGCAATAAGGATCGTATATATATATATATATATATGGCCGGATTTTCAGTAGGGGGCAGAGAGAATTTTGATTTGTTTCTTTTACGTATTGTGGAGATTTTGGCTCTCAAAGTCCAGGGGTATCAATAAGCATTCGGGTAATAGCGCCCTACTTCGTAAAGTGTTTTCTGTTCTTGATTCGGTTCGTATCAGTATGTTAACAATTTCTAACATTCCTGTTATGGTGTTATTTGATACGGGTGCGTCTCACTCATTTATCTCTAGAAAGTTATTTTCGATGATTGGTTGTGAAAATAGTAGTGCACCAAACTCCCTCATAGTTAGCATACCTGCTCTGATGTAGTACATATTGACACTATAGCTAAGAACGTAAGGATAGATATAAATGAACATAGCCTTTTATCTGACTTGTACATAATAGAGTTGAGTGACTTTGACGTCATCTTGGGAATGGACTGGTTGAGTAAGCACAAGGCTGTGGCGGACTACACAGCGAGGAGAGTAACCTTATGTCCTTCAGATGGTATCAAACTATATTTGAAGGAGTGAGGTACAATAGGACCCCCAAGGTGATTTCAGCCATTAAAGCTGTGAAGTTGTTGAGGAAGCATGGATGCCAAGGATTTCTGGTAAACATGATGGGAAAAGCGAGTTCTGATATGACGGTAGCCGATGTTCCTATTATGAAGGAGTTCCCGGATGTTTTCCCCGAGGAGTTGCCAGGATTTCTGCCGAATCGGCAAGTGGAATTCACGATCAACTTAGTGACTGGTGCAACACCGGTATCGAAGGCTCCCTGTAGCCCAAAGAGTTGCAAGAACTCAAGGTGCAAATTCAAGAGTTGCTTGAGTCGGGTTTTGTCCGGCCGAGTGTGTTGCCATGGGGTGCACCAGTGCTCTTCGTGAAGAAAAAGGATGGAAGTTTAAGGATGTGTATAGACTATCGTGAACTCGATCGACTCACGATGACGAACAAGTATCCACTTCCTAGGATTGAGGATTTGTTTGATCAGCTTGGAGGATCTGGAGTGTTCTCGAAGTTAGACTTGCGTTCAGGGTATCATCAGTTGAAGATAAATGATGATGACATCTCGAAGACTGCATTTCGAACGCGATATGGACACTACAAGTTTGTGGTGATGCCATTCGGCTTGACTAATGCGCAGCAGTATTCATGGACCTCATGAACCTAGTTTTTCAACCTTACTTGGATCAGTTTGTCATTGTCTTTATCGATGACATACTAGTGTATTCAAAGAATAAGAAAGGGCATGAGCAGCATTTGAGAATGGTTTTGAGTGTACTTCACAAGGAGAAGTTGTATGCAAAGTTCAGCAGGTGCGACTTTTGGATTGAGAGAATTTCATTCTTTGGACACATTGTCACTGCTCTAGGAATCGAAGTTGATCCATCAAAGGTTATAGCTGTAAATGAATGGTAAGTGCCACGGAACGCGAATCAGGTTCGTAGTTTCTTGGGGTTAGCTGGTTACTATAGAAAATTCATAGAGGATTCTCCAAGATAGCTGCACCAATGACACATTTGATGAGGAAAGGAGAAGCGTTCTTGTGGAACGAGAACTGCGAGAAGAGTTTTCAAGAACTCAAATGTAAATTGACTGCAGCACCAGTCTTGACTATACACGACCTGACGAATTAGTTCGTCATCTACAGTGACGCATCGAAGCAAGGCTTAGGGTGTGTATTGATGCAGCAAGTCAAGGTAGTAGCATATGCTTCAAGGCAACTGAAGCCACATGAGTTGAATTATCTTACTTATGATTTGAAATTGGCAGCAATAGTTCATGCCTTGAAAATTTGGAGACATTACCTGTATGGAGGTAAGTGTGAAATATATTCAGACCACACAGAAGGATGTGTGAAGTAACTTTAGAAGCACCTCACGAAGCCTCCCAAAATTTGCAGAGGATATGGTTGGAATTAGTTAAGGACTACGATTGTAAGATTCTTTACCATCCGGGTAAGGCAAATGTAGTCGCTGATGCTTCGAGTTGTAAGGCCAGAGGAGAGCTAAATTGTATGTTTACCAAGAACCCAATGTTTGATCAAGGAGTTGGGAAGGTTGAACATTGAGATGGCCACGCCATCCAAACCAGTAGAGTCCGTATCAACTGGCTTAGTAGTACAACCAGTGTTTTCAAACTCGCGCTTTAGCGTGAGTCGTAGCGTGTTATTGTACTACGGGGCCGAAGCACGATGTAGCGCGGCCTAAATAGTGTTATGCACAAATAGCGTGCGCTTTTTTCTCATGTGGCGCGCACTTTACGTATAGCTTACGCTATTGCGCTATTTAGGCAAAAACTTGCACTATTTGTGCAAAAAAATGTCAATGCCTGATAACATAATTTTTTAAGGATAAGTAATCTTTTAATAATCCACTCAAACAAAATAGTTTATTTTCACATTGATCGGCTTAAAAAAATGGAATGAAACCCTAGGAGAAGGTTGCACACGCGTAGAAGATTTGAGACTGAGATGTGCGATTTTTGGTGCGTCTCTGAACTCAAAGAGCTGCGCCTCTCTTGGTATTGCACATAATTTACTAGTATAAGTATATTTTTATTTCTGTATGGTTTTATGATTTAATTATCATGTTGATTATCAATATAAGTATATTTTTATTTTTTAAAATTGATAATTTACATGTTCGAATAGCCTACGCTATGCGCTATGCTACGACGGAAGAAAAACGCTACACATGTAAAAAGCGCTATCTAAAACACTGAGTACAACCGACTTTGAAAGAGAGAATCTAGGAAGGTCAAGGTCGAGATGAGTTCTTAGTCAAGATGAGGGAACGTACACTAGCTGGAGAAGATAAAGATTTCACTGTGTCTGATGATGGCATGATGTATTTTGGAGCGAGAATATGTGTGCCTAATGTGGATAAAATTAGAGAAGAAATCTTAAGAGAAGCACACAATACTCCTTATACATCTCATCACGGTGGTACAAAGATGTACCAAGACCTGAAAAGGACATTCTGGTGGGAAGGTTTGAAAAGAGATGTGGCGGATTATGTGAGAAATTATATAGTCTGTCAACAGGTGAAATCAGAGCACCAACGCCCTTTTAGATTGCTGAAATCGGTTCAAATCCCAGAACGGAAATGGGAACACATCACTATGGACTTTGTGGTGGGTTTACCCCAAACGAAAAAGGGTGATCATGTGATTGGATAATAGTGGATCCACTCACTAAGTGGGCTCATTTCATTCCCGTCAAAATGAATTATCGGATGAATCAGTATGATCAACTGTACATCAAGGAGATTATCAGACTACATGGAGTGTCAGTCTCAGATAGAGATACTCGATTCGCATCTCGTTTTTGGGAGAGTTTGCAAGAAGCATTGGGAACGCAGTTGAGTTTCAGCACATCATATCATCCTCAAACAGACGGACAATCTGAGAGGACAATTCAGATACTTGAGTATATGCTACGTGGTTGTGTGTTGGATATGGGTAATGATTGAGAATGACTCCTACCATTGGTGGAATTTGCCTACAACAATAGCTTTCAAGCAACAATCGGTATGGCACCATGCGAAGCTTTGTATGGTAAGAAGTGTTGATCACCTCTGTATTGGGACCAAGTAGGTGAAAGGGAAATCCTAGGCCCCGAGATGATCGAGCAGACAGTTGGTGTTGTCGATAAGATTCGAGAACAAATCAAGGTAACGCAAGATCGTCAGAAGTCTTACGCTGACAAGCATTAGAAGGATCTCGATTTCTTTGTGGGAGATAAGGTGTTTTTGAAGGTATCTCCTACCAAGGGAATTGTTCGTTTTGATCCGAGGAACAAGTTAAGACCGAGATATGTGGGACCATTCGAAATTTCCGATCATACTGGAGATTTGGCTTATCGATTAGCTTTACCTCCCGACTTCTCAGCAGTGCACAACGTTTTTCATGTGTCGATGTTGAGGAAATATGTGCACGATCCGAGCCACGTCATCAATTATACCGCTGTCGAGGTGAACAAAGATCTTACTTATCTCGGGCAACCAGAAGCGATTCTCGAACGATCAGCTCCGACTGAGGAACAAAGACAACGTGTTTGTCAAGGCCCAGTGGCGTAACCACAGTGTGGAGGAGGCCACATGGGATTGAGAAGAGGAGCTTCAAGCTCGATATCCTGACTTCTTCAATCAAGATACTTTTTTTTTTTATTTTCGAGGACAGAAATTTTATTAACAGGGATAGGATGTAATATCCGCTATTTTTATATGAAATTATATAGTTAATATTATTATAATATTAATTAATGTATTTTTCAATCATGTTCATAACATCTATTTATACACATGATCAATTACATTTCAGTGATTCATAAGATTGGTCAAGTCTAATCCATTCACGTATATTTGACGTCAATTTCGTATCATGGAAGTCAGTCCATTTAGTCTCATTAAAGTCATAGTCAATTTATTTCGACGTACCACAAATTCTAGTCCGAGTCATTTTGTCAGTTATTTTCAAGTAGTCATTTATTATTAATAATATTGAATAATAATAATGTTATGATAATAATAGTATAAATTAGTACTATTATTATTATTATTACTTTTATCATCATTATTATTATTATTATTTTATTATTATAATATCAATTATATTTAATCTTACTCTTTAAGTTAAGTAATTATAATTAAACTTGATTAACCATAATTAAGAGTTCTCATTCACGGCCGCTTCCCCAGCATTATCTCATTTCTTCTTCTCCCTCCAATATCTCACATTTGGTTTGAGAGTCCTTCACTTCATCAAACTGAAACTTCCTAATATACTA
The DNA here is from genome assembly GCA_033398695.1 of Orobanche coerulescens. Taxonomy (NCBI): domain Eukaryota; kingdom Viridiplantae; phylum Streptophyta; class Magnoliopsida; order Lamiales; family Orobanchaceae; genus Orobanche; species Orobanche coerulescens. Next base: position 241,838 of record JAWKAU010000109.1, on the reverse strand, counting down.
TCTCCAACCAAATAAGCAAATATTTTTGTATTTTCGTTGAATCATAATATATAAACAAATGCATCAATCCATATACCAGTAGCACCTAAAAAGCAATTCTCATGTTCTCAGCATTGAATTTAAGCATTGAAAGGTTTTCGTGTTTGTTTAAAATTATCTCAGAAAACATTTTTGAATTTCCAGAAAGTACGGCGGTTTTGGTTGCAAAACCGGCGTAGTTTGGTTTTTTTCCAGAGAATACGACGCACAACAACTTAAGTGCGGCGTACACTCAATATCAGAAAGAAAATTTTTGTTCAGTTTGCCAGAAAAGTGTACGGCATCGATTGTAAAATGATCTCAAAACACTTACCCAACTTATATTTATCAATTTCAATCCCCGGCAGCAGCGCCAAAAACTTTGATGTGTTAATAAAGCTTTAAATTTATAAGACTAGTTTTATCCATTTATTTTGACTAACACATGGGTAAAGTATAACCCTCGTTGTAATCTAGTAAACAGGCAAGACCAGGTCGTCCCAGGGGATTGGTGAAAATTCAGTTTAACAAGTGTTAACAGAATTAGTCCAAAGATTGTCACTATCAATAGATTAGTAAATTTGTTGATTAAGTTTTGTAACAAGATTATATTAAAGATATGTTTATTTGGGCTGAAGAAAATGAGAGTAAATACACATGAGAACAAGCTTGCAATCACAAACAAGGTATATAAGCAAGAGATGACTGGTGATCACTCAAACATATAACTATCCAATATATTAAAAAGTCCTTTCGGCCTATAATTCTTAATATACCAAATGCAATAAGGTCGGTCTGTGATAGAAGTATAAAGAGGTCACTTTCCTAATCAAATTCGTTCGACATGAGACTAAGCATTAAACAAGATCATGTTTAGGCTGATAAAGGTTTTCTTGGCCAATTTCTACAAGGCTAACATGTAGCGACCACTTTTTTAAAATAATAATTCTTCTAATTTTAAGAAGAATAAATAAAAATTTTGCAGCGGAAATATATTTTAAAAGACAAACTTAATAATCGCAAGTAATAATCTCAAGTCACCATTAAATAAAAATATACTACGACGTGAAATTAAAGCAAATTGAACAATTGTTCATAAAGCGTAACTTGAGGAAAATTATTGTAAATAAATAACAACTCATGAAGACTGATCATCTCACACTCATGCCCATGTCACATCGAGCTCCTCAACCTGAAAAGGGGGTAAAATAGTGGGGTGATCTTCCAACTCGCTCAGTGTGGAGAGTACGCAATATTTCTACGTTAATTACTAAATATATTAGCAAGTATAAACAACATGACTGATAAATTCTGAAGCCCGTCGGCTAGCCCGAAAGCTTTATGCACAATTAAGTGGTTCTGACCAATTTGTACATTTAAGTACTTCTGACTGATTGCACATTTAAGTGCTTCTAACTGATTTCACGTGCACATACGAGACAATATATAAAGCAATTAAAATAAACAAAAGCGTAATAAATCCCCACACCTGGATAAAATGCAGTTCTTGAACTTGAATGTGATGAGATGCTTGACTCGACAATTCTAGGCCTGTGAATTCTCGTTATTATCTACAATTAATAATAATAGAAAATTATTCTTATTATATGACTGAGAATTAAATTATGAGTGAATAATAATATCAATTAAAAAGATCAACATGTTAAAAGCTTGGCCGGAAGGGACTGATTTTTAAGATATTGAATCTGGCTAGGGGAATTAAATAGGATTGAAAATTTCAGGAACTGTGATTAAATACACTTGAAAGTTGAATTGGGGTCAATTCAAGAAGTCTCGAATTCTACGGGCTCAATTGAAATACCCTAAAAAATAACAGGGTATAAAACCCTATTCACAGCAGGTTGTCGGCCCTGTTCTCCCAAATATCACCTCTACTTTTTCAGTCGATCGACCTCTCCCTCTCTCTAACGATTTCTGTCTCGAAAAAAAAGTCTCTCCCCCGTAAAAACTTGTTCTGCGACCGGCCAAATTGATGGTCGAAGCAGCAGTATTCCACTCCTCGCGCGGTTACCTGCAAAGGCAAGATGATAATCGTACGGTCGTGTGAAACCGAACGGCGAGTTGTGGTCCAGGTATTGACGGAACACAAAATGGCGGCGGCGCTGTATGGCAGCGTCGGTTAGGTTGAGGGTTAGAAGATTCCCGATCAAAATTCCGGTTCAAAGGCCTCTACCCGATTTGGATTATGATGAAATGGGTTTATGGCTTGATGGTAGTTTTTGGCGGAACTCAATGCGGTGTGGTGCGGATCTCTGGTATGAGTTGGCGGTGGCGGAGATGGTGGCTGGATCTGTCGGAGCCGAATAAGAAGATAGAAACTTCACAGGTAGGTTTCAATGAGTTCTGATTTTGAAATAAAAATTTTCGTTTGGTTTTGGTTTGGGATTTGAGGCTGAAGTGAGATTCCATCTTGATTGAGATTGATTCAGTCCAGAAGGTATTTATTGATAAGGAGATGAAGAGTTTTGACAGAAATATGAAAAAGAGATATAAGGGATTACCTCTGTTGAAGGATGGAGAATTGTTGATGTTGGTAGCCCATCCTACTCAGCATCCACGTGGGCACACCAGGCAGCTAAACCGGCCGAACAGAACCCGAAATCAGACCGGACAAGAAACCCGATTTCCAACCGGACTCGCTAAAAACCGGAACGGACGGTGACTCCAGGGCCGATCCGGTATCTGATCCAGGAAGGCCGAGCAGAGGAAGGACGAAAATGTCCTGGTTCAAGATTTCGGCGGGGCCGGCCCGAACGGCGGCAGACCCAAAGCCGACCTGAACGACGGGGAACCCGAGGGCCGACCCTGTCGGATAGACATCTCCGGAAGTCGGCAAAACAGACCCGCATGCCAATCAACGCATGCAGTCACGCCCCTTCCCAAGACACTCCTTATAGGCCGCCACGTGTCCACGATGTAAATGCAGACTGACAAGTGTTATGGGCGTATTCCCCAAACATGCGCCAGCTGTCATCTCCCCACTGGCCCAGACTGTCTATATATAGGAGAAATGTACAGTAAAAAAGGATCTTTTGGAATTCTAAGCATTAATAAGAAAGAGAAAAAAGAGAGATAAGAGAGAGAGACCGAAAAAGAATAAAAAGGACTTGCAATTAACAAGCAAATTGGATAGACCGGCGCACATTATTACGCTCGGTTCTATGCTATCGAAAGGTCATTAATAAAAATTTAGTGATCAACTATCTTCCATTTTATTTGTTATTTTCTACGTGTCTTCGACCCATTTGTCCCGGTCAGTACACGTGACGTTGACCAAAACAGACGTCAACAGATTGGCGCTAGAGGAAGGGCGGAACCTCCGATAAAAAAAAGAGGTATAGATGGACCCTTCACCAGCAATGTCTCACAACAGTTCAAAAAACCCTCAGCCCGCGACGGAGGAAGAAAACCTCCTTAAAGTGGTTGAATGCTTTAAACACCCGGCCTTCCTCCAGGGCATGGCAGCCCTCATGGCGAGAGTAACAGGGGGCGGGACCCTTCAAAAACCCGAGGCTCAACCCGAGGCGTAATCTCGACGGCCGTCCTGCGCCTCGGGACGAAGCGAAAAGAGCGGCCTCTGAGGCCGCCGGCGAAAGGGCCGAGAGCCACGGTGAAAGCTCAAACCCATCCCTGAAAAGTTAGCCTTTACGCCCCCAGTCCGTTTTGATCGCCTCGGGGCGGGAAGGAAGATCGAGAAAGCAGCACCGGCTCCTACTGTCCAGAGTCAGAGCCGCAAGGAAGAAAGAGCTCACCACCTGTCCCCAAATCCAACGCAAATATTGCCTCCCACTCCGGGCGACAATTCAAGCGAGATCGAGTTCCTAAAAAAGCGCCTTACGGAACTCGAAAATAAACAACTCCCGCCATCCCAAAGCTCGGAAGGGCTCAACGGCCAGGAGAGTCCCCTGGCCCCCAGCGTTCTGGCGGAACCTCTCCCGGAGAAGTTTAAAATTCCGCAAATTCCGCCATATAACGGAGAAACAGACCCTAACGCCCATCTGGGGCATTATAATTCTTGGATGGATCTGCATGGGTCGCAGGACGCGTTCCGATGCCGCATGTTTTCCCTAACTCTAGGGGAAAGGGCCCAGGGGTGGTATCGGACGCTGCCCCGTCATTCGATTCAGACATGGGCACAGCTTTCGGCGACATTCCGGTCCCACTTTATGGGGTCCCTTGTGCGGGTCGCCCCACGCTCATCCATCGCTTCCGTGATCCAGGGGCCGAACGAGTCCCTTAAAGATTATATATCCCGTTTTAATAAACGGATATTAGAGACGGAGCCCATGTCCGACGATGCGCTGGCCATTATTGCCCAGGCCGGCCTTCATAGGAATTCTTTTTTTCGCTGGACGGTGTGCCAGAACGTCCCACACACCTACCAGGAATTTTTGGAGCGCGCCAGCTCCCACATAGCTGCCGAGGAAGCCATGCCGGCGCCAATGTTAGTCATGCCCTCCGATCAGAAAGGATCGTATAAAAAGAAAGAAGAAAGGCGTGACTACAAAGAGACCCGTCAAGAACCCCGACGGGAAAATAAAACCCCTGCCTCTTCCTCGACAGCTCCGGCCACTCAAAACTATCGCCGGCCCGAGCTCATGGCCAATTTCACGGAAATATATTCCATTGGAGCCGCGGCGATATTCGATCAAATAAAAGGCAAAAACTTGCTCCCGGTCCCCCGGCCAATCTATAAAGATCAGAAGGACATGGACCAGACCCGCTTTTATAAATATCACGAGTCAGCGGGTCACAACACCGAGCAGTGTCGGGACCTCGTTGCCGCCCTGATCGCGGCATGTGATGAAACGGGCTTGAGGCGGTTTACCCGGAACCCGCCTCGGGATCGCCAAGATAGGACCGACCCAGCGAGAGCCAAGAATGATCGGGTGCCTCCGGCCCCCAAATCCCCCCGGGAAATTCTAACGATTATGGGCACCGCCGAGGTCGATGATCCTCGGTCCAAGCGCCAGAAGAAAGCATCTATCCGAGAAGCCACCACTTCCTATCAGCGGACCGAGCGCCGAGCAGAAGGGTTTCTATCGGTGGCCGAAGAAGCCTCCAAAACCCCCAGCTGGCGGTTACTTTCGAGGAGTCCGATGCAGGCGGCTTGGACCATCCCCATTCAGATGCACTTGTCATCACTCTGCCCATAATGGGGATCCCAGTCCACAGGGTATTGGTGGACTCCGGGGCAAATGCAAGCATCATTTACCTTCATACCCTTCGTAGGATGAAGGTAGACCAATCGTATGTCCGGCCCTGCAGTGAGGACATCCGGGGATTTGCCAACTGTCGCACCTCCCCGCTGGGGGAAATTGACCTCGCCCTGGAATTTGGTCAGGGGCCGATCAGAAGAACGATGATCACAACCTTTAAGATCATCGACGTGCACAGCGACTATAATGCCATCGTAGGCCGACCTGTGATGTCGAGGCTGAGAGCCACTCAGTCCACCTACCACCTGTGCATGAAATTCCCTACCCCGGACGGCGTCGGGGTACACAGAGGGGATCAAAGGGCGGCCCGGGAATGCAATCTCAGCATCCGGGCTCGCGAGATCAACGCCGTCGAGGCCATCCCGGAAAATCCGCCGGAAGAAGTGGAGATTACCAACTCCGAGCAACACGCGGGAAGCACCCTGCTTGACCGGGGGCCCGACGATCCCGGGGCCGCACAAACCCCCGGAATGGGAATCGGGCGGACGGACGCGACATGAGCCCGAGAAAGAGCCGATCTTAGAGGAAGATCCCGTTGACCCGCGGTATCAAAATCCAAAAGGGAAAATCCGCCACGCTGAGCCAACAGAAGAATTGGACCTGGTCGACGTAGATTCATCTAGCCCCGCCCGACGGCTAAAGATCGGCCACAACCTCCAAGAACCGATCCGCTCCGAGCTTGTCTCCCATCTAAGACAAAATTTGGATGTCTTTGCTTGGACCCATTCTGATATGCCGGGGATCGATCCGGAGCTGGCCTGCCACCGATTGAACATCGACCCCAGCTCAAAACCGGTCGTCCAGAAGAGAAGAAAGATGGGGCCCGAGCGCCAGAAAGGGTTGGAAGAGGAGGTAGGAAAGCTAATTGATAACGGGTTTATTCGGGAAGCCCAATACCCGACCTGGGTAGCCAACCCGGTTCTGGTAAAAAAGCCAACCGGGCTATGGAGGCTCTGCATTGACTTCTCCAACCTGAATAAAGCCTGCCCAAAAGATAGCTACCCGCTCCCCCATATCGATTACATGGTAGATGCCACGGCCGGGCACGAGCTGATGAGCTTCATGGATGCTTATTCTGGTTACAACCAGATTCCAATGCACCCCGCAGATGAGGAAAATACCTCCTTCTACTCGGCCCGCGGCTTATACTGCTACCGGATGATGCCTTTCGGGCTCAAGAATGCCGGCGCGACATATCAACGCCTGGTAAATAAAATGTTCAGTAGCTTGATAGGTCATACTATGGAAGTATATGTGGATGACATGTTAGTTAAATCCCTGCGCTCGTGACCATGTACATGACCTCAATAAAATGTTTGCTATTTTGCGAGCGTATAAGATGAAGTTAAATCCGAAAAAATGTTCCTTGGGTAGGTTACGGAAAATTCCTCGGCTACATGGTAAGCCAAAGAGGGATTGAAGCCAACCCGATAAAATTAAGCGATAACAGAACTTGTTCCCCCAAACTCGGTCAAAAAGGTGCAAAGCCTAATTGGCCGTCTAGCCGCATTGAGCCGTTTCATCTCCCGCTCAACGGATAAATGCAAACCTTTCTTTGAGGCAATAAAAAAGAACAAGGATTTTCAATGGACAGAACCTTGCCAAAAGGCCTTCGAAGCTATCAAGAAAGTCCTAGCAGAGGCCCCAACCCTACAAAGACCGTCCCGAGGGGAACTTCTTAATCTATATATCGCAGTCTCCGACTCCGCAATCAGCGCAGCTCTGATTCGAACGGAGAATTCGGTGCAACATCCGGTTTACTACGTAAGTCAGGCCCTCCATGATGCCGAGCTCAGATATGCCCCGATGGAAAAATTGACCTATGCGCTCATAATGGCATCCCGGAAGTTGAGGCCCTACTTTTTGGAACATCAGGTAGTCGTCTTGACCAACTATCCCTTAAAACAGGTCATGCACCGACCCGATGTTTCCGGCCGGATGGTAAAATGGGCCGTCGAACTTGGACAGTTTGACATAACTTACGAATCGCGCACTGCTATAAAGGGACAAGCCCTTGCGGACTTCATTGCAGAGTTCACGCCCGCTATTACCCAGGAGGACGCCCGATCAGAAGAATGGTCACTCTATGTAGATGGGTCCTCTACCGCTGACCGATCGGGTGCGGGAATAGTCCTCGTTAGTCCCGACCAACGCCTGTTCTGCTCGGCTATTCGCCTGAGCTTCCCAACCACCAACAACGAGGCAGAATACGAAGCTCTCTTGGCTGGTCTAGAAATGGCGGCCTCTCTCGGCCTTACCCGCCTCGCCATCCTGAGTGATTCTCAGTTGATGGTCAACCAGATCAACGGCGAATATGAAGCCAAAGAGCCTAAACTGGTTAAGTACCTCAGCCTGGCTCGAGCCCGGCTGCAAGGTTTTCAGGTAACTATACAACATATTCCCCGAACTGAGAACATTCAGTCCGACTCTTTGGCCAAACTTGCATCCAGGTCTGGGGCCGAGCATATGGATGAGGTCGGCGCATAGGGCATCACGCCTCATCGGCCCTGAAATGGCGAAATCCGAGCAATGAGCAATCGGAACCGCGAGGGTGGATGCGGCTATAATACAATACCTTCAAAGCGGCATTTTGCGAGGACCGATCTCAAGCAAGATCCTTACGAACTCGATGCCGGTTCACTATCGTGGATGGGGCATTGTATAAAAGAGGATATTCGGTTCCGCTGCTGAAGTGCCTGTCCGAATTAGAAGCCGAATATGCCCTCAGGGAGGTGCACGAGGGTATATGCGGAAACCACTCCGGCGGCCAGGCATTGGCCTATAAGTTAATCCGACAAGGCTACTATTGGCGTGATCTAAAAAAAGATGCCATTGCGCTCGTGCGAAAGTGCGCCCGGTGCCAAATTTTCGCTCCACAAATCCGATCCCCCCCGGAGAACCTCACGTCTGTTTATTGTCCCTGGCCGTTCGCCAAGTGGGGAATAGACTTGATCGGCCCTCTGCCTAGGGGACGGGGAGGAGTGCAATACGCAATCGTCGCAGTCGATTATTTTAGGAAATGGGCCGAGGCCGAACCGATGGCACGCACGACCGAACAGAAGATAGTCGACTTCATATGGAAGTCAATCATATGCCGATTCGGAATCCCTCAATCCATTGTCTCGGATAATGCGAAACAGTTTGACAACAAGAAGTTCCGATCTTTCTGCGACGGTCTCCAAATACGAAATAACTTTTCCACGCCCTATTATCCTCAATCTAACGGGCAGGTGGAGGCAGTCAACAAGATCTTAAAGCAACACCTCAAGACTCGCCTAGAGGAACTCAAGGGTTCCTGGCCAGAAGAACTCTCCGGGACCCTATGGGCCTACCGAACAACGCATAGATCCGCCACAGGAGAAACGCCTTTCTCCTTGGCTTTGACTCTGGCCGTTATCCCGGTCGAAATCGGAGCACCAACCTTCCGAGTAGCACATTTTGAAGAACAGGATAACGACTTGGCCCTCCAAGTGAACCTGGACCTCCTTGTCAAAAAGCAGGCTCGGGCGAGAAATGCGAAACGCTGTCTACAAAAGGAGGAGTGAAAAATATTACAACTCCAAGGTTCACCCGAGAAGATTCCAGGTCAGCGACCTAGTCCTCAAGAGGGTTCGGGGTCCGGATCCCGGGCCGCTCAAGCCCAAGTGGGAAGGGCCGTATAAAGTTAGCGAAGTCCTTCAGAATGGGGCCTACCGGCTGGAATATCTGAACGGCCAGAGACTAACTCACCCATGGAACGCTATGTATCTAAAAAGGTATTATCAATAAAAATTCGATATTGTTCCTTATCCCAATGCTGGCACACCTCGAAAGACCGGCTCCTCCGGCACCATAAGACCGAGCTCGTCTCGGCACCTCATAAGACCAGCTCCTCTGGCACTATAAGACCGAGCTCGTCTCGGCACCTCGAAAGACCGGCTCCTCCGGCACTATAAGACCGAGCTCGTCTCGGCACCTCGAAAGACCGGCTCCTCCGGCACTATAAGACCAAGCTCGTCTTGGCACCTCATAAGACCGAGCTCGTCTCGGCACCTCGAAAGACCGGCTCCTCCGGCACTATAAGACCGAGCTCGTCTCGGCACCTCGAAAGACCGGCTCCTCCGGCACTATAAGACCGAGCTCGTCTCGGCACCTCGAAAGACCGGCTCCTCCGGCGCTATAAGACCGAGCTCGTCTCGGCACCTCGAAAGACCGGCTCCTCCGGCACTATAAGACCGAGCTCGTCTCGGCACCTCATAAGACCGGCTCATCCGGCACTATAAGACCGAGCCCATATCGGCACGATCAACCAAGAACGATAAAAAAGCACAACGAAAACGGCAAAAAAGATCTTATTTCATCAAGTCATTGTTACTAAATACAGACGATTACAAAAACCCGAACCAGGTTGGCACGCAGGCCGAACATCAGAAGAAATAACAAAAAAGACAAAAATTGGCACGCAGGCCAGGCTGGAAGCAAAACCTAGAAGAAACTACTCGGCCCCGTCATCCTGGCCGGCCGCCTGAAAAGATGGCCCCTCGCCTTCGCCTTGCGGAGCCCGATCGGCATCCTCACCCTCGGCCGCCTTCGGCTCGTCGGCCCCTGCAAGGTCCACATGAAGGTCGACCGCCTGAGAGGTGATGTAAGCCTCGATCTCCTGAACGGTCTTCCCACCTTTCATAAGATCTAAAATCTCGAAACAAGTGGAGACGTAATTCAGGTTGATCAGCTCCTCAAAAGCAGGCGTCTCCTTGAAAGCCTCCGCCCCTTCGGCATGGCCCCTCGCATAGCTCGAAGCCTCGCAGATGTTGAGGCGCTCGGTCAGGCTTCCGACCTGGGCCTTGGCCTCCTTCAAGTAAGCCTCGTGCTCAGCCCGGATTTCCGCGCACTGTTTCTGCGCCTGATCAACCGCATCGGTCAGCTCCTCGGCCTTCAGCCTCCATATGTCGGCTTCGAGGGCCCGACCGTCCAAAAGCTCCATCTCGCCCCTCAGGGAGGTTATCTCCCCCTCGAGAGACTTGATCAAAGATGGGCACAAGTGATGCTCCTCCTGCAAAGCCTTAAGGTCGGCCTCCGTCTTCTTGTGCCTCTCGGACGAAGCCAGAAACTCATTTGAGGCCTTCACATAGGTGCACATGGCCCGGCCGACCAGGGCATTCCCGAACTGGATCTGCTCGGCCGGATCCATATCGTTGGTCATCATCTCCAGCTTCGGAGTCTAACCCCGGATCGGAATATGGCTAGAAACAGCCACCCCAGGAGGGACCCGACTGAGCATCTCAGGAGTCGGAGTAGCGGCCCGGACGTAATCCAGGAACCAGCGCGGCCGCCGCCCCTTCATCCGGTCACATGACTCCACCCGCTCCTGGTTGACCGGAAGATAATGGCCCTCCAAGTCAATAACGGGCTCCTCCCGATCGGCCCGGACAGGACTCGGGGCGGGCAATATGACTTCAGGGGCCGACGAACCCTCGGCCTTATTCACAGAAACAGGCTCCACCCTCTTGCGCTTGCCGGCCCGCTCCCTCCGATCGGCAGCCTCAGCAGCCAGCCTGGCCACACGCTGAGCGGGCGTCTCCTTCCGACCGGATGAAGTCTTTGCCTGAGGAGCTGGAAAAGGGAGGCATATCAAAAAAAAAAAAAAGTAAAAAAGTACCTGAAGAAGACATGGTGCTCGGGTCGGTCTCTCTAAGTCCGGCCGCCCAAAGGTTCTCCTCGGACACTAAAAGGTGAGACTTCCTTTGCTCCAGAGGAAGGCCCAAAAGCTGCTCAACCCGGTCGTCGAACTCGGCAGAAGTCTCTGACGCCGGGATGCGTTCTGCACAGGCAACAAATGATGAGCGTTAGACAAAAAAGGAAACAAAAGCAAAAAATACTGCTCACCCATTTTGGCTGTAAAAAGCACAGGAATCCGCAGCTCGGCATCTATCACCCCCGGCTCCCACTCATCCAAAGAACTCCTCCACGGCCCACCGATAAAGAACCACTGTTCTTTCCAGCTATGAATGGTCTCGGGTACCCCCACCAGCTCCTTGTGCATAGCATGCCGGGCCGTCAAGTAATACCAGCCCGAGCCGGACCTACCAACCGACCTCCATAGATAGAGGCTGTTGAACTCCTCAAAGCTGGGCTCGGGCCAGCCGTGCTGGTTAAAAGGAATAAAAAGGCCCACCACCCGGGCCCAAGAATTCGGATGAACCTGGGAGACAGCGAGGCCCCACTGCCTTAACCACCGGGAAAGAGTCAACGGGAGCGGAAACCGAAGCCCGGCCAGTAAAGAACGGTAGTACACCGCCGTGCAACCAACGGGCGGACTATGGGGCCTCTCCTCGGGATACGGAACAAACATCCGCACCCTCGCCGGAATTTGAATCGCAGCCGCCAGGCCACCAATAGTTCCTCCGTAACATTACTGGGGATCGAAGCTGAGTCCCAACTCGCCTCCACCAAAGGGGCCGGACGAGGGCGGGCCCGGGCTACCACCGGCTCGACTCTCTCCGCCGGAGTTTCCCCGACAAATGTCAACGGCGCCGCCATTTCCACTTCACCAGATCCTGGCGACTTCGCAAAATCATCTCCTTCCTCCTCAACACTCCAGTCGACGGGAGCTTCGCCAATCGATAAATCCGCCACACCCGTGCGGTCCGGCGACACAACCAAGACCACCTCCGTCTCATCCCTTGTCCTCGACATTTTTAACGGATGAAGAAAAAGAAGAGAAAGAAAAAAGCGAGCTTACCGGGAAGGTTGGTGAAGTCAGAAAAGAAGAAAAAGTCGCCGAAAAAATTCTCTCTCTGCAAACACTATGTAAAAATGGCGGAAGAAACAATGAAGGAGAAGACAACCTCTATTTATAGGGAAATGTAGGCATTAAATGCCAGGCGCGTGAGGCGAGAAATTCTACTGAACCGTCGCAGGATTCGAGAACGCGTGAGCGCGCCGCCCAGTATTCTTGCGCCACGCGTCCTCCCACATGATGACACCTAAAGACCAGGGAGGCGGTGCGACGCGACTCCCGAAGAGACGTCTGTTCGAAAGATCTTATCCTCCCAACAAGACAAACCGGATCGGCCTCAACATCGAACGACTCCAGCCCCGGCCAGCTCGGCACGGCCCTGGACTCGGGGGCCCTTGTTGGTAGCCCATCCTACTCAGCATCCACGTGGGCACACCAGGCAGCTAAACCGGCCGAACAGAACCCGAAATCAGACCGGACAAGAAACCCGATTTCCAACCGGACTCGCTAAAAACCGGAACGGACGGTGACTCCAGGGCCGATCCGGTATCTGATCCAGGAAGGCCGAGCAGAGGAAGGACGAAAATGTCCTGGTTCAAGATTTCGGCGGGCCGCCCAACGGCGGACCCAAAGCCGACTCAACGACGGGAACCCGAGGGCCGACCTCGGATAGACATCTCCTAAGTCGGCAAAAATGCACCCGCATGCCAATCAACGCATGCGCCACGCCTTCCCAAGACACTCCTTATAGCCGCCACGTGTCCACGATGTAAATGCATCGACAAGTGTTATGGGCGTATTCCCAAACATGCGCCACCGTCATCTCCCAGCCTGCACTGTCTATATATAGGAGAAATGTACAGTAAAAAAGGATCTTTTGGAATTCTAAGCATTAATAAGAAAGAGAAAAAAGAGAGATAAGAGAGAGAGACCGAAAAAGAATAAAAAGGACTTGCAATTAACAAGCAAATTGGATAGACCGGCGCACATTATTACGCTCGGTTCTATGCTATCGAAAGGTCATTAATAAAAATTTAGTGATCAACTATCTTCCATTTTATTTGTTATTTTCTACGTGTCTTCGACCCATTTGTCCCGGTCAGTACACGTGACGTTGACCAAAACAGACGTCAACAGTTGACAATCGGCAAAAAAATCAATAGTAGTATTTTGTGAAGAAACAAAACAGAAAGAATATGAGAAGAAAGAAAAAAAAGCCGATGTTTACGTTTGGAAAATAGGGAATCTGCTGAAGAAGATCGCGGTCGACTTGTTGGCAGAGGTGTAAGAAGTATTTTTTTTGGGTAATACTGTGTAATGTGTATTCTAGGTTTGGCTACAGGGTAGAATACAGTATTTATACTGTATTAGAAATTAGGTATAGGGTAAAAAGCTGGGAAAAATAGATGGGTTTGAGATATCATTGGACTAGGAGAAGAGTTTGGGCCACCTCATTAAATTGGACTAGTAAAGAAATTTGGGCCAACAATAATAATAATAATTGAGTTTAGAAAAATAAATAATAAATATAATCGGGATGAATTAAATAATAATAATATTAATAATAGTAATAGTAATAATAATAAATAATATTATTATTTAGCTTGTAAAATATTTTGGGCAACAATTAATATTGTTTAAAAATTATCTCGGGCCTAGAAATGACGAGATGAAATGATGAATTAAATGAGAAATAAAGTGAACGAATCACATGACTTCACATGAATTATAATGACGTAAATGGATTTGTATGATCATGAAAATGAGATGAATTAAATGATAAAATTATCCAGGCATTGATTTAATAAAATTGAACATGTTTTCTATAATTCACAATAAATGTATATGCGAAATCGGGGCGTTACATAACACCAAATTGCCATAGACAAACAATTTGAAATAACATCAGAGCAATAGAGCCTTTCGTCCTAATTCTATCACAAAGATACATCAAACAATTAACAATGGTCTAAACACAAAATCATCAAGAGAACTATTCATAGTATCAAGGCAAGCATTCGAATGAGTATGTTATAATCATGTTACCACATCTCCTAAATAAACATAAATCGACTACTCCATAATTTCGTTAACAATACTCATATCAATCAATAGAAATTTCATAAACTTCATAACATAAATTGTGAAATAAGAATTGTACCAATGATTAGAAGAGAATAACCAAATCGTTTCCACAAGGAAAAACTCCACACGTAGGGGTGTTCAAAACCGGATATCCGGACTTTCGGATATCCGAAAATTCGGATAGTAAATTTTGATATCCGATATCCGTATCCGAAATTTCGGATAACCGTTTTACGGATATCCGAAATTTGATACGGATATCGGATATCGAATATCCGGAAAAAATAAAAATTTTATTCGGATATCCTTATATTCGAAAAAAATATTCGGATTTGGATATCGGATATCCGAATATCCGAAAAAAACTTCGGATATGGATATCGGATATCCGAATATCCGAATACTTTTTATTATTTAAAATATAAAAAAATAAAAAATTTAGGATTTTTCGGATATTTCGGATATCCGAATATCCGATTTTTCTGAAAACTACTATCCGATATCCGAATCCGAAGGTCCGGATATCCGAACTTCGGATATCCGATCGGATATCCGAAGTTCGGATATCCGGAACTTCGGATTTTCGGATATTTCGGATCGGATATCGGATATCGGATATTTTTGAACACCCCTATCCACACGTATCCTAGCCTTCCTAGACTCTGTCACAAGCACTTGGAACTTGAGTACTTCTGTCTTGTAGCCTCGATATGGTGAACTTGGTGTGAGTTCACCAATATCCAATCTAGTAGAGTAACTTTGGTATAATAGGATGTTGCCCTTGTTTCTTGCATCTAAGGGTCTTATTTATAGCTCCAAGATACGTTGCTAACTTCCCATAAACGATTAATAGAGGCAAATGATCGGCCTCTAAATGAATTCAACCATCAATGATATTGTCTTGTAACTGACAGAATAAGTGCGCCGTATTTCATATAAAGTACGCCGTACTTTGCTTTGAATCATATTCTTCTACCCACCAAGTAAGTACGCCGCACAAGGTCCTAAAACCGGCGTACTTGGGCCTTTATTTAAGTATTTTGAATCCAAGTCCTTCCTTCTAACGAATGTTACCGTTTTTAATAGTTTTTAAGCCATATTAGTACTTTCTTCTCTTAATCCTTCGTGCACCCAAATTAGTGCTAATTCTATACAAATAGCATAATATTCTATATAATTTAGTAGATAAATAGTATATAAACGAGGGAATAAATATGTATAATTAGAGCGTTATTAGCCTTCACAACAGTATTCCCCTAGAGAACGATCAATCCTCTGTGTCTTACCTATACTACACTACAACGATTAGGTACACTGCCTAGGAGGATTGTAAAACTTTGTGGTTTTGCAAAATTCCGCCATCAAGTTTTTGGCGTCATTGCTGGGGAATAGTTTAGGTTTCGATTTCTATCTCGTTTAGGTCTACTCACTAGATTCCTATCAAGTGAGATTTTTTTGTTTTTATTTTATTAGCTTTCTCGTCATCTATCTTTTCTTTGTGTTTTTGTTCGTAAAACTTGTCATTCGCCATCATGGTGGATGATAATCCTATTGACCAAAACCCACCATACCCGGACCCACCAATTCAAAACCAACCACCAATCCAAAACCATCAACACCAAAATCCACCTGAACCACCTCGAGCCCGTACTCTTGTTCAGTACTCCAAACTGTAATATCCGTGTTTTCTACTTTTGGTAATTTCTATTTTCGGTATATATTCGTTTCGGACAACTCACTTGGCATTGTTTTAGAATTCTGAATCTATTTTATTCTTGGAGTTTCTCCGTTGGGATGAGTCTCGATGATGTTTTTGCGTAATTTCACCTTGAGTTATATTCTATCGCATGTGTATTCGATTCTCGTTAAACTCGTTCGATTTTATCATTTTTCCTATTTCCATGAGTTCATATGGTGGAGTAGAGCATGTTGTAAGCTTCGGATTGTTAATCCGACGTTGTATCGTGATTTTTGGATGTCTGGGCCGTTTTTGTAATTTCCTATAAGTTTAGGGAATTTATTCCTTGTTCGATTGTGGTGGCGTACCTCGGATCGTTTGGGGTTTCCGTACTTCCATTTCGTGTTATTGTTGCCCAAATATCGATTCCTATTGCTTTTATTCTCTTCCCGGTTCATTTTTCATCATTTTGGGACCCAAGGGGGGTGTGGGCCGCGGCACAAGGATTGTGCGCCGCGGCACACACATTCCCAGTTCCTAGCCGAGCAGACTGTACCGTGTGCCGCGGCACATGCCGGCGGGGCCGCGGCACACTGGCGAGTCACTGCCGCGGCACACTCGTCCGGGCCGCGGCACACTCGTGTTGCACTTATCGGCCAAACCTACTGTACCGTGTGCCGCGGCACATGCCGGCAGGGCCGCGGCACAATGCCGAGTCACTGCCGTGGCACACTTCGACTGGGCCGCGGCACACCGAGCGGTCTACCAATCACTGGGCGCAATTTTTGGCCCTGTGCCGCGGCACACTTCAGCTGGGCCGCGGCACACAATGCGGTCAACGCTATATCTGCGTTTTTATTCAGCGTGGGTCCCTCATTTTTCTTCCTTCCTTCCACCGTACGAGAGAGAGAGGTTTGAGAGGGGGATTTTTCTCCATTTACCACTTGATTGTGTGATTTTCTTCATCTCCTTTCGATCGTGTAGCTCGAATTATGGATCTAACACGTGTTCTTCGGATTAGAGTGCTTGAATCTTCAAGAGGTAAGAACTCCTTTAACCCTAGTATGATTTTGGGGAGGGTTTAGTGGTGATCTTGTATTTTAATCCGATTTAACCGATGTTGTTGTTAGATTTTGATAGTATACTCGTGACCCTTGGTTTTCTTGTTATTGGATGGGATGAAATCCCGTTATTACACCATTGACCGATTTCATTCCCTTATGCACTCTTGGTGTCCGATGAATTGCCCCAACGGGTAGAATTAGGATTAATTATTACCTTTCCGCATTATTGAGACTTGTTGTATACCGTTGTTGTGTTAGGAGCGGATTTGGGAGGATTGTTCGGACCAAAACCTATTCCTTCGTTGTTTCCTTCGTTTCGTCTTATTCAAGGCAAGTACATGTATTACATTTCGTTACGTATGTTGTGATTTTCAAAATGAATGATGAATTGTGATTTTTGGGTGCGTGAGTTGTGTTCCTTCCACCCGGAGTGTCCGACGGGATGTCTGGGTGTCGATACTAAGGGGTACGGCCGCGGAAGGGAACTTGGGTGCGTGTGTGATTGAACTTCCACCCGGAGTGTCCGACGGGATGTCTGGGGGTCGATACTAAGGGGTACGGCCGCGGAAGTGGTATCCCTCCGGAGTGTTCGATGGGATGTCTGGGGGTCGATACTAAGGGGTACGGCCACGGGATACCAGTTATGATTTTGTGATATCGTGATGATTGGAACTTATTTGATTGCCAATGTAGTATTCCGGAATATTTATGGCAAATAATTTCTGATTGAGATGATTGTGTAAAAACCGTATTTGTATATAATGTAGTGTAATTTTGTACTTGCACTAGCTATTCGAATGCTAACCCCTTAAATGGGGGAAATGCGTCTTATGTATTTCAGGTACCGGGAGGGCTGAGGAGCAGGCACGGGGCATGCACGCAAAGGATGGGCTGGCTTGATGATGTGGCTCGAGTCTGCATTTTTATGTTTTGACATTGCATTATCGAGTAATGAAGTTAGACTGCTTATTTTTGAAACTTGGTTTAAGTCCCCTGCGTGGGCAATGAATTGGTATTTAACTTCTGCTCATGTACTCCGTTAAAATGTTTTGGCCGAGGCCACGGCCTTATTTACTTTTGAGTGCATCATTTGGGATTACATTGTGGTTTATATGTCATGTGTTAGCCTGGTAGACCCCACGAGGGTTCTACGGCGTGTAATATCCCAATTGTGAATTGGGGTGTTACATTTATGGTATCGGAGCTTAGGTTTTGAATGCCTAGGTTGTTGGTAAATTTTTGGGTCTGTCAGTTGCGTCATTAGAGTCAGTCGTTGAGCCTAATATCATCATGCTACCGTATTTTCGTGCGACCCGTGGCTGTAAGTCTCCTCGAACTCTTATATTTTTGTAATTCGTTTTCTTGCGTTGCTCGGAATTATGAATTGTGATGCCAACTTTGTCAATTGTGAATCTTTCTGACCTTGTCCTTTTCATTCTTCCTTTAGTATGTTGAGAGGTCGTGGTAGACCAGCTAGGGGACGCGGCCGAGGCCGTGGTCGGGGTGCTAATAATGAAGAGGGCTCACTTTCTCAGTCCTCTGCAGACTCAGCCTCTCAGTCAGTGCCATCGGGAAATAATGCCGACGCCTGGCTACGCCATTTGCCAGCTAGTAGCCCAGCTTGCTCGAATAGCTCAGGTGGACGCCGAATCCGCCTCCGACACCGAAGAGGAAGCTAGTAAGTGGCTTCAGACGGTGACTAAGATGCACCCTCCTCGTTTCTCCGGATCTTCCGACTCGGTTGGGAGAATTGGCTCTTTCAGTTGTCCAGGACCTTTGATGCCGTAGCTTGTCCTGAAGACAGGAGGGTACATATTGCCCAGTACCTCCTGGATAAGGAAGCTGCGGAATGGTGGGAGGCCGTTGTGCCCAGAGACCGTCGAGCTACTTGGGAGGAATTCAAGGCTGCTATGGAAGCAGAGTATTGTCCGCCGCTGGTCAAGGAGCGCAGAATTGTGGAGTTCTTCACCGCTACACCTCAGGATGTGCCTATTTCTCAGGCCATCATTTCTTACAATCAGCAGTTGGGTTTCGTGAGAAATCAAGTGAGAACGGAGGCTGATAAAATCCGTTACTTCAATATGCGCATGAATCCGCATATTAGGTAGAGTATGGCGCCGCTCATGTGTGCCACTTTGAAGGAATACCAGGATCACGCTCTAGCGATCGATATGGCTGTCCCGGAATCAGAGTCGGTTTCGGAAGCTAAGAAGCAGAAGACTACCGGCGGATTCTCGACCGGTAAGGGTGGTCAGTTTTCGAGGTCTCGTTCTGCTCCTATACCTGGGAAGAGGCCGTTTCATCAGGCCGGTGGATCTCAGGGTAATCGTTCAGTCCAGTCCGTCGCTTCTGGTGGCAGGGTTTGTTTTAACTGCAACCAATATGAGCATTTGATGAAGGATTGCCCTTCTCCTCCAGTCACTTGCTTTACTTGCGGGTAGACCGGGCATCGGGCAACTCATTGTGAGAGGGCCACCAGGGCTATTAGAGTTCCGACTACCACTACCGATCAGAAGGATCACAGTATTCCAGCTACTCATGTTCCGTAGGGTTCGGGTCGTGGTAGGGGTCGGGGTCAACCGGATCGCCGCGCAGCCTCGAGTTCGGGTTCAGTTCACCCCCGATTGTATCAGCTGAGGCGCACAGAGGAGGCAGACATTCCGGTGGGGTCAGGTACCACTCGGATCCTTACTCATCCAGTTTCCGTGCTTTTTGATTCGGGTGCTACCTATTCCTTTATTGCATCGGATTGTGTGAATCGTATTGGCTTTAACTGCTTGTTTGAGTGTGAACCGTTTGTGGTGGGTACGCCTAGCGGGGATCGTATGGTTGGGGACTGGGAAGTTAGGGATTGCCCCGTGAGGATCGGGAGCCGAGATTGGCCCTCGAATCTCATTGTTATAGACCTTAAGGGTGAGGATTTAATCATCGGGGACGATTGGTTGGAGCGTCACGGTGCTATCATGAACTATCGGACTCGTACCATCTCGATAGTAGCCGAGGACGGCACCGAGCATACCCTCATCGGTCGTAAGCCGGGGAGATCGGGAGTGTGATTAGCGCCTTAAAGGCGATGAAACTTCTGAACCAGGGTTGTGTCGGCTATTGGTGTTACGCCCTGCAGGGGGAGGATGGTGGGGTTGACATGTCATCAATTCCAGTTGTTAGTGAGTATCCCGACGTTTTCCCAGACGACTTGCCGGGGTTACCACCACAGCGAGAGGTGGAGTTTCCTATCGATCTTGAGCCGAATGCAGCCCCCATTTCTCGAGCGCCGTACCGTATGGCACCATCGGAGATGTTAGAGTTGAAGAATCAGTTGGGAGAATTGTTAGATAAAGGGTATATTCGACCGAGCGCATCGCCTTGGGGTGCGCCCGTACTTTTTGTTAAGAAGAAGGATGGATCGCTTCGTTTATGCATCGATTATCGAGAATTAAACAAGTTGACCATTAAAAATAAATACCCTTTGCCCCAGATAGACGACTTGTTTGATCAGCTTCAGGGGGCGACAGTCTTCTCGAAGATTGATTTGCGATCGGGATACTACCAGTTGAGGATTCGGGACATCGATATACCGAAAGCTGCCTTTCGGACGAGATATGGCCATTACGAGTTTGTGGTTATGCCTTTCGGGCTAACCAATGCCCCAGCAGTGTTCATGCAGTTAATGAACAAAGTTTTTATTGAGTATCTGGACAAATTCGTAGTCGTCTTTATCGATGACATTCTGATCTACTCACGGAGTCGGGAGGAGCACGCCTTACATCTCCGGATTGTATTAGACATTTTGAGAGCTGAGCAGTTGTATGCGAAGTTCTCTAAATGTGAGTTTTGGCTCAAGGAAGTGATGTTCCTCGGGCATGTGATTTCAGCAGAAGGAGTTCGGGTAGATCCACAGAAAATAGAGGCGGTGATGGCTTGGGAACCGCCCAAAAACGTGAAGGAAGTGAAGAGTTTTCTGGGACTTGCAGGCTCTCACTCAGTTACTCCAGAAAACCCAGAAGTTCGAGTGGATCGCAGACAGACAGAGTAGTTTTGACGAGTTGAAGAGGCGACTAACTACCGCACCCGTGTTAGCATTGCCTCAGGGGAACGAGGATTTCGTGGTATATAGTGATGCTTCGGGCCTCGGGCTCGGATGTGTTTTGATGCAGAGAGACGGGGTGATTGCTTATGCGTCCCGCCAGTTGAAACCGTATGAGGCGAATTACCCCACGCACGATTTAGAGTTAGCCGCGGTCGTTTTCGCCTTAAAGATATGGAGACATTATCTCTATGGATCGTCGTGTAAGATTTTTACGGACCACAAGAGTCTGAAGTATATCTTCAGTCAGAAAGAGCTGAATATGAGACAGCGTAGGTAGTTGGAGCTAATTAAAGATTACGACCTCGAGATACTTTACCATCCGGGTAAGGCTAACGTAGTGGCTGATGCGTTAAGCAGGAAACCGATGGCATTACAGATGCTAGAGGTACTTACACCACAGAGTAGGTTCCAGCGGGATTTTATCTGTCAGAATATCGAGGTTTGGGTTCAGAGAGTTCTGGGTCAGTTATGTACGTTGGAGATCACTTCGTCCTTGACCGATGATATCAAGCGAAACAGTATGATGATCCGTTTTTAGTCCAGCTGAGGGAGGACGTGAGGAAGGGGAAAGCCCCTGGATTTGTGGTTCAGGATGATGGCGTTCTGAGATTTCGCGGCAGATTATGTGTACCGAATGACATTGAGTTGAGACAGAAGATTTTGAGTGAGGCTCATGCTACGCCTTATTCCATACATCCTGGTACGAGCAAAATGTACAAGGATGTGAGGAGTAACTACTGGTGGAGTAATTTGAAATCGGACATTAGCGAGTTTGTGGCTAAGTGTTTAACCTGTCAGCAGGTTAAGATTGAGCATCGACACTGCTGGGTTGTACTTACCACTTCCCATTCCAGAATGGAAATGGGAAGACATCTCTATGGATTTCATTACCGGGATGCCTAGGACTCGGACTGGAATGAACATGATTTGGGTTATTGTTGATCGACTAACCAAATCAGCTCACTTTCTGAGTATTAAGGATACTTGGGGACCGGAGAGGCTGGCGCGAGTGTTTATTGCGGAAATCGTGAGATTACATGGGACTCCTAAGAGTATTGTTTCAGTTCGTGATGGCCGATTTGTATCACATTTTTGGCAAGCGGTTGATCGAGCTTTGGGGACTGAGTTGAGACTCAGTACGTCCTACCACCCTCAGACAGACGGACAGTCTGAGCGGACGATACAGACACTGGAGGATATGTTGAGAGCCTGTGCCTTAGATTGGAAGGATGATTGGGAGTCGCACTTTCCATTGATCGAGTTCACGTACAACAATAGTTGGCACGCCTCGATCAAAATGGCACCATTCGAGGCATTGTATGGGAGGAGATGTAGATCGTCGTTGTGTTGGGATGATGCGTCCGAGCTGATTGGTACCGAGCCCGATATGGTAGTTGAGACGATGGAGAAGATTGCTCTCATTCGCAATAGGTTGGTGACGGCCCAGAGCCGGCAGAAGTCTTATGCCGATACACGTCGCCGGCCGTTGGAGTTTGAGGTGGGAGACCATGTGTTGCTTAAGGTGTCGCCGACACGGGGAGTTTACTGCTTCGGTCGGAAGGGTAAACTTAGTCCGAGATTTATTGGGCCGTTCGAGATTCTAGAGAGAGTTGGAGAGCTTGCATATCGGTTAGGTTTGCCGCCGTCCCTGAGCCACGTGCATAATGTATTTCATGTTTCCCAGCTTAGGAAGTACGTACCGGACCCTAGCCATATTATTGATTTTGGAGAGATCGAGTTGGGGCCCGACATTACCTTCGAGGAGAGGCCGATTCAGATCTTAGAGCGTCGGGTGAAGCAACTCAGGCACAAAACCATTCCTTTGGTTAAAGTGCAATGGTCTAGGCATGGGTCCGAGGAATCCACGTGGGAGACGGAAGAGAGTATGAGATCGAGATACCCCGAGTTATTCGTGTTATAAGTTTCGGGACGAAACTTATTTTTAGGGGGAGATAATGTAATATCCGTGTTTTCTACTTTTGTTAATTCTATTTTCGGTATATATTCGTTTCGAACAACTCGCTTGGCACTGTTTTAGAATTCTGAATCTATTTTATTCTTGGAGTTTCTCCGTTGGGATGAGTCTCGATGATGTTTTTGCGTAATTTCACCTTGAGTTATATTCTATCGCATGTGTATTCGATTCTCGTTAAACTCGTCCGATTTTATCATTTTTCCTATTTCCATGAGTTCGTATGGTGGAATAGAGCATGTTGTGAGCTTCGAATTGTTAATCCGACGTTGTATCGTGATTTTCGGATGTTTGGGACGTTTTTGTAATTTCCTATAAGTTTAGGGAATTTATTCCTTGTTCGATTGTGGTGGCGTACCTCGGATCGTTTTGGGTTTCCGTACTTCCATTTCGTGTTATTGTTGCCCAAATATCGATTCATATTGCTTTTATTCTCTTCCCGGTTCATTTTTCATCATTTTGGGACCCAATGGGGGGGTGTGGGCCGCGGCACAAGGATTGTGCGCCGCGGCACACACATTGCCCAGTTCCTGGCCGAGAAGACTGTACCGTGTGCCGCGGCACATGCCGGCGGGGCCGCGGCACACTGCCGAGTCACTGTCGCAGCACACTCGTCCGGGCCGCGGCACACTCGTGTTGCACTTATCGGCCAAACCTAATGTACCGTGTGCCGCGGCACAATGCAGAGTCACTGCCGAGGCACATTTCGACTGGGCCGCGGCACACCGAGCGGTCTACCGATCACTGGGCGCAATTTTTGGCCCTGTGCCGCGGCACACTTCAGCTGGGCCGCGGCACACAATGCGGTCAGCGCTATATCTGCGTTTTTATTCAGCGTGAGTCCCTCATTTTTCTTCCTTCCTTCCACCGTACGAGATAGAGAGGTTTGAGAGGGGGATTTTTCTCCATTTACCACTTGATTGTGTGATTTTCTTCATCTCCTTTCGATCGTGTAGCTCGGATTGTGGATCTAACACGTGTTCTTCGGATTAGAGTGCTTAAATCTTCAAGAGGTAAGAACTCCTTTAACCCTAGTATGATTTTGGGGAGGGTTTAGTGGTGATCTTGTATTTTAATCCGATTTAACCGATGTTGTTGTTATATTTTGATAGTATACTCGTGACCCTTGGTTTTCTTGTTATTGGATGGGATGAAATCCCGTTATTACACCGTTGACCGATTTCATTCCCTTATGCACTCTTGGTGTCCGATGAATTGCCCCAACGGGTAGAATTAGGATTAATTCTTACCTTTCCGCATTATTGAGACTTGTTGTATACCGTTATTGTGTTAGGAGCGGATTTGGGAGGATTGTTCGAACCAAAACCTATTCCTTCGTTGTTTCCTTCGTTTCGTCTTATTCAAGGCAAGTACATGTATTACATTTCGTTATGTATGTTGTGATTTTCGAAATGAATGATGAATTGTGATTTTTGGGTGCGTGAGTTGTGTTCCTTCCACCCGGAGTGTCCGACGAGATGTCTGGGGGTCGATACTAAGGGGTACGGCCGCGGAAGGGAACTTGGGTGCGCGTGTGATTGAACTTCCACCCGGAGTGTCCGACGGGATGTCTGGGGGTCGATACTAAGGGGTACGGCCGCGGAAGTGGTATCCCACCCGGAGTGTTCGACGGGATGTCTGGGGGTCGATACTAAGGGGTACGACCACGGGATACCAGTTGTGATTTTGTGATATCGTGATGATTGGAACTGATTTGATTGCCAATGTAGTATTCCGGAATATTTATGGCAAATGATTTCTGATTGAGATGATTGTGTAAAAACCGTATTTGTATATAATGTAGTGTAATTTTGTACTTGTACTAGCTATTCAAATGCTAACCCTTAAATGTGGGAAATGCGTCTTATGCATTTCGGGTACCGGGAGGGCTGAGGAGCATGCACGGGACATGCACGCAAAGGATGGGCTGGCTTGATGATGTGGCTCGAGTCTGCATTTTTATGTTTTGACATTGCATTGTCGAGTAATGAAGTTAGACTGCTTATTTTTGAAACTTGGTTTAAGTCCCCTGCGTGGGCAATGAATTGGTATTTAACTTCTGCTCATGTACTCCGTTAAAATGTTTTGGCCGAGGCCACGTCCTTATTTACTTTTGAGTGCATCATTTGGGATTACATTGTGGTTTATATGTCATGTGTTAGCCTGGTAGACCTCACGAGGGTTCTACGGCGTGTAATGTCCCAATTGTGAATTGGGGTGTTACACAAACCAAGCTACCAAGGCTATCGAAACACCATTGAGCTTCCACAACAATCTAATGTAACTCCCTTGCAATCCGACACCATCTGGTTGGTGCAAAATGGATGTGCATTCCATGAACTTCGTTCCGAAGATCCAAACCAATTCTCAAAGATTTCCTTAAAATCGTTGACTCAATCGATCTTGATGTTGGCACTCAGGAGACAACGCGCTTGCGTCTTTTCCAATTCTCTCTACGTGATCAAGCTAGCAATTGGCTTGAGCGTATACCCGCAGAATTTATCTCGACTTGGGATGATTTCACTTCTTGTTTCCTAGCTCAATTTTTCCCACCGGGGAGAATTACTAAGTTAAGGAATGACATTTGATGTTCCAACAACATCAAGGTGAAACTCTTTACGAAGTGTGGACTCGTTTCAATGACTTACTCCAAAAATTCCCTCATCATGACACTGATATTTGGCTCCAAGTCCAAATTTTTTATGATTATATCAATCCCTCTACAAGGCAAACCATTGACCATGCACCCGGTGGTAAGCTTCATGACAAGAATGCGGAAGAATCGTGGGGTATTATAGAGGATATCACCCTCTATGACAACGAATGTTGGAACGACCCTCGCGAATTGAGCAAAACCGTCAAGGCAATATCCTTGCCTTCTAATGTCTCAAGCATTCCCGATCGTAGGATCGTTGAACTTGAAGATCAAGTTAAATTCTTGATGAGCTCCTACGAAGCTCCTAAACCTTCACGTCAAGTGAATAAAATCACTTCTTAGTGTGAATTATGTAGTGGTCCCCATGACACTCGTGATTGCATGGAACTCCCCGAACAAGATTTTGGGGATTATGCGTCCTCGCATACCGACAGAGCAGGAGAGAAGTGGTACACTTTTAAACCCGAGCAAAACAATCTTGGTGATTCTTATAACCCCTCGTGGAGAAATCACCCAAATTAGGTGGAAACAAAACCAAAATTCATCTCAAAACAATTTTTCAAACCCACCTAATCGTTTTCAACCAAGCGGTTCATCCTCAAACTGCACCTTTAACAATAATCCTTCAACTTTCTATAACTCTAATAATCTTGAAGGATTAGTGTCCAATTTTATGTCATCTCAAGAAGCTCGTCAAATTTTGTCAAATTTCTGAAGCCGATTTCAAGCAACAACAAAGCGAGATGACAAATAAAATTGATAACATGTTAAAGGTTCTCAATGACCTAGTAATGAGAGCACTCCCAAGTGACAAGAAGGTGTATCTCCATACCCTTCACATCGCTTTCACTCGGCCAATGCAATTAAAACATGTTTCAAACAAACTCAAACATTCCCAAAAGACCAAGACCATAAAGATAATACATCAACCAATGTGTCGGTCAACCAAGTTATTGAAACACCACCCAAACAAGAACCCAACCCTAACAATGATGAATTCAAAGATCTTTATCTTGAACGTCCGGTTCTTGATGTCTTGACACATGCTCCTTACTATAAGGCCCTCTTGAAAAAATATGTGGAGAAAGTTAAGTTGGGTAAGAATGGGTCCACTTTTTCCAAAACAAGTTACCCAAGAAGTTAGATGATCCGGGCTTATTTGTTTTACCTTGTAGAATTGCGAATTCCAAGGCCTATGATACCTTAGCCAACCTAGGATCATGCATCAATATATTCTTTTTCAAAAACTTTTTGATTCGAATTTATGTGATATCAATCAACAATATATGAACACATTAAATATGAACAAGTATGAATACAGTAAGTGTAACACCCCCAGAATCTAACCGGGAATATTACACGCCGCAGACCCTCTCCGTGAGGATCCGCCAGGCTAAACATCGAAATAACATAATACATTACATGCCGACACGGCAAAATCACGAACCATTAGACCGATTTGGTCTTTTGTCACTGTCTTAAAAATCAATAATACATAACCCTATCCAGACTCATACCCACGCAAGGGTAAAATACTTCGAAACATAGACAATACGGCAGCGAAAAAGACAATACAATGGACTTCGACTAACTGAACCCAAAACTAGCCTTCGTGTGATTAGTATCATTCGTCTTTCATCATTCCTCGTACCGATCCTGTGTCTTGCTCCCGAAAAACTGCATGTACCTGGACACAATACAGCTATCCACCCCCCGATTACTCGGGGGTTAGCAAAACTCCACTGTTTCGCTAGTGCAAGTATAAAGTGCAAATACGCGCCATACACAACACATTCCGAGAATACAACGAAAGACTTCCCGAGATATATCATTTAAATAAAATAGTTCAAGTCTTGAAAGTAGAAACGAAACAAGTAAGCACTTTGAAAACAATTTCAAATCTCGGGAGTTTTGAAAACATTAGAAATTGAAAAGTTCTTAATTCCTCAAAAGCCACTTAGGGTCACAACCCCAAAGTTCGTTTTCCAAAATACAAATCCATTAACAAAATACGGGATCCACGGCCCAACGATTTCGATCACAAAACACAGGGCCCACGACCCGATCATCCACTGCAATTCACTTACAAGGACACATTACACATAACACATTATTCTTATGTCATTCTAGCCAAACACCAAGACTCGATATATAATATATCTCGACCCCGAGCATAAAACATTGTGATACTCCGGACATGTCACAGTAGTTATCAAAACATCAACATCAACATCACCAAAAACCACACCTGGTAACCCATGGCCGTACCCATTAGTATCGGCCCCCAGAGGCCCCGTCGGACCGTCCCCGGGTGGGAAACCACTTCCGCGGCCGTACCCATTAGTATCGGCCCCCAGAGGTTCCGTCGAATCGTCCCCAGGTGGAAGAACACCAACACACGCACTCAAGTCCACTTCCGTGGCCGTACCCATTACTATCGGCCCCCAGAGGCCTCATGCCATCCCCGGGTGGAAGAACGACAACACATCCATGGAAAAACACAACTCTCAAAGATCAAACACACAAAATATATAGTCAAGGTACCTTGCTAGAATGGCCATATTGTCCAACACGTACTCACGACCCAGAACTATAACAATTCACAAGGAAGCACAAGATCTCAACAGCACCGAACGACACAACCAATATCACACAAACTCACATATTCATCCATAACCACGTGACTCCACGCACATAATGTGACAAAAGAATTACACTTTACATTTACCGACGACATAATCATACATAATGACATCACACGAAAGTAATTTGATCCTATACTCGACACTAGCACACATATTCAACTAAGCATATTAATTCCCGACACACACGGGTCACCTTTACGAAAACCAAGATGGTAAATATACCAATTCTTTTGAAAAATGGTTATAAATATTTATTTAGCACATATCGACGATTATCAACCATTATATCCACAAAACACGTAATGTATGGGCAAGATACTTGCCTCGAAATCAATTTGTGAATACTCCGACGAAAGCAAATGAAATTTCAAAAATTTCAAAACAATTTCGGCCGAAAGAGCCCCAAAACAGCCCCGAAACAACCCCAAAAACCGACCACCTTCGCGAGAAATCAATAATAACACAATCACCACGAGAATAACACCGCTACGAATCAACAACACTAAACGAAATCTCAATCGACACTAAGAAACTACAAGGGTTCAAGGGTTCGTTCCAATAAAGCCAAAATCATGTTCCGGGTGAGACGAAATCGATAAACGAGTTACTAATCCGTAGATTACAACCAATACAACACGAATTACATGACCAATTCATCATAATCGGTCCAGAATTGAAATCAAAAGGAAAACCCCAAAATAGTTGAAAAAGGATTTTTTTGAAGAATTACCTCAATCCGACGAAGAACAATGGATTAGATGTTGTTAAATATGATCAAGACTTCAAGAATATGATGATAATCTACTCAGTGATTGAAATCCCCATCAAATCGCCCAAAAACCGAGAGAGAGAAGTGAAAATGGGCTGAAAAACGCGACTATCCTATTTATACAACTGGACAAAACGGCTCAGAACACGGCCCAAATTGGAGCCGTATTCCAGCGCCATGTTATAAACGACTCAGCAAAAACGGTGCAAACAGCGTCGTATTCCACGGCCGTATTCTGACAGTGTAGACTTTGTCATTATGACCATAACTTCTCCGTCCGGACTCCGATTGACTCGCTGTTTGAACCATTGGAAAGCTAATTTGATGCTCTATCACATTGTAAAGTTTCAGAATTTTTAGACTTTATAAGCGCCGGTGGTGATCTTAAAGTCGACCAAATGCACAAAAACGATACTCCTCGACAAAACAATAATTATTCAACATGCAACGAAACACTAACGGACAACACCAACGATCCAAATCGAAAACGAACACATAACAAAGCAAGACATACTATTAGCTCGACTTACGCAACGATAAGTCGTACCCGACGAACACCACAACACGGTACATCGTGCCGTACCCAACATAGGGGAAAATCTCAAGAAATCGCCAACAGAACAAAATGAACGGCGCAATCGACAAAAATTCAAAAATAACCGGAACCGAGAATCTCGGGTATTACATTCTACCCTCCTTAAAAGAAGTTTCGTCCCGAAACTTAAAACATGAAACAATCCAGGCAGAGCAGCTCTAGATGACACATGATTCCGATAACATGAAGATCGAGAAAGACGATACGAAGGCAACTACCCCAAAACTTTGGGAAATTACAAAATGGCCCAAACGCCTGAAACATCACGATAAGACAACGTATAACCAAACCGAATCTTCACAAAACGTCTAACAAGGTTAAACGGACTTACGGGGAAATACGAACAACAATTTCGAACAAGATTCGCAAGAATCGATCTCAAATGCGGAAAAGTCGCCAAAAAGCACGGAACTCAGCAAAACGACACCGAAACGAACTCGGATGTTAACAAGTGTAGAATGAAACATTCACAGAAGGACGAAACGGTCACAGGCAATCCGTTAAAACGGACTCCTGCCAAAAAAAGAAATTTACCGAAAATCGAAAATTGCGGATATTACATCATATCACCTTTAAAAGAGGTTTCGTCCCCGAAACCTAAACAACGAGAATGAAGTGCTGGAGTAGCAACTTTCCCGTCCATATCGTCTTGGTCCCGCATCTGATCTCCACGACTAACTATACCACGGTCACGACCGTATCCTCTGTCCCTAGACATACTAAGCGGATTCTCACTCGATACAATGGCACAACTTCGCGAAAATAATATGCTAAAGTACCAACCCAGGACGACATAACACATAAGGTAATTGATAACAACTAAATAAGAAAATCCACGAGGTATCCTTTTAAATGATTTCATTTGGAAATCCTTGGATTCGTGCGCTATTCAAAATAAAACCTTGAAAGTATTTTTGGTACCTCGGTTTGTTTCATCAAAACCCGTAAACGACGGACTTTAACCGTCTCATTTGACATCACTTGCAAAACTATTTTTTTTTTAAACATCATCATTATAGAGTGATTCAAGATCACGCACGATAACTGGCTCAGTATAGAAAACTTTTCTAAACCCGAGTTTGAAGTTTTAAATCGAGTAAGATTCTTTATCTTCCACGGTATATTGTTTAAAATAAATTGTATTGATTTTTGAAAATAAAGATTTTATGATGTGAAAGATTTCTGAAATCATGTACTCGGATTATTTGAAAATACAACAATACGTCAAAAATCATTTTCGAAAATCCTCTCAACACTACACAAAAATCAACGACGGTAATATTTTACAAAATGTCTACATGTACTTTAAAACAACTCTTTCAAATACCGTCGAGGTTTTATTTGAGAATCCGAGGCCGGCTCGCCAATTCTAAATAATTTTCAAAGTACGCACATAGCCGCCGATTAATCGAATCGTTGAAACTTTATGAAATTTTCAGGGTGGCGTTTTCGAACACACACACATCAGACATAATTTAAACAAAATCAATTATCACCTAGCGCTACAAAAAGTCCTAACACTTATTCCCACACAACAGTTGCATTGCTAGAAAACACACATAGAATACCGTCGAAGATGATTGACTGCAAAACATAGACCTGATGGCTAAAAATGTGGTTCCATAGCCTCTACCCATGCTGATTAGCGCGCGTTACAACAAAGATTAGCGTGCGCTAAACATGCCACGTTAGCGCACGTTAGCCTCGTACCAAGCCTGCGCTAACTGCTCTAATCGACAACACGATTGCAAACATATATGAGGTAATACTAGACTCGAATGTTACAAATAAGTAACAACATACGAGTCTAAATGTCATCGACTCACATAATTATAACATCTCACAAGCAACCATCAAAAGAAAATCATCCTATAAAAACAAAAATTTTACTTCTCAATAAAGAGGACTATCTCAACACATACATACCGATGGACTCAACATTCACGTTACTATTTTAATCATAAAACTGGCACCACTGCCCAACAACGAGAGTATCATCAATACACATCTTCTGACTAACATTCATGAAACCGGAAAGTTACAAACGAGAGTCACGTCTTGAGTATATTTTGTAGACCTTATTTGAGTTAAAAACTCGTGTTTTGAAAACTTATAGTATGAGATGAAAATGAAATATCGGTAGTTGAAGTCTCAAAAATTTTGGCCTTGAGGTCATCATACAAAAATCAAAAAATTTCCTCCCTTGGAAAACATTTTAAAAAAATTTACGACTCCCCGAAAGCCTTTCGAAAACTTAAAATTCCAAGGTTGTTACTCTTGCAAGAAAAACAATTCATACAAGGATACATTTAGCAATATCACTCTTCATTCTAGCAAAAAACGAGAATCGACAAATATATGTCACTTACGATGCACCTTCAAATACTACTACATAACACAGAATCACACAGGCTCGTATAGCTCGTGGTACAACATGTAGTAGGGAGACTTACATCCACATATCGCACGAAGATGATGGTTGCACCATGATACTAATCACGACCGACATCCCAGACGACGCGTCGCGACACGACATCAGTCAGACTTAATCTGACAAGACAAGACCCAACAATACACGACTGGACCCGACAACCTAGGTTTCCGCGACCTAAGCTACGATACCATAAATGTAACACCCCCAGAATCTAACCGGGAATATTACACGCCGCAGACCCTCTCCGTGAGGATCCGTCAGGCTAAACATCGAAATAACATAATACATTACATGCCGACACGACAAAATCACGAACCATTAGACCGATTTGGTCTTTTGTCACTGTCTTAAAAATCAATAATACATAACCCTATCCAGACTCATACCCACGCAAGGGGAAAATACTTCGAAACAAAGACAATACGGCAGCGAAAAAGACAATACAATGGACTTCGGCTAACTGAACCCAAAACTAGCCTTCGTGTGATTAGTATCATTCGTCTTTCATCATTCCTCGTACCGATCCTGTGTCTTGCTCCCGAAAAACTACATGTACCTGGACACAATACAGCTATCCACCCCCCGATTACTCGGGGGTTAGCAAAACTCCACTGTTTCGCTAGTGCAAGTATAAAGTGCAAATACGCGCCATACACAACACATTCCGAGAATACAACGAAAGACTTCCCGAGATATATCATTTAAATAAAATAGTTCAAGTCTTGAAAGTAGAAACGAAACAAATAAGCACTTTGAAAACAATTCCAAATCTTGGGAGTTTTGAAAACATTAGAAATTGAAAAGTTCTTAATTCCTCAAAAGCCACTTAGGGTCACAACCCCAAAGTTCATTTTCCAAAATACAAATCCATTAACAAAATACGGGGTCCACGGTCCAACCATTTCGATCACAAAACACAGGGCCCACGACCCGATCATCCACTGCAATTCACTTACAAGAACACATTACACATAACACATTATTCTTATGTCATTCTAGCCAAACACCAAGACTCGATATATAATATATCTCGACCCCGAGCATAAAACATTGTGATACTCCGGACATATCACAGTAGTTATCAAAACATCAACATCAACATCACCAAAAACCACACCTGGTAACCCATGGCCGTACCCATTAGTATCGGCCCCCAGAGGCCCCGTCGGACCGTCCCCGAGTGGGAAACCACTTCCGCGGCCGTACCCATTAGTATCGGCCCCCAGAGGTCCCGTCGAATCATCCCCAGGTGGAAGAACACCAACACACGCACCCAAGTCCACTTCCGTGGCCGTACCCATTAGTATCGGCCCCCAGAGGCCTCATGCCATCCCCGGGTGGAAGAACGACAACACATCCATGGAAAAACACAACTCTCAAAGATCAAACACACAAAATATATAGTCAAGGTACCTTGCTAGAATGGCCATATTGTCCAACACGTACTCACGACCCAGAACTATAACAATTCACAAGGAAGCACAAGATCTCAACAACACCGAACGACACAACCAATATCACACAAACTCACATATTCATCCATAACCACGTTACTCCACGCACATAATGTGACAAAAGAATTACACTTTACATTTACCGACGACATAATCATACATAATGACATCACACGAAAGTAATATGATCCTATACTCGACACTAGCACACATATTCAACTAAGCATATTAATTCCCGACACACACGGGTCACCTTTACGAAAACCAAGATGGTAAATATACCAATTCTTTTGAAATATGGTTATAAATATTTATTTAGCACATATCGATGATTATCAACCATTATATCCACAAAACACGTAATGTATGGGCAAGATACTTGCCTCGAAATCAATTTGTGAATACTCCCGATTTAAATGACTACTAAACAATTTCTTGACCCGAATGCATTTCGTGAAAGAGCCCAAAACAAATGTACCCCCAAAAACCGACCACCTTCGCGAGAAATCAATAACAACACAATCACCACAAGAATAACACCGCTACGAATCAACAACACTAAACGAAATCTCAATCGACACTAAGAAACTACAAGGGTTCAAGGGTTCGTTCCAAGAAAGCCAAAATCATGTTCCGGGTGAGACGAAATCGATAAACGAGTTACTAATCCGTAGATTACAACCAATACAACAAGAATTACATGACCAATTCATCATAATCGGTCCAGAATTGAAATCAAAAGAAAAACCCCAAAATAGTTGAAAAAGGATTTTTTTTGAAGAATTACCTCAATCCGACGAAGAACAATGGATTAGATGTTGTTAAACATGATCAAGACTTCAAGAATATGATGATAATCTACTAAGGGATTGAAATCCCCATCAAATCGCCCAAAAATCGAGAGAGAGAAGTGAAAATGGGCTGAAAAACGCGACTGTCCTATTTATACAACTGGACAAAACGGCTCAGAACATGGCCCAAATTAGAGCCGTATTCCAGCGCCATGTTATAAACGACTCAGCAAAAACGGTGCAAACAATACGTATTCCGTGGCCGTATTCGACAGGTGTAGACTTTGTCATTATGACCATAACTTCTCCGTCCGACCATTGACTCGCCGTTTGAACCATTGGAAAGCTAATTTGATGCTCTATCACATTGTAAAGTTTCAGAATTTTTAGACTTTATAAGCGCCGGTGGTGATCTTACAAAGTCGACCAAATGCACAAAAACGATACTCCTCGACAAAACAATAATTATTCAACATGCAACGAAACACTAACGGACAACACCAACGATCCAAATCGAAAACGAACACATAACAAAGCAAGACATACTATTAGCTCGACTTACGCAACGATAAGTCGTACCCGACGAACACCACAACACGGTACATCGTGCCGTACCCAACATAGGGGAAAATCTCAAGAAATCGCCAACAGAACAAAATGAACGGCGCAATCGACAAAAATTCAAAAATAACCGGAACCGAGAATCTCGGGTATTACAGTAAGTATAAACAATATAAATGAAGGAATAGTAAAGAGAAAGAACGATCAAACCAATACGCAGAGATTTATAGTGATTCAGGTATCACACTCGGGAGTTCACAATAATTATGCCAATAAACTCCCTTCAGGCGGAGAAAACCGTATAATGTCGTTTTCCAAAACTAAGCTAAATGTCGAGTTCTAATCTTAGCTAGAACCAATCTACACCCAAACTTGTATTTTCAAGACCAAAATACTAACCGCTATATAGGCAACACTTCCGGACTTACACACAGTCCGGATCTACCAATATTACAACAATGAAGAATAATAGAGTTTAGATCAAGAAGAGAATCGTAACAAAGGTTACCTTTATAATGCCTATACTACAACACTTCGTTTCTTGATGAATACGAGCATTCTTCTCTTGCACTTTGAAGTAAGAAGAATGTGATCACTTATAAACAAATAACAACAAGTTAATGTGATCAAAGAAGGGGGATTAAGAAAACAAAAAGTTTTGTGGTGAAGAGGTATGAAAATCTGTTGGAAATGGTCCAGTATTTATAGGCAGCTGGAGGATGGGACGGTCCCGTAAATATGGACGGTCCCATATGTATCTGGGACCGTCCCCCCTATAAGGGACCGTCCCTAGGACGCTCCTCTTTTTGTCCTGTTGTGGTGAATGTTTATCTGGTGATGGTGTTATCTTTTTAGGAGGGAAACTAGATTTTGAATATTTTCTTTTAATAAAACATTTCTTATAATTACAAAAATAATTTGTATGATTTATTTTTGTAAAAGTTTTGTCACATTTATAAAAATGTGAGGTTTAAGGACAAAAATATTTCTTTGATCACTTAACTAGTTTGATATATTGTTTGTTCATACCTTAAGTGATATTGTGTCGAAATGGACTTTCACGACTAAAAACTTATCAAATATATTTTTGCGTAACATGTTTTTACATTTTGTGATTATCAAAACTAATGGAGGTCGAAAGATATAAATAACGTTTTTGACATTATTTGTATTAACAATATTATATGATTTTCAAAGTATGTCTATGTACCTTGAACGATTGGTTGGAGAAATCCGCTTTTGTTAAGTCATAAACAATTAAGTTTTTAGTGCTGCAACTAGCCTTCGAACCTGCTTTCCACATGTTTGAGAGCTAGCAGACATAAGTCTTGAATCAACCGGTTAATCTGTGAAAACGCTATTTTGACGAGAATTGCTATTTCATAAATTACACTTACCTCAAACTCGAGATCATCATCATCAGCTTGTTACTAAGTTATAGAGACTATCCAGGTAACCATACCTGTTACATAACTGAATACCCTTCTCAGTTATTGTTGTTTGCTACAATTACTTGAACCATCTCTAGAATTAGTCTAAGGAGTTTTCATTGATAATTAGAAGAATCTCAGTACCTGTGGAACGACATGGTCTTACCAAAACTCTTTACTACAAGCGAGGGTTATACTTTTACCCCTGTGTTTTGAAATTAAGAGAATCGGTAGAACTAGTAATATAAATTTAAGGCTTTCAAGACACATCAAAGTTTTAGCGCCGCTGCCGGGGACTAGCATTTGTTCTATTATCATATTTTAAACGTTTTAGGTGAATTTGGATTTGCAATTTTCGTGTTACTTGTGATAATCTGCAAGTTATTTCCTCTCTATTACTATCAAACCGCCGATCTTATTGATCAAACTGCCGCTCTTATCATACGAACCCGGCGTACTTTTCACAAAGTTCGCCGCATTTCTGGAGAACGTGACATTTTTCCTAAAGTGTTACAATCGCACCCCAAATCATAAAATCTACCAAACTAGTTTTTTTCAAACCTCAAATAACAATCATACCTCAGAGGCAACTCAACCAGTATCCAGACCAATTAATTCGAAACAAATTTCCAGAAGCACGCCGTACTTTCTATTAAGTACGACGTGCTTGTTTACTCAAAAAAAAAGTTCAAATCGTCCGACTTGAATTTTGGTTTTATTCGATAAACAATACCGTTAGCAGTCTAGTCTTGGATGGTCACACGATCATCCAACGAAGAACTTGTTAGCCCTTTATCCGAACCCGAAAGAACTTTGAACCGAAGACGAAGGAGAAGCAAAAAGTTTGTACCCTTTTCACAAAGAGATCTGAGACCCGAAGCGTCAAAAGAAATCGTCCCAGCTGTCGACGATATTTCTCGTTATCGATTTTTTAAGTTTATCAAACTCTACGATCCGATGGATAACGCCGATAATGAAAGTGAACCGTTGCTCCTACTCCCGGTCCAGAAATTACTCTACCGGATACCGCTAATGAATTCGCTATCAAAGGCAGTCATCTTACCCTTGTCAAAGGTAACTAATTTAATGGTCGAACCAAAACTGATCCTCATAAACACATTCATGAATTTCTTGGAATTTGTGATATGTTCAAATACAGAGCCACCAAAACCGAAGCCGTCCGACTCATGATGTTTCCCTTATCTCTGACCGGTGAAGCAAAACCCTGGTTAGACGAACTCGACGAAGGAACAATCGAATCTTGGGATGAACTTCGTACCGCTTTCATAAGCAGATTTTTCCCTCCAGCATTATTCGATCGACTTCTCAGAGAAATCTATGATTTTTCTCAATACGAGCGAGAAACCCTAACTGAAGCATGCTCCGAATGAAGGAATTGCTCAGAAATTGTCATGGACACAGTTTAAGTAAAGGAAATATAATCAAAATCTTTTACCATGGACTTGAGGAAATAACCCAAGAAGTCTTAAATGCTGCAGCAGGAGGAATATTCCTTTACAAGACTCCTAATCAAGCCTACCAACTTCTCGAGGACAAAGCCTTACTCAAACATGATTGGGCCAAAAATCAGAAACCAAAAACCACTCTTCCCAAAACTGTTGCTTTCGCCGATGAAGGTAGCAGTCATTCTAACACTGATAAAATTATAGCAAGGATGTATGCCATGGCTATAAAAATGGACGCTCAGTACAAAGAACTGAAAGAAAAGCGTGATGTGTGCAACAACTGTGGTGGAAATCACCCAACTGCAAATTTCAATGATGATGATACACCCATGACTCGCGAAAAAGAAGCGAAATTTATGCGATCATTTCGACGCACCCGTTTTTACGATGATTATCGTAATCGTGATCGAGATAGAGATAAATGGTGCGCTGGTGAACGATCAGAATATAACCGATATCAATCTAGATCACCTCGATCTGACGAAAAACCAGACCTTCAAAGACAACTCAGCGATTTCATAAAAGCGCAACAATCGACAAATATGTTCGTCAAAGAAACCTTTATGGATCTTAAAGATAAACTAGAGACGACAACTAAAAACCACCAAGCTTCTATCCAAAATCTGGAAGAGAAATTTGACAGATTAGCTGACAAAAACAAGCTAGTCGACCTTCTGGATTTCTTCCCAACAACACTCAACCAAACCCTAGAGGTAGCCAATCTGGAAGCAGAGCTTATCAACCACCTCAAGCTCGTAACGAGCATGTGAGTGCCATAACAACAAGAAATGGAACCTCATATGACCCATCACCAAACCCTAACCAAACGCAACCTACTCTCGAACTAGACAGTGATGATGAAGATGAACCAACTCCACAGAAAAAATCCAAAACAAAAGCAACACCCGAAACACCGGTTCTTAAACCATACAAACCAAAAATTCCATATCCCCAACATCTCAGAAAAGAGAAAATGGAGGCTCAATATGGAAAGTTCTTAGACATGATTCGTGTTGTTCGAATCAACATACCACTTGTCGATGTCATCGCAGGGATGCCGAATCTATACTATATAATACTTATCCCCCTTAATTTAATGTGGAAGGGGTATTTAATTGTAACTTTTAATTGTAAATATATGAAGAGACTATTTTAATCGTAACTTTTAATGTATATAAACTAATTTAAATACAAAAGTTATGATAAACATCCCAATGCAAATGCACCTTCTAATACACAAGGTGATTAAAATGAACTTTTAAATGATAGTATAAATTACAAGATGATTAAATTTTAGCTATGAAATCTTAGATACAATCGGTGCATCGCACGGGTTGAATAAACCAAAAACAACCCCGGAGCAACATACGGGTTAGTAAAGCCTCATTTCATATAACTAATAAAAGGACAATAACAATAAAAAAACATATATAAACTTCTCTAAAAGGCATTTAAATTCTGCCATCTGCTCATTCAACCGTCTGCCCTAACATTACGTACAAAACACGTAGATATTCAACCAAGACCGTGCATCGCACGGGTTGGATAATGCCTCGTTACGGTAAATTTCTAAAAGATCTTGTGAGCAATAAAAACAACAACAACAACAACAACAACAACAACAACATCTAAGCCTTAGTCCCAAAATGATTTGGGGTCGGCTAACATGAATCAAACTTTGAAACCGTCAATAATCGTTACATAAATAACATAAAGGGAAAAAAGAGGGAAAAAGTAGAGAAAAAAGCAAATAAAAAAAGAGAATGAAAAAAAAAAAAAAAAAAAAAAAATAGAAAAAAAGATAACATGAAATAAAAGAAAATAGGAATTAAAAAAAAAAAAAGAATCAGACTCCATCCACCATCCGTATTCTTTCCCGCCACATTTGCCTCTCCATCGCCATACTTTCTCCAATTCCAAGAAACCGCATATCATTTTCAATCATCTTTATCCAAGTTTTCTTGGTTCTTCCTCTACCTTTCACAACATTACTTGCTCCCCAACTTTCTAGCCTCCTCACTGGGGCATCAATAGGTCTTCTTCTCACATGACCAAACCATCGTAATCGATTCTCCATCATCTTGTCTTCTATAGACGCAACTCTTACCTTCTCTCTGATCACCTCATTTCAGAGCCGATCCTATATTCTATGACCACACATCCATCGTAGCATACGCATCTCTGCCACATTCATCTTTTGAACGTGACACGCTTTCTGACCAACACTCGGTGCCATATAACAGGCAGGCTTAATTGCCGTGCGGTAAAATTTACCCTTTAATCTATGAGGCATGCCAGATCACATAAAACCCCGTGGCACTCTTCCACTTCAACCACCCCGCCTTTATTCTCATGAGCCACATCGCCATCTAGCTCTCCATCCTTTTGGATAATAGATCCAAGATACCGAAAGAAAGTGGATCC
Organism: Orobanche coerulescens; assembly: GCA_033398695.1. Lineage (NCBI taxonomy): Eukaryota > Viridiplantae > Streptophyta > Magnoliopsida > Lamiales > Orobanchaceae > Orobanche > Orobanche coerulescens. Next base: position 201,748 of record JAWKAU010000109.1, on the reverse strand, counting down.
ATGAACAACTTTCCCATCAAATGTGATCATCCCCGCCTCTCTATCACTTTTTTCGCTAAACCTACACTCCATATATTGATCTTACTACGCTCGGCTAAAGCCTCGAGCTTCCAAAGTATCCTCCAAAGTTCCAATTTTTGCACTCCAACCTTCGTTTCATCAATCAACACAATATCATCTGCGAACATCATACACCACGGCACGTCATTTTGAATTTCTCTTGTCAATTCGTCCATGACTATGGCAAAGAGAAAAGGACTAAGAGCAGATCCTTGATGCACCCCAATCGTAATAGGAATTCTTCCATCCTCCCAACATTAGTACGTACACTTGTACTAGCTCCTCATACATGTCCTTTATAATGTCAATATATTTCCGCGATACACCCTTCTTTGCTAAGGCCCACCAAAGTACTTCTCTTGGTACTTTATCATATGCCTTCTCTAAATCAATAAAAACCATATGCAGATCTTTCTTTTTATCTCGATAATGTTCCATCAACTCACGGATAAGATAAATTGCTTCCATGGTCGATCTTCCAGCATAAATCCAAACCGATTTTCCATTATCTTCACACATTTCCGAGCCTTTGTTCAATCACTCGTTCCCACAACTTCATGGTATGACTCATTAGTTTAATTCGCGATAATTAGAACAATCTTGAACATCACCTTTGTTCTTATACAAAGGGACGAGAATACTTTTCCTCCATGCGATGGCATCTTATTGCTTCTCCAAATCTTATTGAAAAGCATAGTTACCCATTCGATCCCTCTCTCCCCAAACACCTCCAAATTTCAATAGGTATACCATCCGGTCCTTCGCTTTCTTTGACCCCATCTTCTTCAATGCAATTGTCACTTCACCCTTTTCGATTCTTCTCTTAAACTCTCGGTTAACCATACTTGAGGGATGTTTAAATTCCCAATATCTTGTTCTTGATGGCCATTGAATAGGGTATCAAAGTATGACCTCCATCTCTCTTTTATCTCTTTATCTTGAACCAAAACTTTTGGTCAAGATCTTTACACATTTAACTTTTCCAATATCTCGCGTCTTCTTCTCTCTCACTCGAGCAAGTTTATAGATATCTTTTTCCCCTTCTTTAGTATCTAATCTTGCATATAATTCTTGATTGACCTTTGATCGGGCATTTCGCCGCCTTTTTAGCTTCGTTCGAGCTTTCTTGTACTTCTCATAATTCTCATCGCTCGAGCATTTACCCAAGACCTTATAACATTCACGTTTGGTCTTTATCGCTTGCTTAACTTCATCATTCCACCAAGATGTGTCCTTACTTGATGGTCTGCTTCCTTTAGATTCTCCTAGGACTTCTTTTGCAACTTCCTTTATGTTGTGTTCCAACAAGTTCCACATCGAATCTATATCCATCTCCGTGCAATCGGACCAAATACCACTATCAACAATCTTAGCCACAAAAGTATGTCGACTCTCCTCTTGGAGCTTCCACCACTTAATTCGAGGGTCAACTTGTGGTCTTCTCTTTCTTAAGTGCCTCTTACCTCGAAAGTCAAGCACCACAACCCTATCTTTGTGTTGCGGACTCTCACGGTATTACCTTGCAATTAGTAAAACTTTTCCTCCAAACATTCCTTACTAAAAAGAAATCAATCGACTTGCATTACCTCCGTTTCTATATGTCACCAAATGAGAGTCCCTTTTCTCGAACCAAGTGTTCATAATACCCAAGTCATGAGCTAATGCGAAATCCAATATATCATTTCTGCTTCATTCCCGTCCCCAAAACCAAAGCCACCATGAATGCTCTCAAAGCCATCTCTCGCTAACACCGACATGCCCATTGAGGTCACCGCCAATGATCAATTTCTCACCCATAGGAATTCGTTCGACAACCTCTTCCAAATCTTCCCAGAATTCTTGTTTGATCGATGCATCCAATCCTACTTGTAGTGCATAGGCACTTATGATAGTTAGAAACTCATCCCCTATCACAAGCTTAATACTCATTATTCTATCGCTCTTTCTTGACACTTCCACCACATCATCAATGAATTCTTTATCAATGACGATACCCACTCCATTTCTACTTCTATCCTTTCCAGTACCAAAGCTTGTAACCCCAAGGAGCTAACACTCTTGCCTTCTCGCCAACCCACTTAGTCTCTTGTAGACACATTATGTGAATTCTCCTCCTTTTCATAACCTCCCCACTTCGCCGATCTCCCACAAAGAGCCAACGTTCCAAGTTCCAAACCGCACCTTACTACCCTTACTAGCCGCAAGAACTAACTTCTCTGTCTGTCCCGTCCACGCTGCAAGGATTCTTGCACATTTGACACCACACCCATACTTCGAGGTGGCGCGCCGCTTCCGGCGACGACCTAGCAACCTCGCATATTTTCCACTACACCCGGCCTATGAAGTGTAGCGCATCCTTGCTCATTTGACACCACCCTCGGATGTAAAGGTGGCGCGCCGCTCTGGCGACGACCTAGCAACCCTCGCATACTTATCACCGCACCCGGCCTATGAAATGCGCTGCCGCTTCGAGGAGACGCCCCAACGATTTTCAATGTTTGATTCATGTCCATGGAATGTGACGAGTTTTACGCTGGCTGCCACTAACCTACCGCAACCCTCCTCTTTTATCCGGGCTTGGGACCGGCAATGGATGTCAAGAAGACACCCACAGGCAGAGTTTGAGCAATAAAAACAAATTAGAACAAATTTCCGCAGCTTTCCTAAGCGACGAATCTTCCTCAATCATCCAAAACAAAGTACCACCAAAACTGGGAGGCCCAAGAAGTTTCCTCATTCCATGGCAAGACATTCTCTTGCAACGCCTTGGTCGATCTCGGCGCAAGTATAAATCTCATGCCATACTCTCAATATGCTAAGCTATCTCTCGAGACACTTAAACCTACTAAGATGAGCGTTCGATTAGCTGATCGATCATTTCAATATCATGTTGGAATAGCCGAAAATATGCTAGTCAAAGTCGGGAAATTTACCTTTCCAGTTGATTTTGTTATCCTTGAAATGGAGGAAGACACCAAGGTCCCTCTCATTTTAGGAAGACCTTTTTTGCACACCACTGATGCAATAATTCGTGTTAAGAAAAAGAAACTCAATCTCGGAATTGTTGGGGTATCAGGGTTTATTATGGAGATCCGGATTCCCAATGGATCGTGTAATCACTTTCCGAATTGATATTTCTACCCTATGTCCGGGTTACAAAAAATTCAGCCTAGGATAATCCAAAGAGACACTTACGAATCTAAGCACAGAAACGTAAGCCAAATTACTAGAGAAATTCTAAGTTTATCAAAAAAAGGAGAGAGCTCAGAGAATGGTGTATCTAAGACTCAAGAGGAGAGCCTTATTTATACATGTCGGATTAGGGTTACATTAGGTCGATTTTTAGGGTTACTTGAGCGGCGCCGTCATCAGGTCTTAATTAGGGTTTGACGGATGGTTTTCCAAAATTGACGAAATTAGTCAATTTTACCAAATTCTCCCTCTAAAATTCGGAATTTTCAATAACTTACTAATCCAAATTTCCGAAGACCTTTTGGGGCGCTGCCCTCGGACCCCCGACATAATCGTACCGGCTTATAATTCGATCTTATACATGTGTGCACTCCGCACATACCCGAACATATATTAGAATACAAATTATAAAACCCCTTAGCTCACATATTAGTTCCAATTACACAAAATGACTGGTGACACTAAAATCACCAACAGGAATTGGTGAAGATCGAATGACTTTTTCGATCGACTCAGCAATGAAACACTCATACTCCAATGATGACACTTGTTTTAGCATTGATGTCATAGACGAAATTCTTGAAGAATATTTTTGATGCCTTACTCAACGAAGCAAAATTTTCCATTCAATCAAAGGAAGTATCCTCGAAGAAGAACTCTTTGCAGAAATTGACGAATTCATAGCTATGAATATCGAGAAGGATGTTGAATCTGAAGAAGAAGAAATCATATTTGAAAAAATCATATTCAATACTAAACATAAAATCAAGAAATCTCTTGAGGAACCACCTACCGATCTTGAACTCAAGCCTCTTCCTAGTCACCTTGAATACGCATTTCTGGAATGCACATCCTTACTTCCGGTGATCATTTCATCTGAACTCTCTGACAAAAACAAAGAATACTTAATCACTGTCCTCAAAAATCACAAACAAGCGTTTGCTTGGAAAACGTCAGACATACCTGGAATCTGTCCATCTTTCTACAAGCATAAAATCCAGCTGCTTGATGACAAGAAACCAGTTGATCAAAAGCAAAGGAGACTAAATTCGAATATGCAAGAAGTTGTGAAAACGGAAGTAACTAAACTCCTTGATGCTGTAATCATCTACCCGATCGCAGATAGCCCGTGGGTAAGTCCTATTCATTGTGTACCAAAGAAAGGCGGTATTACCGTAGTTACCAATGAAAGAGACGAACTTGTCCCAACCAGAACTGTTACTGGATGACGTGTCTATATCGATTACAGAAAACTCAATGAGGCAACTGCCAAGGATCATTTTCCCTTACCCTTCATGGATCAAATGTTAGAAAGACTCGCAGGAAATGAGTACTTTTGTTTCCTCGATAGCTTTTCTGGTTACTTTCAAATTCCCATCGATCCAATGGATCAAGAGAAAACAACATTTACATGTTCCTTCGGAACATACGCTTATAGACGAATGCCTTTTGGTTTATGCAATGCACCCGCCACTTTTCAGAGATGCATGATTGCAATATTCCATGACATGATTGAAGAATCTATGGAAGTTTTCATGGATGTCTTTTATGTCTTTGGGAATTCATTTGCAAATTGTCTTGTCAATTTAGGGAAAATGCTCAAGCGATGTGAAGAAGCTAATCTAGTTCTCAATTGGGAAAAGTGTCAGTTCATGGTTAAAGAAGGTATTGTGCTTGGACACAAAGTGTCTGGAGCAGGACTAGAAGTTGACAAAGCAAAAATCGAAGTAATAGCTAAATTTCCACCCCCTACTAATATCAAAGGTATTAGAAGTTTTCTAGGTCACGCCGGTTTTTACCGACGGTTTATTAAAGATTTTTCCAAAATAAGCCGCCGTTGACCAAACTTCTCGAAAAAGATACTCCGTTCGAATTCAATGATGAATCTCATAAGGCATTTGAAATAATGAAAGAAAAACTTACATGCACACCCATTATCGCAAGCCCAAACTGGAATCTTCCATTTGAGTTAATGTGTGATGCTAGTGACAGTGCCGTAGGCGCAGTCCTTGGACAGCGTGATGGAAAACATTTTCATCTGATTTACTTTGCCAGTAAAACATTAAATGCGGCACAACAAAATTACACAGTCACAGAAAAAGAACGTGTGGCTTTCGTATTCGCATTTGATAAATTTCGAGCCTATCTCGTGTTGTCCAAAACAATTGTCTACACCGATCAAGCTGCCTTAAAATATCTCTTTAAGAAGCAAGACGCTAAGCCACGTCTCATACGTTGGATATTTCTCCTGCAAGAATTCAATATCGAGATTAAAGACAAAAAAGGTGCTGAAAATGTTGCAGTCGATCATTTATCGCGAATTGAAAATAACGAAGATAATGATCAAGAGATTGAAATCGATGATAATTTTCAAGGTGAAATTCTAATGGAAATAGGTAAGGAGGAAGAACCATAGTTTGCGGATTTCTCAAATTATTTGGTCGGAAAGGTGATAAGAAAAGGAATGACATACCAACAAAAGAACAAATTCTTTTCGGACCTCAAAATTTTTTTCTAGGAAGAACCCCATCTTTTTAAAATGTGTCCCGACGGGATAAGAAGATGTGTGGCCGGACCCGAAACTCGAACAATTCTCGATGAATGTCACCATGGACCAACTGGTCGACATGATGGACCGTCAACCACGGCCAGAAAAGTGTTAGAATCTGGTTTTTATTGGCCAACAATATTCAAAGAAGCTCATACTTTAGTTCGCATGTGCGAAGCTTGTCAAAAAACCGAAAATATATCCAAAAGGGATGAAATGACCTTAAATAGCATTCAAGTATGTGAGATATTCGATATTTGGGGAATAGATTTCACGGGACCCTTCCCAAAATCCCGCAAGTTCGAATATATACTAGTCGCAGTCGACTATGTCTCAAAATATGATCTTACTACTTGCTGGTTTATGATGTTACTACTGCTAAGCATATTTACTACTGTCAATGTTAAAGACTTAACGGAAAATATACCAAGTATAGTTACTGCTGCCAGAGTTAAAGTTAGTGCTGCTGGTTATACTTAGTGCTGCTCAAGGATTAAAGCTGCTGATTATAAGTTAGTACTGTCTAGCCGGTTTAGTTAGTACTGCTTATTGGATATGTATGTATTATCTTTAGTAAAGATTTGTTTTAAGTATAGAAAAGATTTATCTTGTAGAAAAAGGTATTGTAACCCTAATACGACTCCTTGGTGTATAAAAGGAGGTCGTGGGGCATAGAATCTGATGTATCAAAACGAGTTATTAGAGAGTCGATTAGGTTCAAGGAGTTATTTACCAAAGGAGTGTTATTTTAAAACATATTCACTATATAGGTGTACTTTCAAACATATTTACCAAATCGGTGTAATTTTCTATTTAAATGAGTTTTTATTATTTTTTTTTTACTTTTTTTAAAATTATTATTTTTTTTGCTTTTTTTAAATATTTTTTAACTGCTTTTTTAAACTATTTTTTTTAAGAAAAAAATATCTATAATATTAATATTAAAATACGAAAGTTCTTATTTAAAATTCGTAAATAAAAAAATTTAAAAAAAGAATTTTGGAATTTATTTGTAAACTGTTTTAATAAAAAAAACTGATATTATTCTACATAAAGAAATAAAAAGTTGAATAATTTTTTTAAATATAGATTTTTTTTTTAACCTGCTAGTTGTATTTTTCATAAAAAAAACTTTTATATTTTTTAAAAAAAAATCTAAAAATCTAAAAATAAAAGACAGATTAAGGTTTAACTAAAAATCTATTGTAGTAAAATAAAAAAATGTTATTTCTATTTTTCAATTTTGAATTTTTCTAGTAAATGAAAATCTAATTTTTTATTTAAAATAAGATTGGAAATTTAAATATTTAAATATTTATATTTTTACTTTTAATAAATTTTTATGTATTTAAATATTTATTTTCTAGGATTTTTCATTTCTATTAAAATTTTCAATTTTATTTTAAATAAAAAATAGATTTTAATTTACTAGAAATATTCAAAATTCAAAAATAGAAATAACATTTTTTTATTTTACTACAATAGATTTTTAGTTAAACTTTAATTTGTCTTTTTTTTTTTTTTTAGATTTTTAAAATTTTTAAGAACTTAACAGTTTTTATGAAAATTTAAAAAATCTATATTTAAAAAAATTATTCAACTTTTTGTTTCTTTATGTAGAATAATATTCCATCTTTGTTATTAAAATAGTTTACAAATAAATTCCAAATTTCTTTTTTTAAATTTTTTATTTACAAATTTTAAATAAGAACTTCCGAATTTAATATTAATATTATAGATATTTTTTTCTTAAAAAACAGTTTAAAAAAGCAGTAAAAACATTTAAAAAAAAGCAGAAAAAATAATGATTTTAAAAAAAGTAAAAAATATAATAAAAACTCATTTAAATAGAAAAGTACACCTATTTAGTAAATAGGTTCGAAAGTACACCTATATGGTAAATATGTTTTAAAATAACACTCCTTTGGTAAATAACTCTAGCTTCAAGGTTGTAAACCGTAATACTGGTTAGAGTATTCGTATTATTGTGATTAATAATATTGAAGCTGTTTGTTGAGAATTCTTGTGTTCTTTACTGTTTCATTGATAAATCTTCTCTACATCAAGTGTTAGATTCCGCATAACACTTAGGGGTTGTTTACCAAATTTTCCATCAAGTCCTGTATAGATAAATTTGTCAGTCTGGATAAATATGTCTGTCTGGGTAAATTGATGCTGTTATTTACTTTTTCATCTGAATAAACTGTCTGAATAACAGAAATGACTGATTTACCCCTGAATATAAATTATAAGCTGTTTTATAAATTGTTGTTTATTTTTTAAGCCATATAAATGATATAATCCAAATATGGCAAGAATAAATTTACTAATTTGAATTTTTTAAATAATTCGGAATTTTTTAGATTTTCTAATTTCCGAATTTAAATAATTTTTTTGATTTTTTAATATTAATATTCTAGAATTAAAAATAAAATTACCTAAATTTCAGATTTTTTTTAATTTTACAGATTTTTTTAAATAAAAATAAATAAGTTCCGACTTTTTTTAACTTTTCAGATTTTCTAGATTTTTTACATTCTTTTATTATTTTTTATTATTTTTACGAAAATAAACAGTAGTTTTTTATTATTATTACTTATATTATTATGTTAAGTTTGTATTATTTTTCAGATTTTTTATGAACATAAAATAAAATAATAAAAAATCTGGTTATTTTAAGTTTTATTATTTTAAGTTTGTTAGTTTTTTATTATTGTTATTTATATTATTATTTTAAGTTTGTATTATTTTTCAGATTTTTTATGAACATAAAAATAAAATAATAAAAAAATTGATAATTTTAAGTTTGTATTATTTTTTTTAGATTTTTTGCTAATTAATAGGTCGTGAAAGGGGAGAGGGATAACGAGTGTCATTTTTGTGTCTTAATGGGGACAAGAGTGTCATTTTTGTGTCTTAATGGGGACAAGAGGAGGGGAGGTGACTTAACGTTTTAGACTCTTCATTTTTCATTAAGTCGTAAGTAAACACTTACCCATGTCTGCGCGAATAAGTCGTCCAGACCATTAAGTCCTATTAAGTCGAAAGTAAACAGCTCCTTAGTGCATTCAAAACAGTTTCTACAAGAAGTTGTGCTAGACTTGATCTAGCAAGACTTAATTCTTACACAAGCTAAGAAGATCGATCTATATTTAACAAGTGTTGACTGGGATCAACAAATTGGTTGGAGAAATCCGCTTTTGTTAAGTCATAAACAATTAAGTTTTTAGTGTTGCAACTAGCCCTTGAACCTGCTTCCGACATGTTTGAGAGCTAGCAGACATAAGTCTTGAATCAATCGGTTAATCTGTGAAAACGCTATTTTGACGAGAATTGCTATTTCGTAAATTACACTTACCTCAAACTCGAGATCATCATCATTAGCTTGTCACTAAGTTATAGAGACTATCCAAGTAACCATACATGTTACATGTTTGAATACCCTTCTCAGTTATTGTTGTTTGCTACAATTACTTGAACCATCTCTAAAATTAAACTGGTCTTACCAAAACTCTTTACTACAAACTAGGGTTATACTTTTACCCGTTTGTTTTGAAATTAAGAGAATCGGTAGAACTAGTACTATAAATTTAAGGCTTTCGAGAAATATCACCATCCTGAAGGATACCATCTTTAACATTTCACATTTAAACACCGTAGCAATGGATCCAAGCCATTAGCATTTCAACACACAATTATTACATCCATTTTATTTGGTTTAAGCAAGCGTCATAGGGCGTATGAAACTTTTTATCACATTTACACATTTTCTATGTGTTTACACTTCTCACTATAACTTACTTTCTTTAATCCTCGTTAACCATTTCCAACACATTTACTATTACCCCTTTAGTCTACTCGACTCTTTCCACATTTAAACCTTACATAGGTTAAATCAATAACACATTCATTAGCATTATTCATTCTTCTTACACATTTTAAACATTAACGCAATTTCATCACGTTTAACTATGCATCTTATCATCACATTCTTGCTCACGTACTTAACTCGTCTCATTTTAATCATTAGCACTTAAACTATACCATTATATCTCGTCATTACATACCAACATACCTTCATCCAATTCTATAACTTTTACATCATTAGACACATATCAATCAATGTGTCAATTTCTAAACGTGCCTCCACCGCATCACACTATAACATACTTATCATTACTTCATGTTCATACTTAAACCTCAAATACTTTAACTTACTATTAACCCGTCTCTATACCACACTAACGTCAATCATTAGCCACTAAATATAATGAGACCATATATTGGTCATCAATACCACACAAGTCATGCACATTCATAACATTCTCTATCCATAACTTCTTATCATAACGATTATCTAATCATGCTTTTCTATAAGCAATCATACCACTTACCATTCTATTCACATTCCATTATCATTACTATAACACACATTCACAAAATCACATAACTATCACCGACACTATCCGAAGTGCACGGTGATCTCATCACTTAAACACATCGAGTCCGCCATGGACTTACACCACATACACATTAACACTATAAAACACATTCAACACTTATCCTCATTAAGCTCATATAACATAACACATGGTCCGTCTCATAACTTAACAATTACCTTCTGCATTACTTACACTTACGTTCAACGCATCTACTAGTGGTTTAAGTCTAGGAAACCTAAAGGGAAACATAATTCACTAAACCAGAGCTGTGATACCAAGTTGTTACGCCCCGTGCCCGATTTGACCAAAAATTAAAACTTTTTACAGAAACGACAAGACTATAATGGACCTACTGTTACTATTCAATAAACTGATAAAAATATATTATATTCAGATCTTGAGACTATTTTTAAATGAAACTAGACTCAATTACCTTCAAAATGACGGGCGGCACGACCCGTGACGACTTACGGCTTAGGAGATATGATTTTTAGAAAACCGACAAAATCTGCTCACAAAATTCTGCCATTTGAGAGCCATAAAAAACTCTCATACTTTTAGTGTAAAATTCTAAATCTTGGGAGCCATCAAAGCTTTCACACTTTTAGTGCAAAATTCTGGACTTTGGGAGCCATCAAATCAAAGCTTTATTTTCTTGACCAAAGACATAACCATTCAAATAGTGTTCTATCAATTTTAACGCATTCACATTCAAAATGGGTAAGAATGGCTAGTTGCCAAACACCATTTTTGACCCACTTTCAAATACAATTTATACCATACCATATTACATCAAACCTTCCAGAAACCATTAACATAACATAATAAATCGTTCCCATAGCCATTCGACCCGTTTGCAACCCAAAATGGGTATATCTACACATTAATCCAAACACCCCTTTAAGACATAACTCCCCATTACTATAACAATCATTATCAACCAAGTACTTTAACCCACTTGACACAACTTTGACCCTTAACAACAACGCATAAAACCCTTTAAAGACTATCGGGGCACAACTTTATCAATGAGCTTGGTATCTACGACTAAGCTCCTAATCACATACAAACCTTCTTACCTTCCGCATTTCAACCCTTAATCCTTAATCTAAGCATTACCTTTCCTTCACGCAAAAACCTACAAAACGTTATCAACTAAACTGGTAAACTTTCGCTTAGTAAGTAAAATGGGTATAACATCATATCATAAATCATTCACACATTACGCATCATAACCCATTAATCCTTTACAACATTAATCATTAACACATACCTTTAACCACTTTAAGCATCAACATTCCTTATCAACAAAACATAGACAACCTTATCCTAATCCACCATTGCCTAACACTTCCCTACTAGTTATGCCAAACTAGTCTTTTACCCACTTTCACATAAGCACATATATCCAAACCATTCAATAACCTTAACATACCAATCACATAACACATAATGTATAAAATCGATATAACATCACATTATAATTGGTTTACTTACCTTAGCTCCAAGCTAAGATATCATTCATAAATTCACCATCATCATCATCCTCAACCTCCTTATCATCATCATTACCATCCTAGGTTAAAATCATCAAACACATAAACACATAACACATAACCAAATAACTATAACAATGGTTTATAAAACCATAACTCACCTCTAAACACCTCTAATCATCGTATAATCATATATTTATTATATGATGATCAATCCCATAAATGACTAGCTTAAATGAGATTACTTACTTGTGGGAAGGATCATTGATAAAGCTTATCTCTTGGTATGGAATCACTAACTCATCAACACTTCATCATCAAGCTAGTTTCTTCCCTCCCTTTTCGCCTTCTAAACCGACCAACACATACACACTAGACCAAATGAGAATAAACTAGAACTTCTATGAAGTATTTAGATATTTGTTAGTTGCAACTTTGGCCATGTGACACATTTAGTCCTTTAAGTCTCATTTCCTCTTATTTGTGACATGCTAAACTTTATGACTCATATAAGTGACACATCATATTTCCTATCACCACATTACATAATACTTTGACTATTACTTTGACTAACGGGTTTGACTAGCCAATCACGTAAAGCCTTAGTCAATTCATCTAGGGTGGGGCCTATTTGTATCCGGGATATGGGTCTAACACTGTTTTCATATCAAAGTAACTCTGTTATCGCTTGTATAATCTTCTCTAATCCTACTTCGCAAAGTTCAGAAAAATGGGTGACATGATGTGCATGTGTGATCCATTAAGAAACGTTGACGTAATATACATTTATCGAACGCGCCATCATGCCAATGACATAGAAAAATGAAGCTCAGATCTGCAAATACATTAGCGACATGGCTGCAACCACAGAATAGCCCTGGTTGCCTCGCCAAGATACACACGTCAGCGAACCACATTCATGGAAAAGTCTAGATGCAGAAAGTTGTCATCATCGCCGCAAAAATTAAAAGCTAATGTAAATTTTGTAAGATTCACAGGTGCAAAACATCGTTAAAGAAAAAGCACGCTCTAAGCATCCGCAGGTCATCTAACCACAACTAAACACATAATGACAGAGCAATTCCACATTTTTCAGCTACGGCTGGTGAATTTTTAGTTTTGAACAAACTGTTTCATGTAAAATCCTATAATCAATTATCAGTATTCGACCCAGAAAAAAGATGCACGGCACACGATTCATATCTGTAACATGTATCTTTTTTTGGAACCGAATACTGACCGTTACAATGGTTGTACAACGATACTAAAAAATGTGATACAAATCACTGATAATACACAGTTAATGGAAATCACTTACGTGCAATCTTATCGTGCTGCCGCGAAACCAACAATCCCTGTTCAACCCCCCAGCCTCTACTTAACTGTAACCAAACACGTAATTTATGCACAAAGGACTAATGCAATCATATTCGTAATGCATAACAACCCCCATTTAACCTGAACTGTAAACAAGCCACACACTAATTGCAAACACTGCATGACCACGCGTCAAGTTCTAAAGGTATCACATTTTTTATGCACACAAAATCATTTGAATCCCACGTATGTAAAATCGAAATAGGATAAATAAAAAATTGAAGGAATTCGATTTTCTGAAATATGCATATACCACAAATCACCCACTAAGTGGAGGTATTGGATAACACCTGTAGATCATGCAAGTATACGCAAATCATGCTGCCAGCATAGGCCGTTAGCGCTGGCAGAAGTGCCAACGTCACAGCACAGGAGGCTTAGGCAAGTGAATAATCGAATAAAGAGGATACACCCACCATGGCTGTAACCGTATTAAGTTGCCCCGCTAAGATACAAACGATTTCAGGTTTAGCAAAAAAACCCAGGACTCACGCACTACCTGAATAATCGAATAAAGAGGATACATCCGCCATGGCTGCAACCTTGATAAGTCGCCCTGCCAAGATACGGACGATCTAGTTTTATCGAACGAATCCAGACTCATGACAACACCAGGCACATAAATTCAAATTTCTCTTTGCTAATCCTTCTCTTATCTTCCACACACACATTCACGAATACCATCGTCTAGTATCACGTTTTTTATGCACAAAACAAACAATCATAAACGCACAAAAGTACAAGAAATGATGAGATAGGTTTAGTTTGGTCAAAATATTTGATTTGAGATGGGAGTGTTGGGCAAGTGTGAAAATAAGGCAAGGTTGTTTTTTCAGAGATTAAAAATTTAGTCAACAACATGTGGGTTTGGCATTGTCGATAATACTTTTGGTTGTGTTGCATAGTTGCATATCAAATAAACATGAAAAGAAAAGAATACATGCAATGTTTGTGATCTAGAAACATCTATATACATGAATAAAATAAAAGGAAAGAAGATTAATTAGACAAATTATTTCAAATGTATAAAAAGGGAAATGATTGGCACACTTCTTATTTTTATTGGGACACTTCATAGTACAATCAGTTAAAGCAGATTATACTTAAAATGCAACCGTCTAATGCATACTATGGAGTGTCCCAATAGAAATTAAGAGTTTGCCAATCATTTCCGTTTCAATAATCTTTGCTCAACCATCTATATACACTTATCACAGTTTTCTTTCATATTAAAAATTAACTTGTAGAAACTTAGATTTGGTAATGGATATCCCATATTGGGTTGTTTTGTGTGTAAGAGCAAAAGGTACCGTGAAGAAATGGTCTCGCCGTTCCAACATGGCGCTTCACTGTTTGCTCGTCGCCACACCGAGTGGCCTCGCCGTTTGGTCCTCGCCGAGCAAACGAAGCACAAAAACATTTTTATAAAATATATCTGCACCCAATGGCTAATACATTTAAAATTCTTTTTTTTTTTAAATTAATCCCACTTTACACACTATAAATAACACACCATTTTAACAACAATTTTCACATAATTATCTACCAAAAAACATTACTTTCAATATCTCAACACATAAAAAAATGTCTCAAAGTCCAAACGACGGGTATTTTACTTCTCTTCTCGACTCTAACCCACAACAATACTTGACTTCTTCGAACCCCTCGAATCCGTCTACCCCATCGTCACAAAACTCAAATTCTTCCTCGCAAACGATTTCACCGTTTGGTATGCAAATGACACCTGAGCAACGTTATCAACTACAACTTGCCTATCATCAAAACCAACCACAAGGATTCCAAAATTTCTAATATCCAAGCAATACACCACCACAATTCTTTCAACCACAATCATCACAACCACAATTTTTTCAATCCCAACCACAATTCTTGTAATCACAACCATCACAATCACAATTCAAATTACCACAACCCCCATCACAAGACACCCGTAATGCACAACGTAAAGGAAAAAAAGTCGCGAAACCTTCAAAAAAAAAAAAAAACACCCATGGTGAATTTGGACGCGGACGACGAGGATGATGTTAATACAAATAATGTCAAAAACGTTATTTATATCTTTCGACTTTCATTAGTTTTGATAATCACAAAATGTAAAAACATGTTACGCAAAAATATATTTAATAAGTTATTAGTCGTGAAAGTCCATTTCGACACAACATCACTTAAGGTATGAACAAACCATATATCAAACTAGTTAAGTGATCAAAGAAATACTTTTGTCCTTAGACTTCACATTTTAATAAATGTGACAAAACCTTTTACAAAAATAAATTATACAAATTATTTTTTTATTTATAAAGAAATGTTTTAACAAGAATATATATATTCAAAATCTGGTTTTTCCTCCTAAAAAGATCCTAGCTTCACCAGAAAAATATTTCACCACAACAGAACAAAAAGAGGAGCGTCCTAGTAAAGACGGTCCCTTATAGGGGGACGGTCCCAGATATATATGGGACCGTCCGTATTTATGGGACCGCCGACGCTCCTCCACCAGCCTATAAATACTGGACCATTTTCAACGGATTTTACACACCTCTTGAGCACATAACTTTCTGTTTTTTTATACTCTTTTCTTTGATCACATTAACTTGTTGTTATTTATTTATAAATGATCACATTCCTTCTTCCTTCAAAGTTCAAAGAGAAGAACACTCGTATTCGCTAAGAAACGAAGTGTTGTAAAATAGGCATTATATACATAACCTTTGTTACGATTCTCTTCTTGATCTAAACTCTCTTAATCTTCATTGTTGTAATATTGGTAGATCCGGACTGTGTGTAAGTCTGGAAGTGTTGTGTGTATGTATGTTAGTATTTTGGTCCTAAAAATACAAGTGTGAGTGTAGATTGGTTCTAGCTAAGATTAGAACTCGACATTTAGCTTAGTGTCGGAAATCATGTAAGCGACGTTGTACGGGTTTCTCTGCCTGAAGGGAGTTTGTTGACATAGTGATTGCGAACTCTCGAGTGTGATACTCGGGGAGTGGAGTAGGGTGAAGATAGAGCTTCGTAGCCGACCACTATAAATATCTGCGTATTGGTTTGATCGTTCTTTCTCTTTACTATTCTTCCTTTCATACTTTATTAATCATTGTTTATATTTATTTTGTTCATATACACATAACTTCGAATCAAAAAGAGTTTTTGAAAAGGAATTTTTAAAACGTAATTAAAATGGTGAAACTATTCACCCCCTTCTAGTTTCTACAATTGGTATCAGAGCCAGGTTGCTCAAGAGCTTTAAAATATAGTGTATTTTAAAAATTGAATCGATCTATGGAGTCTGAAAGATATCTAGAAGGACAGTCTATGCAAAGGTCACTACTTTTCGAAAGCGATGGATTTAATTACTGAAAAGATAGATTCGAAACTTATGTGAAATCAAAAGATCTAGATCTTTGGCATGTTATTACTAAGGGTGACTTTCAACCTATTGAAACTAATCCTACAATTAAAAAGGATGAAATAAGTGATGATCTTGAAAAGAAACTTTCTAAAAACAATGAAGCTAAAATGATGATTTATAATGCTTTGCCCAGAAAATAGTATGAAATAATTTTTATGTGTAACACGGCTAAAGAAATTTGAAAAACTTTGTTAATCACCAATCAAGGAAATAGTCAAGTCAAAGATAACAAGATTCTTGTCCAACAATATGAACAAATCGTCATTCTTGAAGACGAATCTATTGATAGTGCTTTTGCTAGATTTAATACTATTATTACTAGTCTAAAAGCTCTTGATGAAGGCTATTCTATCAAGAGTTGTGTAAGAAAATTTCTTAGGGCTTTGCATCCGAAGTGGAGAGCAAAGGTCACTGCAATTGAAGAATCCAAAGACTTGACTTCACTATCTCTTGATGAACTCATCGGTAACTTGAAAGTTTACGAACAAATCATCAAGAAAGATTCCGAAATAGTCAAAAGCAAAGGAGAAAGGAGATCTCTTGCTCTAAAGGCTAAAAAGGAATTTAGTGATGATGAAAGTTCAAATTCCGAAAGTGAAGACGAAGAATATGCCATGACCGTTAGAGACTTTAAGAAGTTCTTTAAAAGGAGAGGTAGATTCGTAAGACAACCTCGAGATGAAAAGAATGCATCTCAATAGAGTCGGGATGACAAACATGGTAAAGGCGAAAAAAGATGTTTTAGATGCGGTGATCCAAAACATTTCATCGGAGAATGTCCTCAACCACCAAGAGAAAAGAATCAAAGGGCATACTTTGGAGGTGCTTGGAGCGATAGCGACAAAGAGGAAAATGACAAGACCAAAGACGAAACATGTCTAATGGCACGAACTTCAAATGAGGTAAATTCTGAAACCGAATATTATAGTGATACACTTCCTCTATATACTCTCTTGAATTAGATAATGAGTATGATCGTCTTTGCAAAATGAGTCTAAAAATAATAATAAAAAATAAATCTCTAAAATCTATTAAAACTAAATTAGAGAAAGAAATTTTTGAATTAAAAGATAAAGTGTCTACACTCGAGAAAGGTAAGGAAATTGATCTTGGTTGTAAGTCATGTCAAGACCTTAAAATTGCAAATGAGAAACTCAAAGAGGAAGCCTCCAAACTAACTCAATTTGAAAAGAGTACTCTGTTGTGCGGCGATTAATACGCCTCGGAAGACCGTCTTATGCCACATGTAAAGCCGACCTCCGTCAAATCTACGAAGACTGGATCTCGGGAAGAAGGCCCACGTGCAGACCTGCAAACGGCGCAGCAGGAGAAGGCTTTTTGACTCCAGCCCATCACCAGCCGTTAGTGATAAGGACAGCCTCTCACCTACCGACAGACCTGCAAAAGGCGCCTTAGGTGGGATCTCCCAGGACTATGTCTCGGGGCACGTCTCGGTTTCTCATTGGTTCGCACAGTTGACATCCTGTAGCAGCCGCGGACTTTAAGGAAACCGACCCACGTGCTGGGACGATTGCCCCGGTCGTCCTTAATGGCGTGTCAGAAGCATTAAATGAGCATTTAATGCAGGAAAGGCGATCGCTCGTTTGGGATTAAGACATCCCAACTACCTCCTCTTCTATAAATAGGAGACTTCCAGCATTTGGGAGGGAGAGTTGAATTCCCCTCAAGAGAAATCCAGAGATAAGAAAGACATTCGGCAAAAATGAACGCTCACTATATTTAATCTTTGTAATAAAAACTCACAGAGCATTAACTCTGGTTCTTCCGAAAATCATCAGCTCTTAAGCAGCTAAACCTCTAGGGTTATTACACTCATTGTATTCGCACTAAAACATTAATAGTTGTACTCCAAAGTAGTAGTATTATTAATAATATCTCGCGAGATCATTCAAGCCCGGGATTAACAACCCCAGCAAATCTTGTGTTATTTTCATTTCATCGCTCGTGCTCTTTGTTTAGTATATTTTGAGTAATATTTTTATGAGTATTTTATGTATATAATTGTGTGTTTTGTGTGATAATTTATTCGTTTTACTATATATTTATATTATTTCATTTTTTTAGAACTTTCTATAATTTTGTGTCATTTTTGGATAATTAATTGGAATTAAATTATATCTGCAGGTTAACCAACCGGTACAAGATAGATCAATTGGTTCAAGGACGATATTTTTCTAAAATTATAATATAGTCACGACTGGTCTCATTTTATTTGTCTCGTCGAGACGATCGTTTTAAAATAAAAATCATCCAAATCCGAGTCCGTATGAAGAAGTTATGACCGTTCGAATGACAATTAAATACACGGACCATATTGTGCCACGTGTCAACACCCGATTGGATCAGAAATTCAACTCTGTGCTGATGTCATCCATGACATCAGCACCCCTTAGCAGCCGTGAAATATTTGAGGGTGGAATTTTAAAATTCTAAAAATTATTATTTTATTAATTTTGTAGTAGTATAAATAGGGGAGGAAGGTGTAGTGTTTTGGTGAGGAGAAAAAAAGGAGAAAAAAAAGAAAATAGAGAGAGTTATTGTAAGAGAGAAAAATAAAAATATTGTGTAATAAAATTATATTTAAGTAATAATTATAAAATATTTATTTATTTGTGTTGTTATTATGAGTGAGTAATTTTCTTTTACTAGGGTTATGATGAAACCATGTCTATATTATTATTAATATTTATATAATAATTCCAAATAAATGTTTTTAACGATTATGATTTTCGCTTCAATAGGGGATATTATTTCATCAATTATATCATGTATTTTTGATAGTTATAAATTTCCTCTTGCTTTGTGATTATTGATATTAGTTAATTTCTTTGATTATTTATTTTCCATTAAATTGGATACATATAATGCTTAGAAATTACATTTTTCAAGCGAAGAAAAATCTATATTTGAATTATAATTTTGTACTTATTGTTAAATCTATAGGGAAATAGTGAGATTGATTTCAGAATCTATTCCCTGAATTTCTTGGAATTAAAATATAAAATAAATAATAAATAGACATTGGTGGATTCTAAATCCTAGTAAATTATTTAAAATCAATTTATCTAAAATTTACTTAAAACTTACTATTATTTAATGCAATTATTATAACCATTCAAAAATAAAATTATTTGGGACTAGGTTAGAATTTAATAAAATTTGGTTCAAAACAATAGGAATAATTTTACTTCACTATCATAGTCCTCCCGGTGGAATCAACCTTGCACCGCATATCTACATCGAACAAATCGTGCACTTGCGAGTATTAGACTAAAGAATCAACAAACAACAAGTTTTTGGCGCCGTTGTCGGGGAGGTGCAAGCGAAGTACAAGAACACTGTCGTCACCAAGTTAGTTAAATTCTTCTACTAGTTATTTATTTTACTGCTTTTCTTTATTATTATTATTATCTGTCTTTTTAATATCCGTTTTAAATTGTGTTATTATAAATAATAGTTAGTAGTAGAATTTTTTTTTTTATATTTATAAAAAAATCTGAAAAATAATAAAAACTTATAATAATAAATATAAAATATAAGTAATAATAAAAAGCTACTGTTCATTTTCGTAAAATAATAATAAAATAATAAAAAATAAAAAAGTCCAAAAATATATAAAAATATAAAAAAATCTGAAAAAAATAAAAAAAAATCAGAACTTATTTATTTTTATTTTAAAAAATATCTGGAAAATAAAAAAAAAGTTTCAGACTTTAAGGTAATATATTTTAATATTAATATTAAAAAAATCAAAATTTTTAATTTAAATTCGAAAACATAAAAAATAATAAAAATAAATTAAAAAATAATCTGGAATATTATTTTCCATAATAAATAAAAATCTGAATTATTTTATTTTATTTTTAAAAGTAAAACCTACTAGTTTTATTAAAAAATTTAATTTTCATAAAAAATCTATAAATTTAAAAAAAAAATCATATTAAGAATTAATAATTTAAATAATCAGGAATATATATAAAAAAAATTCTGAACTTTGAATTTTTTTTAATAAAAACAGAAACTTATTTTTTCAAAAAATAAATTACAATATTTTAATAAAAAGGGAAAATACTAAAAAAATTAAAAAACTGAAAATTAAAAAAAAACAGAAATGAAAATTGGTAATACAAAAATTCTATTTTTATTGTTTGCATAAATAAAATAAAAGTTTGTAATTTTTATTTTTTAAAATAAAAATCTGAAAAATTTTTCCCATAAAAATAAATAAATAATATATCTGGATATATATATATATATTAGCTCAGTATTATTAGACTAAAAATATAATAAAAATTATAATAAATATTAAAATATAAAACTTAAAAAAATATAAAATATAAAAAATGAAAAAAAAATCAAATATTTTTTTAAATTTATATCTTGTCTTTAGTTTAAATAGAATCTTGTAGTGGTAAATTTATATTGTGTTTTTAGTTGTTATTTTCTATTTACAGTATTTTTAGACATTTAGTTTAATTGCAATATTTCTCGTCAGTACAATTTAGTTTATCAATAGATATTGCTTCCGTAGACCAATTAGTAAGTTTATTCATTTGGATTCTGTTACATCCTACAATATTCGTAATAATTATAAAAATTATTATTATTATTAATACTAATTAAAAAATATAAAAAACTCAAAAAAATAATAATTTAAATAATAAAATCCATTAAAAGATTCAACAAGGGATTTATATTTTTCACTCACTACTTTGTTCGATTTGAATAGAGAAAAGCTAAATATCAATCTTATACAAACTGATTTTGAAAACCGACTGAATTTTGGCAAAAAGGCCTCTGTTGTATATGCCGAAGAAAGTTGGATTTTAAGTGCGACCGTTGTGATGCCTCCAACGATCTGGAAGTTCGATCGACTATCATAATTTGGTTTGTATGCAAAGCTAAAAAATTTGAAATATTGGTGAATGCAAGTTTGGCAACGAAATAATAAAGGTCGATTAACGAAAAGAAGATTGTCCTTAACTAAAATTGAAGTTCAACAAACAAAACTGATACAAAAAATGTACGAAATCGAAAATCGGAATAATCAAGTCGCAAAAGAGAAAACTTTAATCGAATATTTTTCTCCAGTGAGTGCTAATTCTCCTTCTTGCATAGTGTTGCCTACGACTAATGCAACCCATTTCGAACTTAAACCATCAATAGTTCAACTTCTTCCATCTTTTCACGGTTTGGAAAGAGAATGTCCATATATGCATATCAAGGAATTTCTCGACATTTGTTCTACTTTCCGATTCCAAAATTTCTCTGATGAATCTGTCAAACTTAGATTATTTCTATTTTCTCTCAAAGATAAAGCAAAATTCTGGCTAAATTCTCTTCAAGTAAGAACAATTACTAGTTGGGACCAACTAGTGAATATATTTCTCGCAAAAACTTTTTCAATGTCCAAAATTGATAGTCTTAGAAGAGAAATATCAGAATTTTTTCAAAAAGAAAATGAAGAATTTTATGAGTGTTGGGAAAGATTTAATGATTTAATCCTTAAGTGTCCCATCATGGTTTTGAAATATGGCGTTTGGTAAAATATTTTTATGACGGTTTAACTCCAAACAATCGCCAATTAATCCAATCAATGCATGGTGGAAAATTTCTTCACTTTATTGGAGACGAAACTTGGAATGCATTAGAAAATATGTCAATTAATTCACAAAAATGGAATTCACTCGACTCTAGAGCCAAATCGATGCATACGACCCCAAAAAAGGTGGAATTTACGAGGTTAAACAAGATGTTGAAATAAAATCTACTATAGATGATTTAGTACGAAAAGTGGATGCGTTAGTCTTGAAGCAATCCATACCCTCGACAAACTCAATAAATGAATTTTGCATTTCATGTGCGGAATCTTTTCATTCATCTCAATCTTGTCCCTCTGGTCCACAAAATCAAGAAATTTTTAATGAAGAAGTCAATGTGTTACATTCATATGGAAAATCTTCGGACAGTCCATTTGCTCCAACTTATAATCCAAATTGGAGGAATCATCCAAATTTTTCCTGGAAGCAAAATATGCCTCCAATGCATCAAGGAGTACATCAAATGAATATGTCAAATCAACAAAATGTCCGTCCTAATCAATATCCTCCAAATACTTATCAGTACCCTTCTACAGTGCCAAAGAAACCATCTTTGAAAGATACGTTGCAACAATTCATGCAATCTACTCAACAAATGTTCCAATCAACTCAAAGAAGTCGCATGCACAAACTCATGTGCTATTTCTAAGCTTCAAACACAAATTGGTCAACTTGCAACAACTTTAGCTGAAAGAGAAAAGAGAAAATTTACGAGTCAGTCCATCCCTAATCCTAAAGGACAATATGAAGTAAACTCTTCTAACGCAGAAGTTCAGTCCATAACTACCTCTAGAAGCAGAAAAGAAATACAAAAGCCTGACTATGATCCGGAACAAAAATCAAATGAACCACAAGTTTCAAAACCAAAGGATTCTAAGGAAAAAGAAAAGCCTTACGTTCCAAAAGCTCTATTTCCTGAAAGACTTATTCCAAAAGATAAAAGTGCGCAATACAAAGATATATTGGAAATATTAAACAAGTTCGAATAAATATTCCATTCCTTGATGCTATTAAACAAGTACCTGCTTATTCTAAGTTCTTGAAAGATCTTTGTACTGTAAAAAGAAGAACAAATGTTCCAAGAAAGGCATTTTTAGCTGAACATGTTAGCTCAATAATCCAAAATAAAACTCCTGTTAAGTATAAAGATCCTGGTAGTCCTACAATATCTTGTGTTATTGGAGATCACATCATTAAACGACCTTGCTTGATTTAGGAGCCAGTGTGAATTTATTACCATATTCTGTTTATACACAACTTGGATTAGGGGAGCTAAAATTAACATCTGTGATACTCCAACTAGCTGATAGATCTATAAAAATACCTCGAGGAATCGTAGAGGATGTTTTGATTCAAGTAGATAAATTCTGTAATACCCGCAATTTCGATTTTCTGTAATTTCCTTTTTTAGTGGAAGTCCGTTTTGACGACTCTTTCATGACCGTTTCGTCATTTTGAGAATATTTAATTCTACACTTTTTGACGTCCGAGTTCGTTTCGGTATCTTTTTGTTGAGTTTCGTGTTCTTAAGCGGCTTTTCCGTACTTGAGTTCGATTCTTGCGAATCTCGTCCGAAACTATTGTTTCGAGTTTCTCGTAAGTTCATTTAATGTTATTATTCATGTTGCGAGCTTTGGTTTAGTGTTTCGATCGTGTATCGTGTATTTCGGACGTTTTGGGCCATTTTCGTAATTTCCCAAAGTTTGGGGTAATTACTTCCGTTGTCGAATTTCGACACTTCGGGTGGTCGGAATCGTGTGTTCTCTTAGTGCTCGAATTCGTCTTTGCGAGTACTTCATAATCGTATCTTCGATTCGTATTCAGGTTCGGGTTTCGGGGTCGTTCGGGCCATCGGAGTTGGCCACGGCTGAGTCATGGCCGCACGTGTTGGGACCAGGCCACACCTGGTCGAGTTACGGCCGTAAGGGTCCGACAGTTACGGCCGTAAGGCCTGTTACGTACGTAAGCCCTGGCCGGTTACGTACGTAACACTGCCGGCAGAATTGAGCAGTTAGTTCGGCCATGGCCGGTTACGGCCGTAAGCCATGGCCGATTAC
This sequence comes from Orobanche coerulescens, assembly GCA_033398695.1. Classification (NCBI taxonomy): domain Eukaryota; kingdom Viridiplantae; phylum Streptophyta; class Magnoliopsida; order Lamiales; family Orobanchaceae; genus Orobanche; species Orobanche coerulescens. Next base: position 177,522 of record JAWKAU010000109.1, on the reverse strand, counting down.
GTACGTAAGGCGGCCGGCAGGCTACCTATATAAGGCCCAGCAGACGGGTTTTTCACCCATTTTCTCACTTGTTTCCTTCCCTTCCACGGCTGGAGGTTTTATGAACATGAAGGCATGTTGTTAGGAAATGAATCCATGAAGTCTTGGAGTCCATATCATCGATTTTCCATCCTATAACATCCTTTGATCGAGCAAATCAGGTCAGATTTTCTAGAAATTTAGTTTTGGGGAATTTGGGTATTTTGTTTGATTTCGTCCGTTTAATCCGATTTAACTTAGGATTGTGATGGGTTGATGATTATTTAGATGTATTATATCTTTTCCCTTGTTATTCCATGGTCGGATCGTATATATTCGTCGTTTTGGTTGAGTTCTTAATCGACGTCTTGAAGTGTCCGGTAGAATGTCATAGAGGGGTTTTCGGACATTCTACGATTATTCTTCCTCGTATGATTGTTGATTTATTAATTATATGATGTTAGGGTCTAGTTTCTTGCGAGGAACCCATGTTGAACCCTTCTGTTCGTCGTCATCTTCCTTTTCGATAGCATCGAGCGTTTCGAAGCTTCCCGGTTGAGCCGTGTTCGTCGGAATACTTGCGTGCCGATTTCGAGGCAAGTACCTTGTCCATACAATTCTTGTTTTATGGATATGATAATTAGTGATCGTCTTCATGTGTTTATTTGATCGTTTGAATTGCACTTTCAAAGATTCCGTTAGCCTTGTTAAAGGCCCTCTTTCAAAACGCGTGTGTTTTGTGAACATTATGTTTCGTGGATGGTTACGTGAAATACTATGAATACACTTGGTGTTGTTGTCGTGCTTTGATAATATATATGTATATATTATCTCATATCGGTGCGTTGTGATTTGACCATTGCGTCGTGCATTGTGTTTGTTGCCATTGAGTGAATTACCTGGATATCATTGATGTGATATGTTATTTGTGTGAATGTATGGATATGGTTGAAGGTCTACGGTGACACATGGCATGTGATCATGTGGTCAGGATGCAACAAGCGATTGACCCAACCGTGAGAGCCTAAGATAATCTACGGTGACACATGGCTTGTGATCATGTGGTCAGGATGCAACAACTGATTGATCCAACCATGAGATGTTGTGACTTGTATTTCGCTAGCCAGCTCGGTAGGGTCCTTAGAGGCCTCGGGTGGGATTTGTGGCTTCGTCCCGGTCTTAGGTGATGCCTGTGTGTGATTTGTTTCACTATCCAGCTCGGGAGGGTCCTTAGAGGCCTCGGGTGGGATTTGTGGCTTCGTCCCGGTCCTAGGCGATGCCTGTATGTGATTATGTTATGTTGATTTTATGTCCGTTGAAGACACGTGATGTGGGCTCTGACTCTGTGTATTGTTGTTGGTTCTCTTTGTGAAAACAAAACCTTTGGGTTGTGACCCTTGTCGATTTTGGAAAGAGAAGGATTCGATAATCCTAAATGGTTTAACGTTGAAAACTCCCGAGGGCATTTTTAAAAGGTTTTACAAATATCCTCTCGATTTGCGATCTTTCGGTTTTGGAATGTTTTACCCAAACTCTTGCACCGGGAAGTACTTTTCGTTATGTTTGGATCTTTGAGGATTCCTGGTTATTGTTATTCGTGGAATGTGAATTGTATGGCTCATATTTCTGTTTTATACTTGCACTAGCAAAACAGTGGAATTTTGCTAACTCCCGAGTATTCGGGGGGTGGATGTCTGTTTTTGCATTCAGGTTTTGGGAGCATAACACAGGGTCGGCACGAAGGATGATGAAATATGATCGATACTAATCACATGAGGACCCGTACATTGTTGTATTGGTCCAGTTGTATTTTATTTCTGCTGCAGTATCCTTTCCCCGTTGTACGGGAATGTGTTATATTCGACCCCTGCGTGGGAATGTATTGAGTTTGAGATGTATGTATTTATTGTAAGACCAAATCGGTCTGTTGAGTCATTTTAGCCTTAAAGGCATTTTTGAGATGTTCGATGTTGTTTACCAGCCTGGTAGATCCTTGAGGAAAGGGGCTACGACGTGTAATACCCCTGAGCGGATTTGGGGTGTTACAAATTCTACTTTCCTGTTGATTTTATAGTCATAGACACTGAACCTATTGAGAATACCAAAGATCAAATCTCTGTCATTTTAGGAAGGCTATTTTTAGCTACTTCAAATGCATTAATTAACTGTAGAAATGGAATCATAAACTTTTCTTTTGGAAATATGATTGTTGAACTAAATATGTTTAACATTTCTCAACAACATGATGATCATGATGATGTATGTGAGGTAAATATGATAGAGAGTATGGGTCCTTATTTCTTTCCAAAAATAGACGATGGTGATCTTTTTGAAAGCTGTCTTGCTCATTTTGGCTCAGATTTTGACATTGCCAGTTCAATTGATGAAGTAAATTCTTTACTAGAGTCTACACCATTATTGGATAATGATAAATGGAAGGCTAAAACTGAACCACTTGAGAGCCAAATGAATAAAGAAGTACCTATTGAGGATTCAAAAATAGAGCTCAATTTTTAGGACCATCAGAAACCCTGCCTGTCATCATAGCATCTGATTTAGATGAAGAACGAGAAGATAAGTTAATCAATGTTCTTAAACAACATAAAGAAGCAATAGGCTGGACCATCTCCGATATTAAAGGTATTAGTCCTTCTATATGCATGCATCAAATTCACCTTGAAGAAAATGCGAAAACTTCCCGAGAATTTCAAAGAAGACTAAATCCTAATTTAAAAGAAGTTGTAAGAACTGAAATAATCAAACTCTTAGATGTAGGGATCATTTACCCTATTTCTGATAGCTCCTGGGTCAGTCATGTACATATAGTTCCAAAGAAATCAGGCATAACTGTAATCACGAATGAAGAAAATGAACTTGTTCCAACCAGAATTCAAACTGGATGGAGAGTCTGTATTGATTACAGAAAATTGAACTCTGTTACAAGAAAAGATCACTTTCCACTTCCTTTTATTGATCAAATGCTAGAAAGGTTAGCCGGTCATGCTTATTATTGTTTTCTTGACAGATATTCTGGCTATAACCAAATTCCCATTGCTCCTGTAGATCAAGAAAAAACTATTTTTACCTGTCCTTTCGGCACTTTTGCTTACCGACGAATGTCATTTGGGTTGTGCAATGCACCTGCTACTTCTCAGAGGTGTATGGTGAGCATTTTCTCTGACATGATTGAGCGGTTTTTAGAAATTTTTATGGATATTTTTTTTGTATTCGGGTCTAGCTTTGATGAATGTTTACACCACCTAACCCAAGTGTTGGTTAGGTGTAAGGAGAAGAATCTTGTCCTAAACTGGGAAAAATGTCATTTTATGGTTAAAAAAGGAATTGTCTTAGGACATGTTATTTCTGGAAAAGGAATTGAGGTGGACAAATCTAAAGTTGATTTAATATCCAGTCTTCCACCCCCACGAACGATTAAAGAAATTCGGTCATTCTTAGGCCATGCTGGTTTTTACCGTCGATTCATCAAAGATTTTAGCAAAATCTCAAGGCCATTGTGTAATTTACTTTCAAAAGACACACCTTTCGTATTTGATGATCATTATCTAAAAGTTTTTAAGACACTTAAATCTATGTTGAGCTCTGCACCTATCATCAAATCTCCAAACTGGAATCTTCCTTTTGAAATAATGTGTGATGCATCTGACTATGCCGTCGGTGTAGTATTGGGTCAAAGAGAAAATAAATTGCCAACTGTAATATATTATGCAAGTAGAACTCTAAATGATGCCCAATTGAATTACTCTATAACTGAAAAAGAATTGTTTGCAGTTGTTTTTGCCTTAGACAAATTTCGACCTTACTTGATTGGTTCGAAAGTCATAATTTACTCCGATCATGCTGCATTAAAATATATTCTTTCTAAGAAAGATGCTAAACCTCGCTTGATCCGTTGGATTCTATTGTTACAAGAGTTTGACTTAGAAATTCGAGATAAAAAAGGTTCTGAAAATGTTGTTGTTGATCATTTGTCTAGGCTAATCGTGAATTTTACTAATAAAGAACCTCCCATTAATGAAACTTTCCCTGATGAACAACTCATGTCTGTTTCTCACATACCTTGGTATGCAGACATTGTCAATTACCTTGTCACTGGTAACACGCCATCTCATTGGAATAATCAAGATAAAATAAATTTTTTAAACGAAGTAAAAAAATTCTTTTGGGATGATCCATATTTGTTCAAATATTGTCCTGATCAAATCATTAGGAGATGTGCGCCTGAACATAAACAACAAAATATCATTGCCTTTTGTCATGATCATGCATGTGGAGGTCATTTTAGTTCAAAGAAAACAACTGCTAAAATTCTGCAATATGGTTTTTATTGGCCAACACTTTTCAAAGATACACATTCATATTGCAGCACATGTGATAGATGTCAAAGATTAGGTCGGATTTCTAAAAGAAATATGATGCCTTTAAACTCAATTTTAATTATTGAAATATTTGATGTTAGGGGCATAAATTTTATGGGACATTTTCCAATTTCTTTTGGCAATCTTTACATCCTTGTGGCCATCGATTATGTTTCAAAATGGGTAGAAACAATTGCTTGCAAAACAAATGACCACAAAATTGTGGTAAAATTTTTGAAAGAAAATATTTTTTCCATATTTGGAACACCACGAGCAATTATAAGTGATGGAGGAAAACATTTTTGTAATAAACTTTTGAATCATTTATTTAAAAAATATGGTGTTACACATAAAGTTGCTACTCTTTATCACCCTCAAACAAGTGGACAAGTTGAAATTTCAAACAGAGAAATCAAATATATTCTTGAAAAAACTGTTAATCATACAAGGAAAGATTGGTCTTTGCGATTGAATGATGCATTGTGGGCTTACCGTACTGCTTTTAAAACTCCCATCAGAATGTCTCCATTTAGGCTTGTCTTTGGAAAACCATGTCATTTGCCTGTTGAATTAGAACATAGAGCATACTGGGCCATAAAACGATTTAATTTTTCAGTAGACTTGGCTGGAATTCATAGAAAACTTCAACTAAATGAATTAGAAGAAATCAGAAATAATGCTTACGATTGTGCAAGGAAATATAAGGACAAAATGAAATTTTTTTCATGATAAACACATCTTGAGAAAAACTTTTTCTCCTGGTCAAAGAGTCCTTCTTTTTAACTCTTGTTTGTTATTATTTCCAGGCAAGTTGCGTTCACGATGGTCTGGTCCATTTATTATTCGTACGGTCTATCCTCACGGAGCTGTAGAAATTAAAAATCTATAAAATGGTAATATTTTTAAAGTAAATGGTCAACGGTTAAAACCATATTTGGAATTAAAATCTTTTGAGGTAGAAGAGGTTCTTCTTAAGGACCCCGATATTGTAATACCCGCAATTTCGATTTTCGGTAATTTTCTTTTTTTGGCGGAAGTCCGTTTTGACGGCTCTCTCATGACCATTTTGTCATTTTGAGAATATTTAATTCTGCACTTTTTGACGTACGAGTTCATTTCAGTATCATTTTGTTGAGTTTCGTATTCTTAAGCGGTTTTTCCGTACTTGAGTTCGATTCTTGCGAATATCATACGAGACTGTTGTTTCGAGTTTCTCATAAGTTCATTTAATGTTTTTATTCATGTTGCGAGCTTTGGTTTGGTGTTTCGATCGTGTATCGTGTATTTGGGACGTTTTGGGCCATTTTCGTAATTTCCTAAAGTTTGGGGTAATTACTTCCGTTGTCGAATTTCGACACTTCGGGTGGTCGGAATCGTATGTTCTCTTAGTGCTCGAATTCTTCTTTGCGAGTAATTTGTAACCGTATCTTCGATTCGTTTTCAGGTTCGAGTTTCGGGGTCGTCCGGGCCGTCGGAGTTGGCCACGGCCGAGTCATGGCCGCAAGTGTTGGGGCCAGGCCACACCTGGCCGAGTTACGGCCGTAAGGGTCCGGCAGTTATGGCCGTAAGGCCTGTTACGTACGTAAGCCTTGTCCGGTTACGTACATAACACTGCCGGCAGAATTGGGCAGTTAGTTCGGCCATGGCCGGTTACGGCCGTAAGCCATGACCGATTACGTACGTAAGGCGACCGGCAGGTTGCCTATTTAAGGCTTGCAGACAGGTTTTCACCCATTTTTTCTCACTTTGTTCCTTCTCTTCCGCGGCTGGGGTTTGGTAGACATGGAGGCATGTTGCTATACAATGAATCCATGAAATCCTGGAGTTCATATCATCGATTTTCCATCCTATAACATCCTTTGATCGAGCGAATCAGGTCAGATTTTCTAAAAATCCAGTTTTGGGGAATTTGGGTATTTTGGTTGATTTCGTCCCTTTAATCCGATTTAACTTAGTGTTGTGATGGATTGATGATTATTTAGATGTATTATATCATTTCCCTTGTTATTCCATGGTCGAATCGTATAGATTCGTCGTTTTGGTCGAGTTCTTAATCGACGCCTTGGAGGTATCCGGTAGAATGTCATAGAGGGGTTTTCGGACGTTCTACGATTATTCTTCCTCGTATGGTTGTTGATTTATTAATTATATGATGTTAGGGTCAATCTTCTTGCGAGGAACCCGGGTTGAATCCTTCCGTTCGTTGTCTTCTTCGGGGTCCGAGCTTCCCAGTTGAATCGTGTTCTTCGGAGTGTTCGGTAGCGGTTATTAAGGCGAGTATCTTGACTATAATCTTTATACTTTGAGAATGTAGCGTGTCGTGAATTTAACGTGGACTTGATAGTGATTGAACGTTTGACCGTAACTTACTTTTAAATGAATATGTGATTCTATGAAAGTAAATAAGAACGTAACTTGAATTTCTTAAAGAATGACAACCACCATCTCATGTTGTATTATGTTCGAGATGGATATTTTGAAGTGAGTAGTTATCCGAGGAATTGTGGAATATTTGTATTGTTCACTTGTTAGAATGTGTACTAGATGACGGTGTGACGTGAATGTTACGCTTTGTGAAAGTGTTTGTTGCATTAACTCATAATTTCATGTGTTTGTGATTGTGGCGAATATTATACCTTGTTGTTGTGTAATCGGTGATTGAGATGTTACCGGGTAGGGACCCGTGAGGCCTCCGGCGGCGCGTTACTTGCGAGTACGGCCAGTTGATATGATTTTGCCATAAGTTTATCGAATCGGGTAGGTCTGGAGAGGGCTCCGAGAATCGTTACTTGCGAGTACGATGTCAAGATAACTTATGGGCGTGTTTGAATGATGTTAACTGGGTAGGGACCCATGAGGCCTTCAGCGGTGCGTTACTTGCGAGTACGGCCAGTTGATATGTTTTGACCATAAGGTTATCTAATTGGGTAGGTCTGGAGAGGGCTCCGAGAATCGTTACTTGCGAGTACGATGTCAAGATAACTTATGGGTGGTTTGAGCTTGCTTTTCGTTATCTAAATCTGGGATGGGTCCCATCGAGGCCACGGAGGTGATTTGAGTATTTTGACTGGATATTTCTGAATTCTGATTGTGTAAATCTTGGATTCCGGTTATATTGGTGATTGTGGTTTTGCCTTTGAGGCTTGTTTGAGAATTGAATCGTCTTTATGATTCGAAAGAAAATCCTTTTGAAAATGAGAATTATAATTCTTTTCATGATTTTACACTGAGACCCTCGACGTCCTCGATTATTCTTTCAAATGTGTTTTGAAGTTATCTTTATGATCTTCCCTAATGGGAAATGTTTTCGAAAAGACTTTAGACTCGGGGATCGTGTTACTACCTTGTCGAAAGGTTATTTTTATAACGATTATATTCTTGATGTATAACTTTATAGCATGGTTACTTGCTAGCGATTCCATCGCTAACCCCTCGTTGGAGATTTTGTTATTTATTTCAGGAGTTCTGACTGAAGAGTGAGCAACCACATGATTGGCTCGGAGGATGATGCAAAGCAGCGATACTAGTCACAGTTGTAGTCTGTTGTCCGTCAGTGATCTGTCGGTTTGAGTTCTTGTCATCCTTGAGGGGATGGACATTTTATGTATTATGTGATCGAGTTGTATTTTTGATTCATCAAATGTACGGTTATGCTGCATTTTGAGAGACCTAATCGATCTATGATATTATGTTTTGGTCAAGTTGACCGCATGTGGGTTTTGCTTTGTAGTCTCCTGCCTGGTAGCTCCTTGTGGAAAGGTGTCTACGGCGTGTAATATCCCTGAGTGGATTAGGAGTGTTACAGATATTGTGAATTAATACTCCATTGTGTTTGTCCAGTCAAGTGGCGGATAACGGTACTCCGTGGCTACTAAAGTCGGATTTTTCAGTTTTCCACAACAACTGATTTTGTAGATATTTTTTATTTATTTAATTATGGAACAAACTTAAAAAACAATTGAAAAAAGATTTCCCTTTCTTAGCAAAAAAGTCATTTTGAAACTTGACCAAGCCAGACTTGAAAGGATGAGGTTGCTTATGAATAACGGCATACCTTTTGATATTCGATTCATTATTGAAGCCAAAGTGGGAATAGCGGTTGAATTCACGGAAACACCAACTAGATTTTTACCAGGGCTTGGAAAAAGTTCATATGCCAAGAAACGACGAGCAAAGAAAATGGCCGTTTGCTACAAATGTGCCAGGTGGAACTAGACGTACCTGGGCTTTCAGGCCCGCCGGTTTTGGCCCGGAACCTGTAACACCCCCGAGATATTCGAGGTGTATTACAGCGCCGTGGACCCCTACATGGGACCCACCAGTCTAACACAAGAAAACACCACTCGACTAACCGTCTCGGTTAGCAAGGAAATAATTGTTAACAACAAGAACATAAAATAGCACGTCCGGTACAACCGGCATAATAAACATCAGCCGACAAATATAGTAACTTCAACGAAGACCAATCATAATCCGAAAAGAAAAACCTAAGTACTCGCGAGTACAATCTATAAGTTTACAATTTGGAAAACAACCATATCAAAAGAGACAGTAGAAATAATAAGACTCAATCGCACATGTCAACAACCTTGGCCGACATCCTCGTACCATCCTGGCCATTGCCGCTGACTGAACATAACCTGAAATCCATAACAAGAATTTCCCCAAAATGGGTCGCCAAAGGGGTTAGCAATTACGCTAGTACAAGTAATCAAGGCAAACCATTCGCTTACACGTTTCATAGTACAATGCACCAAATCATTTCAAAAACCAAAACCAGACATGTCTTTTCCGGAAACAAACAGTCAATCAAATTTTCCTAGGACCGGGAAGAGGCCACAAATCCCACTCGAGGCCTCTAAGGACCCTCCCGAGCTGGCCATATCATAAAAACAAGTCACGCACATGCATCGCCTAGGACCGGGACGAAGCCACAAATCCCACTCGAGGCCTCTAAGGACCCTCCCGAGCTGGCTAGCTAAACAAACTCATGAATCCAGGACTCAACCCTTTGGACTCCCTCCGTGATCCCGTCGGACCCTCCCTAGGTGAGAAATCACACACAATATACATTACCATTTCACGTTAAGCATAAAGGTTTCCAAAAATACTTGCCTTGAATAATTGACGACGCAACGAACGGAAAGGAAAGTCACCGACGAATGCTAGGAACCAACGAAACCGAACCTAACGATTCGAAGAATACAATCACAACTATTTCTAAACGAATACGTAATTGGAATCCACCCGAAAACCCGCCTACGATTCATGTATATTCGTATAAAAACGACAACGAGGGCGGACCACAACCAAACCCTCTCGATTCCGTAAAAACCACGAAATATACCATGAATCCGTAGGAAAACTAAGAATACCAACAAGATTAATCATATTCATCATGAATTAATCAACAAAACGGAACGAATCGGACAAAAACACGAAAAACCCCAAATCTTCCCAAAAGTAGGGTTCTAAAGATCTAATCTTGATTCGCTGGATCGAGGGATGTTATAGGATGATTGATCAATGATATAACCTCTAGAACTTCGTGGATTCGTTGTATAACAACATGGCTTCGCCTCCTCCGAATCCCCAACCGCGGACAGAAGAGAAAGGAAATGAAAAACGAGTGAAAATGTGGCTGCTCTGTCATATAAATACTGGGCCGGAACTAGCGTGCGCTAGCCTTCCCGGACTAGCGTGCGCTATCGGCCAGTATCGGCCCAGCACCCTCGGCCAGGGCCCGCACGACCCGGCACCACCGACCAATCCTGCCGACCGTGACCTGTCCGCCCGACCCCCGCTAGCGTGCGCTACGGCCGGAAGCCTGCGCGCGCTAGCCGACCTGTCCAGTAACCTCTGGACTAAACAACTCGCCCAGGTAACGTACGCTGGTCGGCCGACAGCGTGCCACGACCGACAGTAGCGTGCGCTACCTGCCGATCCTATCCGAGTCCAGAACCTCAGAACCCCTCTGCCCAGACCCGATAGCGTACGCTGGGCCGCTCGACAACGTGCGCTACACCTGCCAAGCTAGCGCGCGCAGCCTCCCGGCCGTAGCGTGCACTACGCCGGTTCCTGCCGTAGCGTGCGCTACGCCGGTTCCTGCCGTGCCTACTCGGCCAGTGCCCAAGACTCCGACAAGCTGCCGCACTCCGTCCACCGCCACCGCCATGACCCGACGATCGATTTCCGAAAACGTACGGAACGAACACGACGAAAAGCTCGCGGACAACATCAACGACCCAAAATGAAAACATAATGCAATAATTAATCATACGCGACCAAGAAAAGGGTCGAGACAACAAATACAGGTACGGATACCCATAACTTTTAGGAAATTACAAAATGGCCCAAAATGCCCGAAAATCACGATATGTGATCGAATAACCAAACCGAGGTTCACAGAACATATAACAAAGTTAAACGGACTTACGGGAAACTCGAAACAGCAGTTTCGAACGAGATTCGCAAGAATCGAACTCAAGTGCAGAAAAGTCGTCAAAAAGCACAGAACTCAACAAAACGGCACCGAAACGAACTCGGATGTCAAAAAGTGCAGAATTAATCATTCTCATAATGATGAAACGGTCCCAAGCGAGTTGTACAAACAGACTCTCACCAAAAAAAGAAAATTACCGGAAATCGAAATTGCGGATATTACATATTACCCTCCTTAAAAGAAGTTTCGTCCCGAAACTTAAAACAAGTAGGGAGAAGTAATATCCCGCCAGGAAAAACTCAACGAGGTACACAAGAACCGAAAACTCACGCCCAAATGGTGAAACATTACGAACAACGCAAGGAAACATACGACGTGAAAACGCGCTCCACGACGACCAACACAACGTTACAGGGAGAGACATAATAAAATCAACAAGTGACAAGCGTCATCAAATAGGTAATATCATCATGTCAATTATCTGAACAGTCGCAAAATACCAGGTACCTATTACAAGGAAACACGAACAGTCGAAAAAATAGAAATAATGCGTACAGCAATCTGCAAAGGTGACTACGATCGAATCAACGATGATCAAACAACAATGATCTAACAACAATGATTGGACAACAACGATCGAAGTTCACATTTCAACTCAAGACGTTAAAAGAGCTGGTAGGAACTAAAAGATGTTACTTTCGAACAAGGTTCACAAGAATCGAACCAAGTTCGGAAAAGTCACAGCAATAACTAGGTCAAACCAAAACAAGATCACGGCTTGTTCGAATGATAAAAACCGAAATACAGAACAAGTTCGTAGAATATCAACTAACACGAGCGAGTTGATAGAATTGAGAAGAGAAAATGTAGAAGTCAAAAATAATACGGGTATTACCTTTGACCTCGCCCCCGAAACTCACAACAACGGAACCAAGGTAACAATACAACAAGCAACCGACACAATGCGGAACAATTACTGATGCACACAATCATACCGACCCAAGCTCTAACAGCTCGCATATATGCGATAACGCATAAGTCGCTACGAGGCGAAAACATCCAATACCAACATCACACCCCTCACAGAGGCTACCACAACAACTGCGTGGCGAACAACTCAATGCTCACACCACCAATTCAATCACAACTCGTGGGTTAACACCCTAACGAGAGTACGAACATCACACATATATTCCCGGACCGCAAATAGGAACGATAGGTTTTGAAAACGAAAACCACCTATTGAAAATAATTTGCAAGCACCAGTCGATCTTGAGTATCATATATCAAAAAGTAGTACAAAAATCGTCATCGAGACTTTGAAAAAATCATCTTGCGTTCGATAAAAAAATGAGGACACCTTTCTTTAAATTAAAACTTTTTAGCAATATTCGACCTTCGGGTCTAAGCAAATGCGTTTCTAAATCATTAGAAATATCTCAAAATATTTTGATCCTCAAAGTAGAATAATTTTGAAACATAGCGTGGCGCTAGTAGGCATCTTGAGAACACTGCGAGAAAATAATTCATTTTAAAAGTACGTCTCGCGGTTTATTTTCTAAGATACTCAAGGTTTTTTAGAAGTACAATAGGCCAAAACACATTTGGATGGAAGAAAAATCAGCCCAGATGCGAACCCTAGTCGCTACGTCTCAAACTCATGGAGGAAGAAGAAGAAATGAAGAAAAATGCAGCTTCTAGACTGGTGTCCAGTATTTATACTGGACACAATTAGCGTGCGCTAATCATTAAGATTAGCGTGCGCTATCACGGCACCAAACAAAACTCCTGACCAAAAATACATTGTTAGCATGCACTAACCCCAAGTGTTAGCGTGCGCTAACGAGAACTTCAGACCCAGTCCAGTAGCTCCTGGACTGCCCTGAACTCCCAGGTAGCGTGCGCTATCCTCCCCTTAGCGTGCTACCAATGCACTCTCGCGCGCACTAGCCGCAAAGCGTAGCCTGCGCTAACAACTCACAGAGACAGCAACAGAACATATCAGAAAATTACACGCCGTAAATCCTTCTCACAAGGATTTACCAGGCTAAGCACAATTTCCTACGTCATTTCGAAAATGCCAAAAAGACCAATGACGGTAATATTTTCCAAAACTCACAAAATCATTTGTCAAACCGTCATAAAATGTTCAAGGCCAAAATGCCAAAACTTGATTTAGGGAATCAGTTTTATGAAATAAAACTCAGTTTGCAAAATACCAAAAGCCATTTTGAAAGAACTCACGCAGCGGATAAAATGCGGTTCGAAAATACATCAGCAGCGACGACACTCCTCGTATAAACCAAATACGAGAGTCGAATAAACACATATCGTGAAATCAAAATCCACAGAAGTATTTCATCATTTAACAACTAATCATACAAATAACTCGTGTCACACGAGGCACAACACAAAGAAGGGAGTTTTACATCCATAGGTCGCACGTAAGTGACGATCGCCCCTCAATACTAATCACGACCAATGATCTCAAACGACGCATCGCGATGCGACTAAGTCAGACAAAATCCGACAAGACAAAACTCAACAAACACAACTTGACTCGACAGCCTAGGTTTCCCCAAGCTAATCTGATTTTTAAAATGTATACTCTAGTTATTCGAAAATAAATCCGATAAGTTAAAAATCGTTTTCAAGACCCTTTCAAACACGACAAGGGTTTAACAGCGGAAGCATTTTATAAAATGTCCTAAAACACTTTTATACACGACTTTTAAATACCGACACAAGGTTTTATTTGGAAATGTAAGGCTGGCTCGCCCAAATTCATCTCACTTTTCAAAAACCCACAATACGATCAAGTCTAAGAAATTTTCAAGCATGCACGTCGCATGTATTATTAATAGAAACACATTGGTTGTAAATAACAATAATTAGCCAAGTACCATCAATTCCCGAACACACGCATATACGACATTCAAAAATCACCAGTTCAACAAGCGCAACTCGGAAACACTAATTCCAAGCATATGTCAAACTATCTCTTCAAGTTTAACAGCATAACTAATGAACACCGATTCGAACACATGTCGAAACCATCTATGTGAGTTTCTCAACAAACTCTGCCATCGATACCTTTTCCGGAACATATCAATGTTCAAAACTTCCACATCATACTGCACCCCTCGGTGTCCAAACCATCGGTACGTTCGGCTCAACATGCATTTAGTATATCACAATTACCAAACACAGATTCCATCATACAACAAAAGACTAGAGAGTCAAGCCTTCTCACAATATACCACGGAGCAAATCTCGGATCTTTCGATCACCAACGATCCCACCAACGCTAGGAAGTTTAGCGATGGGAGGCTCACAAGACGACAAACGGTCAAGCCCAGAACGGCGCACATACTCCAGAGAGATAAAGGACTGCGCAATACTAGAATCAAAAGTACACGAACCGGATGGATCGAAAAAAAACTCGACGATAAGTACGAGAGAGACAATCACAGTTCAAGAAGTGGAAATACAATACGAGAAAACAAGAGAATCGAGTAAGGAAAACTGACGAGCACTGGATGTACTGAGATGCCGGCAGCGGTGTGACAATGTGCAAAACAAAACACAACTAGACCTAAATAACCGACAAGCCTAGGTATCCATAAACCTAGAGCTCTGATACCATTTTCTGTAACACCCCCGAGATATTCGAGGTGTATTACAGCGCAGTGGACCCCTACATAGGACCCACCAGGCTAACACAAGAAAAACACCACTCGACTAACCGTCTCGGTTAGCAAGGAAACAATTGTTAACAACAAGAACATAAAATAGCACGTCCGGTACAACCGGAATAATAAACATCAACTGACAAATATAGTAAATTCAACGAAGACCAATCATAATCTGAAAGGAAAAGCCTAAGTACTCGTGAGTACAATCTATAAGTTTATAATTTGGAAAACAACCATATCAAAAGAGACAGTAGAAATAATAAGACTCAATCGCACATGTCAACAACCTTGGCCGACATCCTCGTACCATCCCAGCGCCCGCTCGTCTGACTGAATATAACCTGAAATCCATAACAAGAAGTTCCCCAAAACGGGTCCCCAAAGGGGTTAGCAATTACGTTAGTACAAGTAATCAAGGCAAACCATTCGCTTACACGTTTCATAGTACAATGCACCAAATCATTTCAAAAACCAAAACCAGACATGTCTTTTCCGGAAACAAATAGTCAATCAAATTTGCCTAGGACCGGGAAGAAGCCACAAATCCCACTCGAGGCCTCTAAGGACCCTCCCGAGCTGGCCATATCATAAAAACAAGTCACGCACATGTATCGCCTAGGACCGGGACGAATCCACAAATCCCACTCGAGGCCTCTAAGGACCCTCCCGAGCTGGCTAGCTAAACAAACTCATGAATCCAGGACTCAACCCTTTGGACTCCCTCCGTGATCCCGTCGGACCCTCCCGAGGTGAGAAATCACACACAATATACATTACCATTTCACGTTAAGCATAAAGGTTTTCAAAAATACTTGCCTTGAATAATTGACGATGCAACGAACGGAAAGGAAAGTCACCGATGAACGCTAGGAACCAACGAAACCGAACCTAACGATTCGAAGAATACAATCACAACTATTTCTAAACGAATACGGAATTGGAATACACCCGAAAAACCGCCTACGATTCATGTATATTCGTATAAAAACGACAACGAGGGTGGACCACAACCAAACCCTCTCGATTCCGTAAAAACCACGAAATATACCATGAATCCATAGGAAAACTAAGAATACCAACAAGATTAATCATATTCATCATGAATTAATCAACAAAACGGAACGAATCGGACAAAAACATGAAAACCCCCAAATTTTCCCAAAAGTAGGGTTCTAAAGATCTAACCTTGATTCGCTGGATCGAGGGATGTTATAGGACGATTGATCAATGATATAACCTCTAGAACTTCGTGGATTCATTGTCTATCAACATGGCTTCGCCTCCTCCGAATCCCCAGCCGCGGACAGAAGAGAAAGGAAATGAAAAATGAGTGAAAAAGTGGCTGCTGTGTCATATAAATACTGGGCCGGAACTAGCGTGCGCTAGCCTTCCCGGACTAGCGTGCGCTATCGGCCAGTATCGGCCCAGCACCCTCGGCCAGGGCCCGCACGACCCGGCACCACCGACCAATCCTGCCGACCGTGACCTGTCCGCCCGACCCCCGCTAGCGTGCGCTACGGCCGGAAGCCTGCGCGCGCTAGCCGACCTGTCCAGCTGCTCAGCCGCCATGACCCGACGACTCAATTTTCGAAAACGTACGGAACGAACAAGACGAAAAGCTTGCGGACAACATCAATGACCCAAAATGAAAACATAATGCAATAATTAATCATACGCGACCAAGAAAAGGGTCGATACAACAAATACAGGTACGGATACCCATAAGTTTTAGGAAATTACAAAATGGCCCAAAACGCCCGAAAATCACGATACGTGATCGAATAACCAAACTGAGGTTCACAACACATATAAAAAAGTTAAACGGACTTACGGGAAACTCGAAACAGTAGTTTCGAACGAGATTCGCAAGAATCGAACTCAAGTGCGGAAAAGTCGTCAAAAAGCACGGAACTCAATAAAACGGCATGGAAACGAACTCGGATGTCAAAAAGTGCAGAACTAATCATTCTCAGAATGATGAAAAGGTCCCAAGCGAGTTGTCCAAACGGACTCTCACCAAAAAAAGAAAATTACCGGAAATCAAAATTGCGGATATTATAGAACCGACCCAAAGTCAACGGTTTTAGCCCGGGCCCGCCGGTCAACGGGCCCGAACCGTACCAGGACCGAAAATCTCGGGCTAGGCTAGGGTCGGGGGAATTGGGACCGAGGACCGACGGTTAGGGCCCGCCGGTCCTAAAAGGCCCGTCGGGCCGAGCCGGGACCGACGGGCCTAACGGGAAAATCAGAAAAAAAATAGCAGCAGTCCAGTGACTGCTGCCATGCCAACGGCTCTATCAGAAAATAGCCGTTGGCAGCATACTTCAACGCCCCCAAACTTCCCCATTAATCCCCCTTTTCCCCTACCATCCCCACAATAAATACTACATCTTCCTAACTCAAAATTCACCAATAATCACACTCTAATTCTCTATCAAATTTCAATCTCTACTCTCTCCATGTCTACCTCAAAGAACAACAACAACAAGGGCAAGGGCAAGGCCATTGAACTTGGCCAACGGAGTAGAGGAGGAAATTTTCAAACTCAAAGGCTTAGAAGGGCCGATTTGGCGGAGGAAATTTCTAGACAAGTCGCTGAACGAATTCAAGCCGAAGAAGATGCCCGATTTGAAGAAATGGTTCATACGATGGAGAGCACGGGATACGAATTTCGTGGCTCAACAAATGATGATGAAGAGGACGAAGAGCACGAAGAAGACGAAAAAACCAACCTCCTCCTCCGCCAACAAGTAAGCCTAAGCCTCTCAAGTCCGAAGTCTTTGTTAAACATTTTAAAAGAGAATTGGCTCCTATCAACGAAGGAGAACCTCCTATATCCGATGGTCGAAGAAGATTCATTGCTTATTGCAACTATTGCACAAAGCACTACAAATGGATCGAGAAGGGAGGCTACGGAACACTACAAAGGCACATGAAGGGGTTTCATCCATTCGAGTACGGAATATCTACTTCTCAAACGCAAATTCGAGGTACTAGTTCAACTTCGGCGACGGGTATGTCTTCTTCCGCTTTATTTAAATTTGAGAAAAATCGATATGAAGATGCTTGTGCTAGATATTGTGCCATGGAAAAACAACCTTTTAATTATGCGGATAGAATAACGTATGAAGCTTCTTATAAAGATGGTTTGGGGCCCAATGTTAGCAAGGTAGCTAGAACTCAAATGCTTAAGAGAATTAGAAGACAATGCTTTGACAAAAAACAAGATTTGATGAAATATTTAGTTCGTTTGTCTCAAAAAGTTTCTATTTGTGCCGATGTTTGGACCGATGCTTATAATAAAAATAGTTACATGAGAATTACTTGTCATTGGATTGATGCAAAATGGATTATGCAAAAACGTTTGATTGCCTTTAGGGAGTTTGAGATCTCTTTTTCAAGAATATAGATTAAAACATGGTAGTGATTTTCCTTCTTCTCAAATGCCTTCTTCTATGATGCCTTCATGTGATTTTCCTTTTGAGATGAATGAAAGTGATCCTTTAGTTCAACAATTGCATGGAATGATGCAAAATAGAAGCAATGAACTTCCAATGGGGCAAGGTAATTGTGAATTAGATATGTTCTTGCAAACTCGTTTTGTATTTGGTGTTGAAGATAGTGGTCCGTCGATCGATGTGTTGAAGTGGTGGTCGAAGAGAGAGGAGTACCCAATACTCTCCATCATTTCAAAGGTGTTATTTGCCGTCCAGGCATCCACCGTTTCCGTAGAACAAGCCTTTAGCATCAGAGGACTTATGCCAGATCAAAGAAGATCAAGGATGAAACCGGCGAACATTGAAGCTACCATGTTGCTCGATGATTGGTGCAGGGCCGACCTTAGAGCTCAAGAACCGGAGTGGGACGATGCAAATGAGAGCAAAGATGAAGCCTTCACCGAGACGGATCGATCGAATGCGGAGTAGAGAGCTCAAGTCCTTTATTATTATTATTTTATCATTTCAAGAACTCAAGTGTAAAACTCCTAAAATTGTGCTTAACTTATTTGTTGTAATTTTCCTCACTCTTAATGCAAAATTATTGTGTCCTTCTCCTTATTCATTTTTCAACAATTTAATGAGTTTTTAAATATTTAAAAAAAAATCAAAAAAAAATCAAAACATTAAGAATTATCATTTCCTATTCATAAAAGTAATAAATATACAAGAATAAAATAAAAATAATAATAAAAGTTAAAAAATATAAAATTGGGCAGCTGGGCCGGCCCGCCAAAACCGGCGGTTTTAGCCCGGCCCGGGACCGGTGGGCTTCTAGCCCGGCACGGGCGGTCGGGCTCGTCTCCGGTCCGGGCTCGATCTTGTGTTTTGGGGACCGAGGACCGCCGGTTCGAGGCCCGAAACCGGCGGTTTCGGCCCGGCGGTACGTCTAGGTGGAACTATGATTCAAGATCTCGATCTTTAGAAATTCTTTCCACAAACAGAGAAGATAAAATTCAGTTCATCAAGGATGGTCTGAATAAGGAGAATTTAGATGATATCGAAATTTCTCTTGACACGCATCCTAGTGGACTCGTACATTACGGGATTCGATATTTGTGGAATAAATTCAAACCAGAATATGAACAACGTCTTGGGAATCTGATAAAAGACCCTGTTTGCCAATTTGTAAGAAAATTGGATGGGAAGCTTCTCCCCGACTCATAGAAGGCGTTTAAGCCGTTTCTGAATGTAAAATCAGAGGAAGATGTGAGCCACAATCACAACTACTGTACATTCACGTGAGTATCTGTACCTTTTGTCGTTTTTTTAGATTTTCGGAATAAAAATTGTGATACGCAATAAATGCATTCATTATTTTATTGAGTAGTTGAAGCGCAATTAATGCGGTCACAGATTTAATAAATCTTTTTACTTTATTTTGCATCTGTTGCTACCCAAAATATTATCCGGAGATAGATATTGCTGGAATGGATGAGTAGCAAACAAATACGAGAGCACGTCCGTGGGGAAGTAAGTAACACAAGATTTGCTGGGTTTGTTAGGCCCGGGCTTGAATGCTCTCGCGAGATGTTATTAATACGAATACGTTGGAGTACAAATATTAATTTAAGAGTGCAATTACAATGAGTGTAAAGGACCCTAATTATCTAGGTCTTAAGTGCTGCTCTGTGAGTTATTGAACTGCAGGGATGTAACATCCCCAATCCGCTCAGGGATATTACACGTCGTAGAACCTTTCCTCAAGGTTCTACCAGGCTGGTAACAAATTCGAACAACTCAACGTTGCCTTTAAGGCTAAAAAGACTCAGTAGACCGATTTGGTCTTTCAATAAATACATACAACTCAATTACAATACATGCCCACGCAGGGGTCGAATACAACACACTCCCGTACAACGGGGAAAGAATACTGCAGCGGAAATAAAATACAACTAAACCAATATAACATCTAACGGGTCCTCGTGTGATTAGTATCGTTCATCTTTCATCATCCTTCATGCCGACCCTATGCTATGCTCCAAAACCTGAATGCAATACAGACATCCACCCCCTGAATACTCGAGGGTTAGCAAAACTCCACTGTTTCGCTAGTACAAATACAAAGTGCAAAATACGAGTCATACAATCCACATTCCACGAACAACAATAACCAGGAATCCTGAAAGATTTAAACATAACGAAAATACCTCCTGAGGCAAGAGTTTGGGTAAAACATTCCAAAACCGAAAGATCACAGATCAAGGGAAACAATTTACAAAACAGTTCAATAAACCATCGGGAGTTTTAGTAGAAAACAATTTAGGATTATCGAATCCTTCTCTTACCAAAATCAACAGGGGTCACAGCCCAAAGGTTTTGTTTTCACAAATAGAAAATCGACAACAATTCACAGGGCCAAAACCCAAGTCACGTGTCCTCGACGGACATAAAATCAACACGGCATAATCACACACAAGCATCGCCTATGACCGGGACGAAGCCACGAATCCCACCCGAGGCCTCTAAGGACCCTCCCGAGCTGGCTAGCGAAACAAAAGTCACAACATGCATCGCCTAGGACCGGGACGAAGCCATGAATCCCACCCGAGGCCTCTAAGGACCCTCCCGAGCTGTCTAGCTAAACAAATCACAACATCTTTGGCGCTCACGGTTGGATCAATCACTTGTTGCATCCTGACCACATGATCACATGCTATGTGTCATCGTAGCTTTTCTTAGGCTCTCACGGTTGGATCAATCGCTTGTTGCATCCTGGCCACATGATCACATGCCACGTGCCACCGTAGACCCCGCCCACATTCACACAATCACACACATAGCACAATGCAACAAAGATATCCAAACAATTCACCCAGAGGCATCAAACACTAAGCAAAACACCACGTCAAAACACAATGCACCGAAATGAAGCCATATACGTACACACATTACCAAGCATAACATCAACACCAAACATATCCAAAGGATTCACGTAGTCGCTTACAACCCACACAATTTACAAAGCACGCGCGTTTTGAAAGTGAGCCTTTAATGAGGCTAAACCGAATCTTTTGAAAGTTCGAATCAAACGATCAAACAAACACACATAGACGATCACTAATTATCATATCCACAAAACAATAATTGTATGGACAAGGTACTTGCCTCGAAACCACAATCGCAACAAGACGACGGATGAAATACGGTCGAATGGCCCCGAACTCCCGAACACTATCAAGAACGCGATAGCACCGCAATTAGTACGTGAATAACACCACACGAATCATCAATCACCAACGAGATTCAACATCAGAATCCTCGAACACCTATAAACCTACGGGAGGAACAATAACACATGGTTACGACGAGAATCAAGGCCAAAACAACGGAAATCCCAACAAACTAACGAAGGGAACTCATTCGAACATTTAATCGAACACTCAATGTTCGATAACTCCCAAGAACACTCGAATCACTAATCGAGTTGAACAAACTCGAAATATGGTTATACAACCCATAGAACACGATTAATAACATCATACTACACCAACCGATGTATCAAAATCGGGCTAGAATCGAAATCAAGAACAAATTCTCCAAAAAGTCAACTTGAAGGAAAATCAAGAAATATACCTTGATTCGACGAAACACACGGATTGGATGATGATATAATCAACAAGAATCTTCCAAAATGTCTTGGAATTGATTAGAATCGGCCAAGAACTCGATTTCCCGAGCCTCCCATCGCCAGCCGCCGAAAAAAGGAGAAAAACGAGTAAAAAATGAAGTCTGGCCGAGCCCAGGCTATATATAGCCGGTAGGGTTACGGCCGGAACCGGTAGTGCCTTACGGCCGTAACCGGCATTCGTCCAAACCCGCCCAGCACCTGCCGATCGCTTACGGCCATAATCGACAGAGCCTTACGGCCGTAACTCGGCACTTACGGCCGTACCCGGCAGGTCCTTACGGCCGTAACCGACATTCGTCCGGAAGCTGCCAGGCGCCATACGTCCGTAACCCTCGGCCCGTACGTAGGTAACCGGCATTCGTCAGGCCATACCTTCTGAGCACGTACGGCCGTAACCGGCACCTTACGGCCGTAACTCGGCCAGGCCAGGCCCTGCTCCGGCCGTGGCCACTCCGACGGCCCGACGACCCCGAAACCCGAACCTGAATATAAATCGAAGGTACAGTTACGACGTACTCGCAAAGACGAATCTAAGAGCTGAGAGAACACACGATTCCGACCACCTGAAGGCTCGAAATTCGACAACGGAAGTAATTACCCCAAACTTTGGGAAATTACGAAAATGGCCCAAAACGTCCGAAATACACGATACGTGATCGAAACACCAAACCAAAACTCGCAACATGAATAATAACATTAAATGAACTTACGAGAAACTCGAAACAACAGTTTCGGATGAGATTCGCAAGAATCGAACTCAAGTGCGGAAAAGCCACTTAAGAACATGGAACTCAACAAAATGATACCGAAACAAACTCGGATGACAAAAAGTGCAGAATTAATCATTCTCGAAATGATGAAACGGTCATGAGTGAGTCGTCAAAATGGACTTCCGCCAAAAAAAAAAATTTACCAGAAATCAAAATTGCGGGTATTACAAGGGAGTTCTTGTTCTCGTTTCTGCCGACCGTCTTATGAGTTAAGAGGTTTTGAGAGTGGGAGATAGAAAGATGTCCGAAGTGTATAGCGTGGCCAAGAGAGAGAAGCCAACTTTGAAGCAGCGAGAAAGCAGAGCCTTCTCCAAGTGCAGGATGCCTTCTATTTATAGGAGGAGTTGGGATGTCCTTTTCTGACGGGCAATCGCCTTTCCTGTATTATAATAAGGGGTCGATCATCTCTTAGAACATGGGCTGTGATAGGACGACGAATGTACGCTCCCTGAAAACCCGGTTTAAAAAAGGACCAATATAAGCCGGCGTACCGACCTCTTAGTAAAGAAGGGTTTTCTTAGAGTAATAAAGTCCTCCGATCTGTAACCTCAGATAAGAGGATGCTAACCTCGGAGGACCTGATGACCTGTGACCTCTGATAAAAGAGGTCTGACCTCAAAGGTCTCTCCGACCTACGGATTTGGATAAGAATGTCCCGACCTAAGTGATCCTTTATAATATGAGCCGACCTAAGGTCTCTCCGGGCTCACGAAGGTCGAACTCTCGAGAAAGGAGATCTTGACTCACCTGACAGAATCCCTGAGATTCAGGGACTGAGAGCCCATACTCTTTAATCCCGAAAATCCAGGATGGAAAATCGCAGCCTGAATTCCTGGATATCCGGGATCTTCCCTAAAAATCAGGGAAGATCTTAGAGAATAGGCGCCTCTCCCTTCTATAAAAGGAGGGGGGGCTTTCCTTGAGGCTAAGCATAATTCTGAAATTACAGCATATTTTAGAGAGAGAAAAAGGCAGTACTTCATACATTCGGGTTTTCTTAGCTAAACTCCTGAGATTAACCCGATTCTTGGTGGCCGATCAGCTCGGTTACATCAAGTGGCGCCGTCTGTGGGAAGTGTGACATCGAGTCACTTTGAGCTGAGACGTGAGGTCAGTAATGGCGGAAGAAATGAACCAAAAGAAAATAGGGGAGTTGATACCCCGAAATTTAGAAGAGGAACTAGCGGCTGCGGGTGGAGAATCGACTCTGGAAAAAACACCCGTCACCCCGGTAGAAGAAGCTGCACCCAGCACAATCACACTGACGAAGGAAGCCTTAGCCTACATAATCGCCAATGCGATCCAGAAGAGTCGGGAGGTCGAAAAGCAAAGAATACCACGAAAAGTAATACCCATCCTTTCGGATGGGCCGGAGGAAATTGATCAGCAGGAAGAGCATGGGGAGAGTTATCCAAGAATATGGGAGTGATCTAGATAGGAAAAAATGCTGGATCCCTTGATATCCAGTATGCAAGACGAGTTGGAGGAGTTGCGACAGAGGGTTGCGGGGAAGGACACGGAGAGTCATCCAGGCCATCCCTTCTCGGAAGGCATACTGCAGGCCGAGCTCCCATATGGGTTTAGGGATGTCACCTTCACCTACGATAGACTCTCAGATCCTACCTGACATTTATACCGATTCGAAAACATGGCCATACTACACCGATATTCGGATGCCGTGAGTTGCAGAGCATTCCTGGCTATGCTGACGGAGTCAGCTCAGGATTGGTTCCACCAGATACCCCCTGGGTCAATCACCAGCTTCAAAACTTTCAGCTCAGCGTTCTTGAATCACTTTGCAAGCACCAGGGCACACCAAAAGACCTTCATGTCCTTGTTCAGTATCAAGCAGTACTCCGGAGAAGCACTGAGAGCTTATGTGAGCCGATTTACAAAGGCATGTCTGGAGGTACCCTCGTCGTCTGAAGAGGTAAAAACTAGTGCCTTGACGCAGGGACTAAGGCCTGGACTGCTACGCACCTCATTGGATAAAAAACTAGCCAGAACATATGATGAGGTCTTAGCCCGATGTTCGAAATACATTAATGTTGATGAAACCGAGAAGGATATGGAAGAATTGCAAGAAAAGCCCGAAGATGGGGAAAGGGGATCTAGCAGATTGGTACGACGCGAGGAATATACCTTTCAAGGAAATTTGCCTCGGGAGGAAATGCCGCGTGGAAAGATAGACCAGAACACAGACCGAAGGAAGAGCGATACCGTTCTAAGGCGACCAAGATTTGACCAATATATCCCATTAACAATGAGGAGAGCCCAGGTTTTGGAAGCAGTTGAAGGTAAGATGAATAGGGTTATCGAGTGGCCTGCATCTCATTCTAATAGGCCCACCCAGCCGAAATCAGAGCTTTATTGTCGATTCCACAATGATTATGGGCATAAAACAGATGAGTGCAAGCACCTTAAAGACGATATCGAGAGGCTGGTCTGAGCGGGACATTTAATTGAGTTCACATATCAGCAGAGGAATGGAGGTCGGAGGCAACCACCCATGCCCCAAGGGGGGACGGGGATGAAAAGAGAAGCCCCTCGGGGACCCGCTGCTCCCCCAGCTAAGAAAGGAGTGATCCACATGATATCAGGAGGACCAACCGATGGAAATTCTAATCAGGCTAGGAAGTCTCACGCGCGAAAGGCTAGATGTCATCAGTTCGAGGAGGTCGCCTCTGTAGGCAGCGGGCCTATCATTCAGTTCGGCCCTAAGGATTATAGCGGGATACATGCGCCCCATAATGACGCGCTGGTCATCACCGTGGAGATCTCCAGTTACGATGTGCAAAGAGTATTTATCGATACGGGAAGCTCGGTGGACATCTTATTCTATGACTGTTTCAAACAGATGAACCTGGAGGTGGAATTAAAGAAAGTAGATACCGCGCTTTATGGGTTCTGCATGACCGAGGTGCAACCGGTTGGAGAAGTGGTGCTTCCGGTAGCACTAGGTCGGATACCTCATCGGAAGGTCAAGACGCTCAGGTTTTTAGTGGTGGACACCAAATCAGCCTATAACGCCATTCTAGGACGACCGGGACTCAACAAGTTCGAAGCAGTGGCCTCTACCGCGCACATGAAAGTGAAATTCCCCGTAGGAGGTGAGGTAGGGGAAGTAGCCGGGGATCAGTTTGTGTCTCGATCTAAAGTTTAAGAAGAATAAACAATCAAAGGCGCCCGAGGAAGCCGAGGAAGAAGGCGTCAAGCCCAATGAGGAGTTGCTAGAAATAGAATTGGTTCCAGGAAAGCCAGAAACAAAAACTCGCGTGGGAAGTCGGTTAGACGATGGGATTAAGGAAAGCCTTATCGGCCTGCTAAGGAGATTTGTGGACATTTTCGCGTTCGCAGCCGAGGATCTAGTGGGAATCAGACCAACGGTTGCCGAGCATAGGTTAAACATCGACCCAACCGTAAGACCAGTAAAGCAGAAGAGGAGGCATTTTGGGCCGGAGATGGATGGTATCATTGGGGAAGAAGTTGACAAGCTCCTCCGAGCTGGACACATAACGGAGATCCAGTTTCCGGAGTGGCTATCCAACGCTGTCATGGTGGGAAAAGTCCAGGGGAAGTGGAGGATGTGCATGGACTTCCGGGACCTAAATAAAGCATGTCCAAAGGATCACTACCCGTTACCCCGCATAGATCAGCTGGTGGATTCAACCTCGGGGTGCGAGTTGCTTAGTATGATGGATGCTTCTCAGGGATATCATCAGATTCCTCTCGCACCCGAGGACAGAAAGAGGGTTAGTTTTGTGGTATCAAAAGGAACTTTTTGTTATGTACGCATGCCTTTTGGGTTAAAAAATGCAGGAGCCACATATCAAAGGATGGTTGACAGAATCTTTAGATCCCAAATCGGCAGAAACATGGAAGTGTACGTGGATGACATGCTAGTAAAAAGCGTAAAGGCAGGAGAGCATATCAGAGACCTAGAAGAGACATTCGGAAACCTGCGCACGTACGGAATGAAGCTCAACCCATCAAAGTGTTCTTTTGGAGTAAAATCGGGAAAATTCCTGGGATATGTAGTCACAGAGCAAGGAATCGAGGTCAACCCGTAAAAGGTCAGGGCAGTGCTGCAAATGAATCCTCCAAAAAATATCAAGGATTTCCAGATACTAACAGGAAGAATAGCGGGGCTGAGCCGGTTCATATCACGCTCAGCCGAGAAGGGATTCCCATTTTTTAAACTCTTAAGAAAAGGGAACAAGTTCGAATGGACCCCCGAAGCGCAAACAACATTTGGAAAATTAAAAGAATATTTGGCCGAGCTGCCTCTGCTCACCAAACCAGTACCAGGAGAAGAGCTCGTACTCTACTTATCCGTGGGAGAGGGGGCGGTTAGCTCGGTCTTGCTAAGAGAGGAAATGAGTAAGCAAAAACCCATTTATTATACAAGCCGAATTTTGCAAGGAGCAGAACGGAATTACTCCGAGCTAGAAAAGGGAGCACTGGCGTTAGTAATTACAGCCCGGCGATTGAGGCCGTATGTCCTAGCCCACCGAATAAAGCTGTGAACCAACTTGCCCTTAAGAGAAATATTAGGGCAACCTAATGCGTCAGGTCGCCTGGTGAAGTGGGCGGTAGAGATGGGGGAATACGACATGGAGTATGAGCCAAGAACGGCAATTAAAGCTCAGGCCCTAGCGGACTTCATCCAAGAGGGGGCCATGCCATCACCGCCAGAGGGACAGTGGCTATTACATGTGGATGGATCGGAAACAACCAGTGTCTCTGGGGCAGGGATAGTCCTCACTACCCCGGAGGGCGAACAATTAGAGTATGCCATAAAATTCGATTTCAAAGCATCTAACAATGAGGCCGAGTATGAAGCCCTGGTTAAGGGAATGCAGCTGGGGATAGACTTGGGCGCGCGACGACTCATTGCCTATTCTGATTCTCAGCTGGTCACACAGCAGGTAGGAGGAAAATTTGAGATAAATGAGGATCGGATGAAGAAGTATGTTGAGGAAGTGAGAGAGGCTGCCAAAAAACTAGGGGAATGGAAGTTGATCCATATCCCTAGGGCGGAAAATGTAAATGGAAGTTGATCCATATCCCTAGGGCGGAAAATGTAAAAGCTGATTACCTAGCAAAAATGGGAAGCTCGTTAGTGGATTGCCGCTCACAGACAGTAATGATTTTGGGAGCAGCCCGGAGTAGCATCATGAAACAGGTGATGGAGGTGAACGAGATGGTGGACTGGCGAACTCCTTTGTTGGCATACCTAAGAAGGGCAGAACTACCCAATGAAAGGCAAGAAAGAATGAAAATTGTACGAAGAGCAGCGAGGTTCTGTTGCATTAATGATGAACTATACAAGAGATCCTACCTCGGTCCATACCTACGGTGCGTTTCGGAAGAAGAAGGGCGGGGTATACTGGAAGAAATCCATGAAGGGTGATGCGGTGATCATACCAAAGGAAGAGCGCTAATTAGCAAAACACTAAGAGCTGGTTTTTGCTGGCCGGCCATGAGCAAGAAAGCAGTGGAGATGGTTAAGCGATGCCAAAAATGTCAAATGTACGCACCCTTAATTCACATCCCAGCTGAAGATATGATTACCATGGGAGCACCCTGTCCTTTCGCTAAATGGGGAAT
Source organism: Orobanche coerulescens (assembly GCA_033398695.1). NCBI lineage: Eukaryota > Viridiplantae > Streptophyta > Magnoliopsida > Lamiales > Orobanchaceae > Orobanche > Orobanche coerulescens. The sequence continues at coordinate 149,483 of JAWKAU010000109.1, read as the reverse complement.
TGATATCATGGGGCAGTTTATACCTGGCTCGGGAGGCAGGAAGTTTTTAGTAGTAGCCATAGACTACTTCAGCAAGTGGGTAGAGGCCGAGCCCGTGGCCACCATAACCGAGCAAAGAATCATAAGTTTTCTGTTTAACAACATTTACTGCAGGTATGGAGCGCCCCAGATACTTATCTCATACAATGGAACTCAATTTAATGGGAAAAGAACCCAGTCCTGGTGCGAGGGGATGCATATCAAGCAAAGGTTCGCTGCGGTTGCCCACCCGCAGACTAATGGGCAAGTAGAGGTAACTAACAGAACAATCTTGCAAGGGATCAAAACCCGCTTAGACAAAGCTGGAGGAGGATGGGTAGATGAGCTTAGCTCGGTACTATAGTCATACAGGACCACACCTAGATCATCAACGGGGGAAACACCCTTCAGTATGGTATACGGGTCCGAAGCCGTCATCCCGACAGAAGTCGGAGAAATGCCCCATCGGGTCCGATGGTTCAACGAGGTGGAAAACGAGGAAATAATGAAGGAGGCGTTAGATACCATAGAAGAAAGAAGAGAAGCGGCCGCAGCACGAACTGAAAGATACAAAAGCCTGACAAAAGCAGCTCACGACAAAAGAGTCAGGAAGAGACAGTTCCAAGTCGGTGATTTGGTGCTTAGGCGGGCTGATGCCCTCAGAAAAATAGGAAAAATGGAGCCGAACTGGGAGGGCCCTTACAAGGTAATCCGAATTTATGCAGGGGGAGCTTATGATCTTGAGGATATGGAAGGGCACCCCATCAAAAGACCTTGGAACATATGTCACTTAAAAAAGTATTTTGTATGAAGAGGTGTGGAGAAAAGCTTGTATTGTTTTAATAAAAGTCTATTACAAAAAAATCTCTCTGAATGTGTTGATCGAGTAAGGGTGAACTGCCCTGTGACATCTGATCAGGTGAAATGCCTTCAGATCCGAGTAAGGGTGAACCGCCCTGTGACATCTGATCAGGTGAAATGCCTTCAGATCCGAGTAAGGGTGAACCTCCCTGTGACATCTGATCAGGTGAAATGCCTTCAGATCCGAGTAAGGGTGAACCGCCCTGTGACATCTGATCAGGTGAAATGCCTTCAGATCCGAGTAAGGGTGAACCGCCCTGTGACATCTGATCAGGTAAAATGCCTTCAGATCCGAGTAAGGGTGAACCGCCCTGTGACATCTGATCAGGTGAAATGCCGTCAGATCCGAGTAAGGGTGAACCGCCCTGTGACATCTGATCAGGTGAAATGCCTTCAGATCCGAATAAGGGTAAACCGCCCTGTGAAACTATGACTAAGGGAAATAACCTCGATTTCATGTAGAGGTAAACCGCCCCGATATATAGATAGCCTCAGGCGTAGAGTACAAGCCGACCTATAAAAAAGGAGGATCCTGTCCAGACTATCCCACTCGAAAGAGCTGGAAATATCCCAGCAGCCTTAAACTCCAAAAATTTATCTAAAATACCCAATCTATACTAAAGATCGGTGAAAAGGTTAGGTTAAATCAACCTAAAAACCACCAAACCATTACAACTTGTAAGATCGAAGTGGTCGGGTTATATTTAAGATGTTGCGAGATTTAAAATAGTCGAAGCTATACTAGGAAAAGGTCAGGTTATATTTGGAAGTAGTCGTATTGATTCAAACAGTTCAGATATATCGAGGTTATAATCGACGCCGAGCTATATTAACTTGAATTGGCAGAGATAATCTATGAAGCAAAGCATATCACTATCGTACAAATCCAAAATGTATTCAACTCAAAAAAGACTTTTCATTAAAAACAGCTGTGCCAGTACAATCAACAAAAAAAAAAAATACACATAAAACTAATAAAGACTAAACTACAGGCTCGGAAGATGGAGGGGGCGACGAAGGAGAAGCATCAAGGTCGGTCCCGGTCACCTCGGGATTAGGAGTGCTGGCCTTAACAGGCGAGTTAGGAGGGATAGAAGGCAGCTCCAAATCCAGGCTGGATTCCTTTATAGACTCCCCAAGGGCGTCCTCCCACCAGGCTGCCTCAGGAGATTCTTCCACGTCCCCAGACCAACCCGAAGGAACAGGAGCCCCGTTCAATGCAGCATCTCGGTCCAGCTCGCCCATAAAGCCCAAAGCAACTAGTTGCTCACGAGCGCGAGTTAGAGCAAAATCGAAATATTGCGTCGCGGCAGGAGCCAGCTTGACCAGATAAGCGGTAGAATTGTGATACCGGGCTAGGAGGGCAGAACAGTAGGCCCCCAAGAAAGAGTGACCAACGTCACTGGTCAAAAATCGACGTCGGCCATCCATCACTCCGCGCTCATACGATGATCCCTCGGATCTAGCCTCGGCTAGTTGAGCTTCCAGCTGGGCGACCCTTTCTAATTCTGCTTTAGCCTGAGCTTCGAGTTGGGCGACCTTCTCCAACTCCGCCTTAGCATGGGCCTCGATCTGGGCAATCTTCTCAGATTCGACCTTAGCTTCTGACAACTGAGCCTCGAGGTGGCCCACCTTCTCCGATTCAGCTTGAGACAGGGCCTTCAAAACTTTCAGCTCTTGGTTCAGCTGAACGTTGTCCATCTGAGCCCGTTCCAAATACGCCTCCCGCTCAGGGCTTTTCTTAAGGGCAACATCTAAGCGATATTCCCTCTCCTGAAGCTGAGCCGAGAGATCTGACTTAGCCTCCAGGGCGGCCGCTAGATCGGCTGGCATCTGGGTAAGCTGGGAGGAAGACGAAGCGCCGATCTTATGATCTTCTGCGAAGGTCACAAAGGTGGCGAAGAACTGCACAAAAAAGAAAGTCACATCAAGACGTCAAAGGATAATAATAAACATAAAAGTAGTAAAGAAGGGGAGGAAGGCGAAAATAGGAATACCTTCCCAAAATACATCATCATAGCATCGAAGCGAGGGTCCTCCGCGGCATCTCGTAATACCTGCTTATCCCTAGCCGGGTTCATGGAGCTGAAATATGGAAGAAATTTCTCCCACTCCATGCAACGGAGAAAGGTCTCCATAGCCGGACTAGGGGGACCTGCAGTCTTCGACCGCTTGGAAGCAGGGGAGCTAGGAGAATGGGCCCTCTGGGTGACCTGAAGCTGCCGAGACGAGCTTGCAGGGCTTCGCTCGGTGGTCAAGGTAGGAGCCAGGTCGGAGGGGAGATTCACCCCAGATTTCGGGCGAGAGGGGAGCTTCCGCTTAGTTTTTGATGAGCCCTCCGCCCTCTCTTTAGGGGGATTCGTCGATTTGGGGACCTTCTCTTTCGTCGGTTCAGCTGGCTTGGAGGCATCCGACTGGCAGGTCCGCATGAATCGATCTACGAAAAACAATACAAATGGTCAATAAGATAGCCAAAAAACAAAATAACAAAGATTATACTATGGAAAGAACCGTTAAAACCTACCAATATCAGGGATTGCTGGGTAAGGATTCGAGCTCAGCCCACAATGGAATAGAAGATCATGAAATTGCGTCAGCTGGAAAGCATTGTAGGGAATGGCATTCCATTCCCGAACTTTCTCGACCCACCAAGCTCGGATAGAACTGCGCCTGGGAATAGGATCCTGGCTCAGAGTGGCCTGCGTCCATTCCGTGGGGAAACCCCAAGAGTCAGTCGTAGGGAGCCGAAGGAAAAAGAAACGCGACCTCCAGTCCTTCACATTGGAAGGGAGGTGGGTAAAGAAATGGGTATTGTTTCGGGAAGTCAAGTAAAAGGAGCCTTTAAAACTCTTTAGCCCAAAACAAAAATAGAAAAAACCCAGGTCGGGTTTCTCGTGTCTGTAATGACACAGCACGAGAAAACCGACCATATAACAAAAAGAATTGGGAGAAAACTGGTTGAGGGGAAGATTGTATTTAACGGAGAGAGAGACAAGGAAGGGATGGAGTGGGAAGCGAAGACCACTGCTCACTTGATCCACGAACCAGGTAATATGCCCCGGGGGAGGATGATCAGGGGTGTCACTAGCCTGGGGCGTGACAAATTCCCACCCCGGAGGAAGTCTAAGAAATTTTATAAAACTAGCCAGCGCGGCTGGGCTAGTCCTAGATAGAGGATGAGGAGGGAGAACTCGAGTAGCTCCTGCGACCGTTTGATATGGATCAGCTAATAGGCCCATCACTGTTACTTCATCCATATGAGGAGGGGGGGATCTACAATGATCAGAGGAATGCCGGAGGGAAGGCTAGAAGGGATGTCACCCAGCTCGGACCAATCTACATGACCTAGGGGCTCATCTCTAAGATAGAGGGAGGAGCCAGTAGCTCGCCCCGACCTACCCCCTGAGTCCCCATCAGAAGAGGATAAACCATCTAAAAAGGAGTCCACGTCCGATTGGCCGAAAAGATTCTGAGAATCCGAGGCCGACGACATAATAAAAGGAAGAAATGGGAGGGAGGAGAAAGGAAAATATCGGCAACAAACCAAAAGAAAAAGTAAAGAGGTGTTTAGATAAACATACCCATGAGATTGGGTGGAAGATCGCCGGAGAAAGATAGTGGAAGCACCACCGGAGGCAGGAAACCAAGGTTGCAGGTGTCGCCGGAAAACCCTTACACTAGTATTTGGCAGGAAAAAAAGCGGAAGTGGCTGAGGGGGTAGAGGATCTCTATTTATAGGGAAGGAGGGCGAAAACCAAGAAGATAACGGGCGATCTGGAGCGTCCGATGCCTCCTGTAAAAGAACAGCTTGGATTTGGCACCGCCTCATCCGACCTATAGCAGGTTGACACCTGGACTTGACCATAGATGCGACGGTTGGGAGGCGAGGAAAGGAAAAGACGTTGATATAAAGGCACGAAGCTCGAGGAACCTCGTTACCTGGGAACGGGAGTCCCAAGGACTATTGTGTCGAGGTCGTAAGATTGTAAACAAATCCTACTCTACTCGGTCTTACAGCTCGACTAAAGTAGGGGGGACTGGTTGATAGGACGACGAATGTACGCTCCCTAAAAACCCGGTTTAAAAAAGGACCAATATAAGCTGGCGTACCGACCTCTTAGTAAAGAAGGGTTTTCTTAGAGTAATAAAGTCCTCCAATCTGTAACCTCAGATAAGAGGATGCCGACCTCGGAGGACCTGCTGACCTGTGACATCTGCTAAAAGAGGTCCGACCTCGAAGGTCTCTCCGACCTACGGATTTGGATAAGAATGTCCCGACCTAAGTGATCCTTTATAATATGAGCCGACCTAAGGTCTCTCTGGGCTCACGAAGGTCGAACTTTCGGGAAAGGAGATCTTGACTCACCTGACAGAATCCCTGAGATTCAGGGACTAAGAGCCCATACTCTTCAATCCTGGAAATCCAGGATGGAAAATTACAGCCTGAATCCCTGGATATCCGGGATCTTCCCTAAAAATCAGGGAAGATCTTAGAGAATAGGCGCCTCTCCCTTATATAAAAGGAGGAGGGGGGCTTTCCTTGAGGCTAAGCATAATTCTGAGATTACAACATATTTTAGAGAGAGAGAAAGGCAGTACTTTATACATTCGGGTTTTCTTAGCTAAACTCCTGAGATTAACCCGGTTCTTGGTGGCCGATCAGCTCGGTTACATAATAAAAGGAATAAAAGGGAGGGAGGAGAAAGGAAAATATCGGTAACAAACCAAAAGAAAAAGTAAAGAGGTGTTTAGATAAACATACCCATGAGATTGGGTGGAAGATCGCCAGAGAAAGATAGTGGAAGCACCACCGGAGGCAGGAAACCAAGGTTGCACGTGTCGCCGGAAAACCCTCACACTAGTATTTGGTAGGAAAAAGAGCAGAAGTGGCTGAGGGGGTAGAGGATCTCTATTTATAGGGAAGGAGGGCGAAAACCAAGAAGATAACGGGCGATCTGGAGCATGCGATGCCTCCTGTAAAAGAACGGCTTGGATCTGGCACCGCCTCATCCGACCTATAGCAGGTTGACACCTGGACTTGACCATAGATGCGATGGTTGGAAGGCGAGGAAAGGAAAAGACGTTGATATAAAGGCGCACGAAGCTCGAGGAACCTCGTTACCTGGGAACAGGAATCCCAAGGACTATTGTGTCGAGGTCGTCAGATTGTAAACAAATCCTACTCTACTCGGTCTTAGAGCTCGACTAGAGTAGGGGGGACTGGTTGATAGGACGACGAATGTACGCTCCCTGAAAATCCGGATTAAAAAAGGACCAATATAAGCCGGCGTACCGACCTCTTAGTAAAGAAGGGTTTTCTTAGAGTAATAAAGTCCTCCGATCTGTAACCTCAGATAAGAGAATGCCAACCTCGGAGGACCTTCTGACCTGTGACCTCTACTAAAAGAGGTCCGACCTCAAAGGTCTCTCCGACCTACGGATTTGGATAAGAATGTCCCGACCTAAGTGATCCTTTATAATATGAGCCGACCTAAGGTCTCTCCGGGCTCACGAAGGTCGAACTCTCGGGAAAGGAGATCTTGACTCACCTGACAGAATCCCTGATATTCGGGGACTGAGAGCCCATACTCTTCAATCCCGGAAATCCAGGATAGAAAATCGCAGCTTGAATCCCTGGATATCCGGGATCTTCCCTAAAAATCAGGGAAGATCTTAGAGAATAGGCGCCTCTCCCTTCTATAAAAGGAGGAGGGGGGCTTTCCTTGAGGCTAAGCATAATTCTGAGATTACAACATATTTTAGAGAGAGAAAAAGGCAGTACTTCATACATTCGGGTTTTCTTAGCTAAACTCCTGAGATTAACCCGGTTCTTGGTGGCCGATCAGCTCAGTTACATTATAAAAGGAATAAAAGGGAGGGAGGAGAAAGGAAAATATCGGTAACAAACCAAAACAAAAAGTAAAGAGGTGTTTAGATAAACATACCCATGAGATTGGGTGGAAGATCTCCGGAGAAAGATAATGGAAGCACCACCGGAGGCAGGAAACCAAGGTTGCAGGTGTCGCCGGAAAACTCTCACACTAGTATTTGGCAGGAAAAAGAGCGGAAGTGGCTGAGTGGGTAGAGGATCTCTATTTATAGGGAAGGAGGGCGAAAACCAAGAAGATAACGGGCGATCTGGAGCATCCGATGCCTCCTGTAAAATAACGGCTTGGATCTGGCACCACCTCATCCGACCTATAGCAGGTTGACACCTGGACTTGACCATAGATGCGACGGTTGGGAGGCGAGGAAAGGAAAAGATGTTGATATAAAGGCGCACGAAGCTCGAGGAACCTCGTTACCTAGGAACGGGAATCCCAAGGACTATTGGGTCGAGGTCGTCAGATTGTAAACAAATCCAACTCTACTCGGTCTTACAGCTCGACTAGAGTAGGGGGGACTGGTTGATAGGACGACGAATGTACGCTCCTTGAAAATCCGGATTAAAAAAGGACCAATATAAGTCGGCGTACCGACCTCTTAGTAAAGAAGGGTTTTCTTAGAGTAATAAAGTCCTCCGATCTGTAACCTCAGATAAGAGGATGCCGACCTCGGAGGACCTGCTGACTTGTGACCTCTGCTAAAAGAGGTCCGACCTCGAAGGTCTCTCCGACCTATGGATTTGGATAAGAATGTCCCGACCTAAGTGATCCTTTATAATATAAGCCGACCTAAGGTCTCTCCGGGCTCACGAAGGTCGAACTCTCGGGAAAGGAGATCTTGACTCACCTGACATAATCCCTGAGATTCCGGGACTAAGAGCCCATACTCTTCAATCCCAGAAATCCAGGATAGAAAATCGCAGCCTGAATCCCTGGATATCCGGGATCTTCCCTAAAAATCAGGGAAGATCTTAGAGAATAAGTGCCTCTCCCTTCTATAAAAGGAGGAGGGGGGCTTTTCTTGAGGCTAAGCATAATTCTGAGATTACAGCATATTTTAGAGAGAGAAAAAGGCCGTACTTCATACATTCGGGTTTTCTTAGCTAAACTCCTGAGATTAACCCGATTCTTGGTGGCCGATCAGCTCGGTTACATCAGGCTGATTGCCTTAAAGTCCGCGGCTGCTGTTGGCAGTCGGCTGTGCGGACCAATGAGAGGACCACATGCGTTTCTTGTCGCTGTCCCGGGAGGTCCCACCTTGTACCTTTCGGCGGGCCTGTCGGTAGGTGAGATTGGTGATAGGCTGTGATCAAAGGGCCTTATCCCGCGGCGCCTTTTCCGGATCTGCATGTGGGTCTCTATTCTGAGTTTCGGCCTTTGCCGACTTCGCGGATGTTGGACTTACGTGGCATGAGGCGGTCGTCCATGATCGGGCACCTGGGACGATCGCTAGTTGCCAGGAGACGATCGTTTTGGCAGTCGATCGCTCGGCACTGGGTCCTGTTCTGGGTCCTTCGATCGGCAGTCTGCCTTGGTCTATTTGACCCTGTTTTGGTCGCCTGGTCCTTGTGACGATCGCCTGTTCAGGTGTGTAAATCTCGACACAACAATTGCCCCCCCAGCTTGCTCCGATGTTGAAGACATGGGGTGAGGTGGTTCCACTGGCGATCGTTTAGGATAAAGACGGGCGATCCATTGAGCGGACTTTGGTCTCGTATTTGGGCGACCTGATCGATTGGCGAGCTATCTTCGGTCTTGTTTCTTGTGATCTTTAATTTTGTAGATCCCTCGTGGAAAGTTGATTGTTTCGACCTTGAGGAACCGTGCACGCTCGCGGAGTTCGATGGACCGACCCCCATGACCGTGTCTTGTGCGCGAGGGACATTCCACTTGTAGGTTTATCTCGCGACTCATTTTATTGTGAGGGTCCTCCGTTAGGCTGCGCCCGCCTCGTATTTAAACGAAGGGCGAACGGTCTTGGTCTGGAGGAGTCCTTGCGTGGGGCGTCGTCGGATTAGTCGACTTCACGTCCGCGGCTTGTTAGCACTTTTCTACCTCAGATAGTCATGTTAGATGGCAATCCTCGACGGTATACGTTGTGACGGGGGTAGGGATGCGTCGCATTGTCCGGGTTCACCATGTTAGATGATGAACCTTTGAGGGCTGGCGAGCGTGTCCACAAATTTGTTTAGAGAGTCCTTCGGATACGCCCGCCTCGTATTTAAACGAAGGGCGAGCGATCGCAGCCCAAAGGAACCTTGCATGGACGAAGCTGTCAGTTCCATCAACTTCCAGGACCATGGCTGCACTCTTCTACCTCGGATCGTCAAGTTAGATGGCGATCCTCGACGGTATACGTTGTGCTGAGGGAGGCGATCTCGTGTCTTGGTCTATCATGTTAGATGATGAACTGTAGATGGCGAGAGAGTCCTCCATTTTTGGAGATGTTGCTTGGGCAGTAGCCTTTCGTTGTACTTTAGCCTTCGGGCGACCGTGTTTGATTCTGGCGATCGGACTGGGAGAATGGCGATCGTCGTTCTGACGCCGATCGCAGCGTTTTGATCTTTCGGGGCTCTAGCTAAGTTTTTAAACCGTCCAGCTTGCCCTCCTCGTACAATCTCCAGAGTTGTCTGAGGAGGTCGCGGCATTTATCGGTGTTGTGGCCGGAACTCTTGTGGTAAGCACAAAATTTGTTGCGGTCCAGATGACCGTGGTCTCTTACCGCCTTCGGCTTGCTTAGCCGCTCGCGCCCCTGTATGGCGTAGAAAATATGAGCCGGAGATAGACTGAGGTTGTGGTAGAGATGGGCTTCCACATCCTCGAAGGTCCTGATATCACTGGGCGATTTGGCGGATGCCTTGTTGGACTTGGCGATCGCCGTCTCTGCCCCCTCGTCTTGGCGAAGGGCGAGCATCCTCCGCCTTGCCAAAAAGTATGCGGCCTTGGCGCGAAAGATTACGTAGGTAGGGGGGATGTCCTTCGTAAGGTGCCTGAACATGGGAGAAAGACCATTGAATCCCCCTAGGACTGAGTAGAGGGCGATCTCGTCGCTCATGGGCTCGCCGTTGAGGATTATCTCATCCACCCGGTCGATGTAGTCTGCGTCGGTCTCTTTTTGCCATTGCCTGATCTTCATCATTCGGTGGGAACCTTCTGGTCGAGCGACCTTGGCGGCGAAGTACGTTGTGAAGTCGCTCGCCAATTGTTCAAAGGAACTGATCGATCGCGGTGGCAATGAGATGTACCACCTATGGGCCAGGTCGCCTAGTGTCAACGGGAACATTCGGTACCTGGTCGCGTCTGATGCCCCACACCCGGTCATGTAGATCCGGAACTTCCTCAGGTGAGTCTCGGGGTCCGATCTCCCCTCGTACAAAGGTGTTTTGGGAGGAGCGATCCTTGGTTGCATGGGGGCGAGTATGATCTGGACCGCGAGCGGATCGCTCGGCCCAGCGATTTTTCTCTTGGCGCCTGCCCCAGATTCTAGGAGCGCCTTCATGCCATCGAGCTGGCGTTGCATTGCAGCCATCGCCGTAGCTTGGTCGCTCATGTTTTGGCTCTCGGAACGGTAGCCGAGGCGATTGTGTACCGATCCCCTGGCTTCGCGGTAGGCGATGAGGTCGTCGCCGCCGATCTTGGTTCTTCGGCGAGGAGGAGCCAGATTGCTGGTCTGCCTTCTGGGAGTTGGGTAAGCTGAACTCCTGGTGACGGATTTGGGCTCCGTCATCTCGTGGCTGGGGCCAGAATGCCCCAGTCGCCAAGATGGGTCGCTGCCTAGGCGGCTGTAAACAGAACTGTCCCGCCTCGCGAGTGCTTCTGCTTGCGAATCGGGGCTTCCTGACGATCCCTCGACAAGTAACCCCTTGAGATTCCGTTTGCCCGCGTGGCGGACGGCTGATGGGGTAATTGCGGGTGCATCGAATGCTCTCCGTCGCTCCCTTAGGATGGCCATAGCCTCCTCGATCTGTTCCGCAGTTTGGAACTGATCGAGCGAAAGGCCGGGGCCGTCCTTCAGGTGCGGGATCGAGAGTCTCGCGCCGCCGCGGATACCCTCTGCCGTGGGTTGGGGCTCGGATTGAGCCGGAATGAGGCGTCCGGCGGATCGGAGAGTGGATCTCGTCGATGTGGTGGCAGACGTCATGAATCGAAGGTTTTCTTTGAAGAACAGTGAGTGTTTCTTCAAGTATATGCCCCGGAGAACAGTGAGTGTTCTTCGAGACAGTCGGAATAAAAATGAAGGTTAAGATCCCCTTCTTCTAGCGCCAATTGTTGCTACTCAAAATATTATCCAGAGATAGATATTGCTGGAATGGATGAGTAGCAAACAAATACGAGAGCACGTCCGTGGGGAAGTAAGTAACACAAGATTTTCCGGGTTTGTTAGGCCCGAGCTTGAATGCTCTCGCGAGATGTTATTAATATGAATACGTTGGAGTACAAATATTAATTTAAGAGTGCAATTACAATGAGTGTAAAGGACCCTAATTATCTAGCTCTTGAGTGCTGCTCTGTGAGTTATTGAACTGTAGGGAGTTCTTGTTCTCGTTTCTGCCGACCGTCTTATGAGTTAAGAGGTTTCTAGAGTGAGAGATAGAAAGATGTCCGAAGTGTATAGCGTGGCCAAGAGAGAGAAGCCAACTGTGAAGCAGCGAGAAAGCATAGCCTTCTCCAAGTGCAGGATGCCTTTTATTTATAGGAGGAGCTGGGATGTCCTTTTCTGACGGGCGATCGCCTTTCCTGTATTATAATAAGGGGGCGATCGTCTTTTAGCACATGGGCTGATTGCCTTAAAGTCCGCGGCTGCTGATGGCAGCCGGCTGTGCGAACAAATGAGAGGACCACACGCGTCTCTTGTCGCTGTCCCGGGAGGTCCCACCTTATACCTTTCGGCGGGCCTGTCGGTAGGTGAGATTGGTGACAGGCTGGGGTCAAAGGGCCTTATCCCGCGGCACCTTTTCCGGATCTGCATGTGTGTCTCTATTCCGAGTTTCAGCCCACAACTTGGGTCATACCTTAGGAGAAAAATGCATTCATGTAGTTTACGGAGGAGGAAGTCTAGGATTAATGGGACGTGCTGCTGCTTCTGCCTATATGAAGGAGTAAAAATGTTGGGAATCATTCCAAAACCTCTGGCTGAAAGTAAAATCACCGGTGCAACCATTGGAGATGAGTTCAGAGCTGTGAATATGCAAGACCGCATAACTCACATGAAAAATAATGATGATGCCTTTATCACCCTTCCCGGTGGTTTTGGCACTCTTGAGGAACTTTTTCATGTGGTTACCAGAGCCCAGATAAATATTCATACGAAACCAATAGGTCTGCTAAATGTCAATGGTTTCTTCGATGGTTTACTATCTTTCATCAACTACTCTTCTGAAAAAGGTTTTATTTCTGAGCGTGCTAAACGAATCTTAGTTGTCGCAACATCACAAGAAGAGCTGATCAAAAACTTATTGCATTTGTTCCTGAACCAGACCCAGCTCTAGCTAATATTGTTTGGATGGAAGATTTCACTGTGCGGAAACGTAAAATTGATACATTTGTAATACCCACATTTTTTTTTCTTTCTTTCTCTTCTGTTTCGTCCAACCGTATCGACTCGACTGTGTTCGTTGATGCTTCTGACCTGGTGTTGTTTCCCACATTTGTCATTCGAACGAGTTCTGATATTGTCCCAAATTGATCTATATATCGTTGTGACCTTTCCAAGTTAGGAAAATTAGTCTCGTTTTCGATCTTCCAACCCTTGGGCGGTGGAATTCCGTATTTGTTCAGCGATTGGCTTGCGTTTTGATTGATGTACCGTTGGGTTGGTCAATCATATTGATTTTCGTCCGTTGTGTTTTGTGATTGTTCGGATAATTGACTTAATTGTGTTATCCATTTGATGACGCTTGTCACTTGTTGGTTTTGTTATATCCCTAACGGCGACGTCGTGTTGGTCGTCGTGGAGCGTGTTTTCACGCCGTATATTCCTTTGCGTTGCTTGTAACGTTTCGCCGATGGGCGTAAGTTACGCGTTTCCCTGCGTATCTCGTTGAGTTTTCCTGGCGGAATATTGCTTCTCCCTACTTGTTTTAAGTTTCGGGACGAAACTTCTTTTAAGGAGGGTAGAATGTAATATCCGCAATTTCCGATTTTTCGGTAAATTTCTTTTTCAGCCGGAGTCCGTTTTGACGACTCGCTCATGACCGTTTCGTCATTTCGAGAATGATTAATTCTGGACCTTTTGTCCTCCGTGTACTACCCGGTTGTAATTCATTCGTTGTCCTTCTGTAATTATCAGTCTGTAATTGTCACTCAGTGTATTTTCACTCAATTATAATCATTCATCAATCATGTTCATTCACCGTGTTCACCGTTCGGAAAAACTTCGAGTTGTGTATCATTATTGTTCATTGTTTCAACTTTCCTCTTATGAGTTCGACTTTGTTAGATCACCATTAATTTTTGGTAACTCCAAAAATTCTAAATCCTTACAATATTATAGAGCATCGAATTAGCTTTCCAATGGTTCAAGCGGTGAGTCAATCGAGTCCGACGAGAGAGTTATGGTCGTTTTAGCTCACCCGCTCATTTGGCGATCACGCCGACCGGACTCGGCCGTGTCGCTGCACGGCCGTGCCGTACTCGTCCGGATAAGCCGGTGGCGTCGCCAGAGGCCCGACCGTGTTCGGACACGGCCGAGTCAATGCCGAGCGCCCCTTCGCGACACGACCGTGTCATGCGAGGACACGGTCGAGTCCCTGCCGATTGCGCGCCACGGCCGTGTCATGTCGGACACGGTCGAGTCTGTCGGCTATTTAAGGCACAGCGGCGTATTTTCGCCGATTTCTCATTCCTTTTCCTCCCGTTCGCGGCTGTGGGTGTATACATCATGGTGACATGAAGTTGTTCTTTCAATCCATGAAGTTTTGAGGCTCATATCATCAATCATCCGTCTATAACATCCTCCGATCTACCGATCGTCAGATTTCCTAGAAATCTAATTTTGGGGATTTTGGGTATTTTGGTTGTTTTCGTCCGATTAATCCGATTTAACTTGGTATTATGATAGATTGATGATTATTAAGATGTATTACATCTTTTTCCTTAATATTCCATGGTTGGATCGTATCGATTCGTTGTTTTGGTCGAGTTCTTGATCGACGCCGAAGGTGTCCGGTAAAATGTCGTAGAGGGGTTTTCGGGCGTTCTACGATTATTCTTCCTCGTATGATCGATGATTTATTGATTATATGTTGTTAGGGTCGAATTCTTGCGAAGAACTCGAGTCGGAACCCTTCCGTTCGTCGTTTTCTTCAAGCTTTTCGATCGTGGGCGTATTCTTTGTCTTCGCCGGAGAATTGTAGGTGTTTGAGGTGTCCCGACTGAGCCGTGTTCGTAGGAGTGTCCGGTGTCGATTATCGAGGCAAGTATCTTGCCCATACATTACGTGTTTTATGGATATAATGGTTGTTAATCGTCGATATGTGCTAAATAAATATTCATAACCATCTTTCTCAAAAGTATCGGTATATTTACCAACAAGGTTTTCTTAAAGACGACTTGTGTGTTCCGAGAATTAATATGCTTAATTGAATACGTGTATTAATGTTGAGTATAAGATCGTAATACTTTCGTGTGATGCCATTGTGTGTGATTACGTTGTCGGTAAGTTTTGAAGTTTAGTCCTTTGTTAAAGGCATGCGTGGAGACATGTGGTTATCGATGAATTATGTGAATTTATGTGATATTGGTTGTGCCGTTCGGTCTTCTTTGGAATAGTGTGCTTTCTTGTTGATAGTATTAGTTATGGGTTATGAGTATATGTTGGATGATCGCCATTCTAGTAAGGTACCTCGACTATATATCCGTGATTGACCTTCGAGGCTTGTGGTTTGCAACTGTGATTTTGAAACGTGTGTGTGTGTTGTTCCTTCCACCCGGAGTGTCCGACGGGATGTCTGGGGGTCGATACTAAGGGGTACGGCCACGGAAGTGGACTTGGGTGCGTGTGTGGATGAAATTCCACCCGGAGTGTCCGACGGGAGGTCCGGGGTCGATACTAAGGGGTACGGCCGCGGAAGTGGTTTCCCACCCGGAGTGTCCGACGGGATGTCTGGGGGCCGATACTAAGGGGTACGGCCGCGGGTTACCAGTTGTGGTTTTCATCTTGAGGATGACGTCGATGTTATCGTTAATTGTGATATTGTCCGGAGTATCACAATGCTTTGTGCTCGGGGTTGAGAGACATTGTATATCGAGTCTTGGTGCTTGGCTAGAATGGCATAGGATTAATGTGTTATGTGTAATGTGTCCTTGTAAGTGATTTGGAGTGGATGATCGGGTCGTGGACCCTGTGTTTTGTGACCGGAATGGTTGGGTCGTGGACCCCGTGTTTTGTTAAACGGATTTGTATTTTGAAAAATGAACTTTGGGGCTGTGACCCTAAATGGCTTTCGAGGAACTTTAGAATTTTTCAATTTCTAACGTTTTTAAAACTCCCGAGATTTGGAAATGTTTTCAAAGTGCTTACTTACTTCGTTTCTACTTTCAAGACTTGAACTATTTTTAACTAAATATACCTCGGGAAGTATCTCGTTGTATTCTCGGAATGTGTTGTGTATGGCTCGTATTTGCACTTTATACTTGCACTAGCGAAACAGTGGAGTTTTGCTAACCCCCGAGTAATCGGGGGGTGGATATCTGTATTGTGTCCAGGTACATGCAGGTTGTCGGGAGCAAGACACTGGATCGGCACGAGGGATGATGAAAGACGAATGATACTAATCACACGAAGGCCAGTTTTGACTTCAGTTAGTCGGAGTCCATTGTATTGTCTTTTCCGCTGTCTTATTGTTCGTCGTTGCAAGTATTTTACCCTTGCATGTGTATGAGTCTGGATGAGTTTATGTATTTTGATTTGTAAGTCAGTGATGGAAGACCAAATCGGTCTATTGATTCGTTATTTTGATTCATCAGTATGTAATGTAATGTGTTGTGTTGATGTCTAGCCTGGTGGATCCTCACGGAGAGGGTCTGCGGCGTGTAATATTCCCGTTTGATCTGGGGGTGTTACATTTATGGTATCGGAGCTTAGGTTGCGGAAACCTAGGCTGTCCGGTCCAGTCGTGTATTGTTGGGTCTTGTCTCGTCAGATTGAGTCTGACTGATGTCGTGTCGCGACGCGTCGTTTGGAATGTCGGCCGTGATTAGTATCAGGATGCAGCCATCATCTTCGTGCGATCTGTGGATGTAAGTCTCCCTACTACAGGTGGTACCACGAGCTATACGAGCCTGTGTGATTTTGTGTTATGTAGTTAATATTTGAAGATGCATCGCGAGTAAGTGACATATATTTGTTGATTCCCGACTTGCGCTAAAATGTAGAATGATATTGCTGAATGTATCCTTGTATAAATCATTTTTCTTACAAGAGTATAAACCTTGGAATTTTAAGTTTTCGAATCCTTTCGGGGAGTCACGTAAAATTTTTAAAATGCCCTCGAGGAGGAAAAAGTTGATTTTCGTATGTTGACCACAAGGTGAAAGTTCAAAACTCGAATTATTGATAATTCTTTTCCACTGTACTATAAGTTTTCAAAACTCGAGTTTTTAACTCAAATAAGGTCTTCAAAATATACTCAAGACGTGACTCTCGTTTGTAACTTTTCGGTTTCATGAATGTTGGTCAAAGATGCGTATTGATGATGCTCGTTGTTGAGCGGTGGTGCAGCTTTAAAATTAAAATAGTAACGTGAATGTTGAGTCCATCGGTATGTATGTGTTGAGATAGTCCTCTATATTGAGAAGTAAAATTTTCATTTTTGTAGGATGATTTTCTTTTGATGGTTGCTTGTGAGTTGTTATAATTATGTGAGTCGATGACATTTAGACTTGTATGTTGTTGCTTACTTGTAACCTTCGAGTCTAGTATTACCTCATATATGTTTGCAATCGTGTTGGTCATTAGAGCAGTTAGCACAGGCTTAGTACGAGCCTAATGTGCGCTAACGTGGCGTGTTTAGTGCACGTTAACCTTTGTTGTAACGCACGCTAATCAACTTGGGCAGAGGCTATGGAACCGCATTATAGCCGTCAGGTCTAACTTTTGCGGCCAATCACTTGTAGTTGTATTCTCTACGTGGTGTCTAGTGATAACAACTGTTGTGCGTGAATGCGTGTTAAGACTTTTCGTATTGCTAGGTGATATTTGATTGTGGTTGATGAATTGATAAATTATGTCTGCTGTGTGTGTTCAAAAACACTTTCCTGGAAACTTCACAAAGTTTTGACGGTTCGATTAATCGGCGGCTCCGTGTATACTTTGAAAATTATTTGGAAATTGGCAAGCCGGCCTTGGATTCTCAAATAAAACCTCGACGGTATTTGAAAGAGTTGTTTTAAAGTACCTTGAATATTTTGTAAAGTATTACCGTCGTTGATGTCTGTGAAGTGTTGGGAGGATTTTCGAAAATTATTTTAACGTATTGTTGCATTTTCAAATATTTTGAGTGAATGATTTTCAAAAATCTTTCACACCATAAAAATATTTTATTTCAAAAACTAATGCGATTTTTATTTTCAAAAAAAAAATATAGTGAAAGATGAAAAATCTCACTCGATGTAAAGTTCAAACTCGGATTTAGAAATGTTAGGGTATGTAAGAATGATTTGATGATCTTGCATGGTTAACTTGTTAGTTATTAACGGTGATGATGATACGTAGAGGCTTGATGACTTCAAATGATTTCAAATGAGACGGTTAAAATATGTTGTTTACAAGTTTTGATGGAACAACCCGAGGTACCAAAAGTATTTTTAAAGTTTATTTTAAATAGCATACAAATCTAAGGATTTTCAAAAGATTTCCTTTAAAAGGATACCTCGTAGATTTTCTTTTCGAGTTGTTATTGGTTACCTTATGTGATATGTCGTCTTTGAGTTGGTACTTTAGCTTAATATTTTGCGAAGTTGTGCAATCGTATTGAGTGGGAATCGCTTAGTATGCCGATGGGCGAGAGGACACGATCGTGACCACGATACTAATGGCCTTGAAGATCGGATGTGGACCAAGAGGGTATAGTCGGAAGGTTGCTATTCCGGCCGCCGTTCGTTGTTTAGGTTTCGGGACGAAACCTCTTATAAAGGAGATAATATGTAATACACACATTTTTTTTTTTCTTTCTTCTGTTTCGTCCAACCGTATCGACTCACCGTGTTCGTTGATGCTTGACACAGTGTTGTTTCCCACATTTGTCATTCGAACGAGTTCGATATTGTCCCAAATTGATCTATATATCGTTGTGACCTTTCCAAGTTAGGAAAATTAGTCTCGTTTTCGATCTTCCAACCCTTGGGCGGTGGAATTCCGTATTTGTTCAGCGATTGGCTTGCGTTTTGATTGATGTACCGTTGGGTTGGTCAATCATATTGATTTTCGTCCGTTGTGTTTTGTGATTGTTCGGATAATTGACTTAATTGTGTTATCCATTTGATGACGCTTGTCACTTGTTGGTTTTGTTATATCCCTAACGGCGACGTCGTGTTGGTCGTCGTGGAGCGTGTTTTCACGCCGTATATTCCTTTGCGTTGCTTGTAACGTTTCGCCGATGGGCGTAAGTTACGCGTTTCCCTGCGTATCTCGTTGAGTTTTCCTGGCGGAATATTGCTTCTCCCTACTTGTTTTAAGTTTCGGGATGAAACTTCTTTTAAGGAGGGTAGAATGTAATATCCGCAATTTCCGATTTTTCGGTAAATTTCTTTTTCACCGAGTCCGTTTTGACGACTCGCTCATGACCGCTTCGTCATTTCGAGAATGATTAATTACGGACTTTTTGTCATCCGTGTAATACCCGGTTGTAATTCATTCGTTTTCATTCGGTAATTATCATCTGTAATTGTCACTCGGTGTATTTTCACTCAATTATCATCATTCATCAATCATGTTCATGCACCGTGTTCACCGTTCGGAAATACTTCGAGTTGTGTATCATTCCTGTGCATTGTTGCAACTTTCCTCGTATGTGTTCGAGTTTGTTAGATCAGCATTAATTTTTGGTAACGCCAAAAATTCTAAATCCTACAATATTATAGAGCATCGAATTAGCTTTCCAATGGTTCAAAGCGGTGAGTCAATCGGAGTCCGGACGAGAGAGTTATGGTCGTTTTAGCTCACCCGCTCATTTGGCGATCCGCCGGCCGGACTCGGCCGTGTCGCTGGCACGGCCGTGCCGTACTCGTCCCGGATAAGCGGTGGCGTCGCCGAGGCCCGACCGTGTTCCAGACACGGCGAAGTCAATGCGGCGCCCCTTCGCGACACGACCGTGTCATGCGGGACACGGTCGAGTCCTGCCGGCCGATTGCGGCGCCACGACCGTGTCATGTCGGACACGGCCGAGTCTGTCGGCCTATTTAAGGCACAGCGGCGTATTTTCCTTGATTTCTCATTCCTTTTCCTCCCGTTCGCATTTGTGGGTGTATACATCATGGAGACATGATGTTGTTCTTTCAATCCATGAAGTTTTGAGGCTCATATCATCAATCATCCGTCCTATAACATCCTCCGATCTACTGACCAGTCGATTTCCTAGAAATCTAATTTTGGGGATTTTGGGTATTTTGGTTGTTTTCGTCCTATAAATCCGATTAAACATGGTATTATGATAGATTTATGATTAATAAGATGTATTACAACATATTCCTTAATATTCCATCGATGGATAGTATCTATTCGTTGTTTTGGTCGAGTTCTTGATCGACGCCGATGGTGTCCGGTAAAATGTCGTTGAGGGGTTTTCGGGCGGTCTACGATTATTCTTCCTCGTATGATCGATGATTTATTGATTATATGTTTTTAGGGTCGAATTCTTGCGAAGAACTCGAGTCGGAACCCTTCCGCTAAATGCGTTTTCTTCAAGCTTTTCGATCGTGGGCATATTCTTTGTCTTCACGGAGAATTGTAGGTGTTTGAGGTGTCCCGACTGAGCCGTGTTCGTAGGAGTGTCCGGTGTCGATTATCGAGGCAAGTATCTTGCCCATACATTACGTGTTTTGTGGATATAATGGTTGTTAATCGTCGATATGTGCTAAATAAATATTCATAACCATCTTTCTCAAAAGTATCGGTATATTTACCAACAAGGTTTTCTTAAAGACGACTTGTGTGTTCCGAGAATTAATATGCTTAATTGAATACGTGTATTAATGTTGAGTATAAGATCGTAATACTTTCGTGTGATGCCATTGTGTGTGATTACGTTGTCGGTAAGTTTTGAAGTTTAGTCCTTTGTTAAAGCCATGCGTGGAGACATGTGGTTATCGATGAATTATGTGAATTTATGTGATATTGGTTGTGCCATTCGGTCTTCTTTGGAATAGTGTGCTTTCTTGTTGATAGTATTAGTTATGGGTTATGAGTATATGTTGGATGAACTGGCCATTCTAGTAAGGTACCTCGACTATATATACCGTGATTGACCTTCGAGGCTTGTGGTTTGCAAATCGTGATTTTGAAACGTGTGTGTGTGTTGTTCCTTCCACCCGGAGTGTCCGACGGGATGTCCGGGGTCGATACTAAGGGTACGGCCACGGAAGTGGACTTGGGTGCGTGTGTGGATGAACTTCCACCCGGAGTGTCCGACGGGATGTCCGGGGTCGATACTAAGGGTACGGCCGCGAAGTGGTTTCCCACCGGAGTGTCCGACGGGATGTCCGGGGTCGATACTAAGGGGTACGGCCGCGGGTTACCATTGTGGTTTTCATCTTGAGGATGACGTCGATGTTATCGTTAATTGTGATATTGTCCGAGTATCACAATGCTTTGTGCTCGGGGTTGAGAGACATTGTATATCGAGTCTTGGTGCTTGGCTAGAATGGCATAGGATTAATGTGTTATGTGTAATGTGTCCTTGTAAGTGATTTGGAGTGGATGATCGGGTCGTGGACCCTGTGTTTTGTGACCGGAATGGTTGGGTCGTGGACCCCGTGTTTTGTTAAACGGATTTGTATTTTGAAAAATGAACTTTGGGGCTGTGACCCTAAATGGCTTTCGAGGAACTTTAGAATTTTTCAATTTCTAACGTTTTTAAAACTCCCGAGATTTGGAAATGTTTTCAAAGTGCTTACTTACTTCGTTTCTACTTTCAAGACTTGAACTATTTTTAACTAAATATACCTCGGGAAGTATCTCGTTGTATTCTCGGAATGTGTTGTGTATGGCTCGTATTTGCACTTTATACTTGCACTAGCGAAACAGTGGAGTTTTGCTAACCCCCGAGTAATCGGGGGGTGGATATCTGTATTGTGTCCAGGTACATGCAGGTTGTCGGGAGCAAGACACTGGATCGGCACGAGGGATGATGAAAGACGAATGATACTAATCACACGAAGGCCGCTTTGACTTGATTAGTCGGAGTCCATTGTATTGTCTTTTCCATTGTCTTATTGTTAAATCGTTGCAAGTATTTTACCCTTGCATGTGTATGAGTCTGGATGAGTTTATGTATTTTGATTTGTAAGTCAGTGATGGAAGACCAAATCGGTCTATTGATTCGTTATTTTGATTCATCAGTATGTAATGTAATGTGTTGTGTTGATGTCTAGCCTGGTGGATCCTCACGGAGAGGGTCTGCGGCGTGTAATATTCCCGTTTGATCTGGGGGTGTTACAACATTCCTTTCCCTGTGATATCCCACTTCATTCCTCTTATTATTTTTACTTTTTAGCGGGTGTAAAAATCGTGAAAATGGTGGCAGCTTAAGGAGTTTCTTTTCGACCTCTTGACGCGCATCTATCCACGATTTATGTATTGTCATTTCTATTACTGTACTTTTTGTCGTTTTGTTTTTAATAAAAGCATTGATGGCAGTGTAAGGCGACTCTTCGGACTCTCTCGAAGCGTATCTAGGTTGTTTGTGTTATACTTCCGGGTATATATTTTTTTTTTTTGCCACACTAATTTCTTGCAGGTCCAATAAAGGCTTGAGCGAAGCGTCATCTTTCATAAACAGAGAAGCTTTATTTAAACCCTTACTCCATTGTTCTTTTTACACAATAAGGATATTGTTTAGCATTAAATGTGGGGGAAAGTGTATATCTATATATATATATATATATGTATATAATAATATGAAAAAAAGAAGAGGTTGAAAATAACGGCACCATTTTCTTGAGAAAATGTTAGTGAAAAAATTATTTTTGGGATATTTCACTGGTTTTGATAATGGATTTAGATGAAGGTGTATGGGATTCAGTACACAACACCCTTTTTGTGAGTTTTGAGCCTTAGAGTAATCCTTATATATACGCTCTATATTTTTTCTTGTGTGGTCAAACATATTGTGTTCATTCTCGAACTTGCTCATTTATACATTTCGAGACTACATTCATAAACTCTTGCATTAAGATGATAAAGACAATTAGGATTAACCCCTTGTTGGCTTATATTTTCCCACCCATTTCATTTTATCCTTAGAAGCTCCATTGAGCCTGAGCCTATTTCTTTGATCAAGCACATTACTTTAGCCATTATCCATTCTTGTTGATGACTCATCCATTTGCACCATCTAGTCAAAGATTTAATTGTGAACTACATGTGTGACAAATAGGGACCGATGTTCATAAGAGTATTGTGGAGATTAAGAGCTTTTGTTGAAACTGAAAGGATGTGAAGTACATTGGAGTATTGAACCGAAAAAAAATATAAATATAGGCAAAAAAAGAAATATAAATAAAGGCCAAAAAAAAAGAATGAAAGAAAGAATGGCCAAAAAAGAGAGAAAAATACGGGAGGTCAAGTGAAAAAATAATCACTATGTATATATAAAATAGCACTTGAACTATCCCTTGAGTGATACATAATTCCTTCGAGAAGATCCATTACATACTTTTTCTTACACAAGAGTATGACCTTGCCAGATGAATATTCAAAGTACAGAATAACTTGGGGATGATGGTTTGAGAGTTTTTATTACAAAAGGGGGGATGTTGATTGTTATTTGTAGGATTAGTTACGCATCTAAATTTACAATTGATCTTGGCTAGCAAACTTCATAATTTTCCCTCTATCCTACCCATACCCAAAGCCACGTTACAACCAAAAGAAAGACCTTTTGATTTATGCATGAGTTTATTTTTAAGTAGTGGAGATTTGATTTTTGACCAAGCATATGGTAATGACACATTATGCTTTGATATGAGTGAACTCTTCTCGAATATCCCATATATACACTTGAGTGAAGAGTGACATCCACCGTGAGGGTATTGAATTTTTTTGCATTCGAATCTCAATGAAGTTGTTAGAATTTGGTGCGGCATCCTATTTTTCTCTGATTTCACTTGGGTCATGATCACTTCTTTTCTCTTGATATTGGTTTTACCATGAATTTTTCAGCATCTGAATATTATTACTCGGGTATAAAATTTGCCCGAGGACGTGCAAAGATAAGTGTGGGGAATTTGTTTAGTATATTTTGAGTAATATTTTTATTAGTATTTTATGTATATAATTATGTGTTTTGTGTGATAATTTATTCATTTTACTATATATGTATATTTTTTCATTTTTTTAGAACTTTCTATAATTTTGTGTCATTTATGGATAATTAATTGGAATTAAATTATATCTGCAGGTTAACCAACCGGTACAAGATATATCAATTGGTTCAAGGATGATATTTTTCCAAAATTCTAATATAGTCACAACTGGTTTCATTTTATTCGTCTCGTCGAGACTATCGTTTTAAAAAAAAATTCACCCGAATCCGATTTCGTATGAAGAAGTTATGACCGTTCGAAGGACAATTAAATAGACGGACCATATTGTACCATGTGTCAACACCCGATTGGATCAGAAATTCAACTCTGTGCTGATGTCATCCATGGCATCAGCACCCCTTAGCAGCTGTGAAATAATTGAGGGTGGGATTTTAAAATTTTAAAAATTATTATTTTATTAATTTTGTAGTAATATAAATAGGGGAGAAAGGTGTAGTGTTTTGGGGAGGAGAAAAAAGGGAGAAAAAAAAATAGAGAGAGTTATTGAAAGAGAGAAAAATAAAAATATTGTGTAATAAAATTATATTTAAGTAATAATTATGAAATATTTATTTATTTGTGTTGTTATTATGGGTGAGTAATTTTCTTTTACTGGGGTTATGATGAAACCATGTCTATATTATTATTAATATTTATATAATAATTCCAAATATATGTTTTTAACGATTATGATTTTCGCTTCAATAGGGGAATATTATTTCATCAATTATATCACGTATTTTTGATAGTTATAAATTCCCCCTTGCTTTGTGATTATTGATATTAATTAATTTCTTTGATTATTTGTTTTCCATTAAATTGGATACATATAATGCTTAGAAATTACATTTTTCAAGCGAAGGAAAATCTATATTTGAATTATAATTTTGTACTTATTGTCAAATCTATAGGTAAATAGTGAGATTGATTTCAGAATCTATTCCCTGAATTTCTTGGAATTAAAATATAAAATAAATAATAAATAGACATTAGTGGATTCTAAACCATAGTAAATTATTTAAAATCAATTTATCTAAAATCTACTTAAAATTACTGTTATTTAATGTAATTATTATAACCATTCAAAAATAAAATTATTTGGGACTAGGTTAGAATTTAATAAAATTTGGTTCAAAACGATAGGAATAATTTTACTTCACTATCATAGTCCTCCCTGTGGAATCGACCTTGCACAGCATATCTATATCGAACAAATCGTGCGCTTGCGAGTATTAGACTAAAGAATCCACAAACAACACTCTTGCATTTTGTTTGTTACTCACCCATAGTCGTATCCAGCAAATCATTCCGAATAATATTTTTGGTAACAACAATTGGCGCTAGAAGGAGGGCGGCGTTGAACCCTTATTTTCTCTCCGACCATTTCGAAGAACACTCACTGTTCTCCGGAACATATAATTGAAGACACACTCAATGTTCTTCAAAGAAAAACTCTCGACATAATGACGTCTGACACCACCTAGAAGAGAGCCACCTTACGGTCCGCCAGACGCCTTATTCCGGCCCAAACCGAGTCCCAACCTATGGTGGAAGGCAGCCGCGGCGATGCCAGACTCTCACTCCCGCCCCCGAGGGACGTCCCCAGCCTCTCATTCGATCAATTCCAAACTGCGAAACAGACCGCGGAGGTCATGGCCATCCTAAGGGAGCGACGGAGAGCATGCGATGCGCCCACTATTACCCCCTCAGCCATCCACCGTGCGGGCAAACGAAAGCTCAAGGGGTTATATGTCGAGCAATCGTCAGAAAGCCCCAAATCACGAGAAAAGACACTCGCAAGGCGGGACAATTCTGTCTTCAGCCGCCTACGAAGTGATCCTTCATGTCAACCTGGGCAGTCTGGCCCCAGCGATGAGACGTCGGAGTCAGAATCCGTCACCAGGAGTTCGGCATACCCAACTCCCAAAAAACAGGTCAGCCATTTGGCTCGCAGTCGCCAAAAAATCGAGCTCGGTGTCAAAGACCTCGTCGCCTACAATGGGGCCAGGAGATCAGTACATGATTGCCTCGGCTCCCGATCCTAGAGCCAGACCGCGAGAAGCCAGGCTACGGCGATGGCCTCAATGCAACGCCAGCTCGACGATATGAAAGCGCTCCTAGAAACTGGGGAAGGCGCCAAGAGAAAGGTTGTCGGACCAAGTGAGCCGCTCGCGGTCCAGATCGAGCTTTCCCCCGTGCAACCAAAGATCGCTCCTCCTCAAACTCCTTTGTATGAGGGGAGATCGGACCCCGAAACTCACTTAAGCAAGTTCCGGATCTATATGACCGGATGCGAGGCGTCGGACGCGACGAAATGCTGAATGTTCTGGTTAACATTGGACAATCTTGCCCATAGGTGGTACATCTCATTGCCACCGCGCTCAATTAACTCCTTTGAAAAGCTGGCGAGCGACTTCACGTCGTATTTCGCCGCCAAGGTCGCTCGGACAGAAGGTCCCCACAACATTATGAAGATCAGGCAGGGAAAAGACGAGTCCGATGAATATTACATCGACCGGGTAGATGAAATAGTCCTAACCGGCGAGCCCATAAGCGACGAGCTTTCCCTCTACTCGGTCCTGGGGGTTTCGATGGTCTTTCGCCCATGTTCAGGAACCTCATAAAGGACATCCCCCGACTTACGCGATCTTCCGCGCCAAGGCCGCCGACTTTCTGGCCAGGCAGAGGTTGCTCACCCTTTGCCTAGGCGAGGGGGCAACCGGAGAGAGGAAGGCGCCATCTCTCATCCCAAAGAAGGCGATCGCCAAGCCCAGAAAGGCAGTCGCGAAGCCACCCGGTGAGTTCAAGGCCTTCGAGGATGTGGAAGTCCACCTCCTCCGCAACCTCAATCTATCTCCGACCCATATCTTCAGCCATCAAGGGGCGCGAATGGCTAAGCAAGCCAAAGGCGATGAGGGACAACGGTCATCTAGACCGCAATAAATTTTGTGCCTACCACAGATGTAATGCCCGGATAATAATGGTGTATTTATCTTGTATTCGACCTTGTATTATTCAACTTTGTGATGTTATTAAATCGTAGATTGGTTTCCCGTATTCGTACCCTTACGTTTTTATATCTTCAACATTTTGCATGCATGGTTCTGCACGTGCTTACGTACGCTACGGACTTGGGCTTAACGTACGCTAAGTCTGTTGTATAACGTACGTTATATGTTGAGCTTAACGTACGTAAGCTCAGTCAATTCAAGATCCGACAAGGGTCGGCGTGTGGGGACCGGATGAAGATTCGTGGAGATCGCCAGCATGAACCTGGATGGTTTTCCAGCCATGCAAGTCAATGGCTTAGCGTACGCTAGGAGAGATTTTTAACATACGCTAAGGTCCTATATGTTACATACGTAACACCTATAGACTAACGTACGTAAGCATATGCCAGAAACAGTCCAGTGAGCTCTGGCCGAGCGTTAACACACGCTAATGTTCGAGTATAGCGTATGCTAACCATGTTACGTACGTAATGGACTTTAGTTAACGTACGTAATGGCTTAAATTCTATTTATAGGACCCGACCCCATTTCATTTCCAACTCTTAACTTGGCCGATTTTTGTGTTCTTGAGATTATCCCTCACCTCATATCTCTCATATCATCATCTACATCCGATTTTGGGAAGCTTAGACCATGTGGATTGGTGATCAAGCTTCCGGTGAAGAGTTTATTCAAGATTTCCATTGTTCTTCTCCTCTTTAAGGTATGTTAACTCTACACCAAGATGAGGACTTTGTTCTTAGTTATATTATGAGCTTTTCCCAGAGATTACGTCGTAATGAATCCAATACCATGTTTAGAAGGATTGTATTGGTTGAATTAAGGTTTCCATGGTTATAGTTGAGCCATAATCTATACCAACCTTAAGGATGGAATTTCTGAGATTGAACACACCTTGTTGATCCTTTCGTAACACTCTTTTTATGATTAAAGTGTTGAAGATTACCCTTGTGTAAGATGAATTTGTGAAGTTGAACGTTGAGTGTTTTCGATTATAATTCTCGCCTTTGATGAACTCGTTGTTAACCTTCTTGGATGATTAGAACCATGAAAGGATAATTGGAACAATCATTTTGAATGAAGAATTTGATAAGAAGAATTACCCGCGGAAGAACAAGAATCGTAGAGACGAATTAACCTAGAACTAGATTGAACGTGATTATCTCGTTATGTATTATTGTAGCAACCGAGCCTAGCCTTCGAGCTAATAATCGGAATTAAGTATGGAACATGAGATATAATGATATGATGAAGGTCTTTGGAATTGTAGACACCGATTTTGTGTTCCATTACGATCTCTTGAATTCGCATGCCTTTTTCCAAACTTAGTACTCGTCGGAAAATAGAACCGGGAATCGATTGTCCGTTATTAATAACTCGATTTTAACTTAAGGCGTTCGGTACTTGTGCGTTGGTTTCGGGAGGTTTATTAAATTCCTTGTTATTCCCTTGTACAAGGTGATCAATCGAGGGGCGGCGACCTTCGGACGAGTGACATTCGTGGGAGGATTTAATTCTTGCCATCTTTGAGGCAAGTATCGTATTTGAAACTTGTTAATATTGGATTGTTGATCATGCATATGATTTATTCATGTTGTTGAACATGAGATTACATTCTTTGTAGTTGTCATGGTATTTGTTATTGATTCCTTGATTGTTCACGTCGATGAACATATTGATTTGCATATGTGTATGCATAATTGTACTGTTTATGTTGTAAATGATCCGAGGGGATCATGAGGATCTATGCTGACGGCGCTGGATCGGATGTCCACCATGCGTTGGTCCGACGTTATCATCATGGGATCTATGCTGAGGGCGCTGGATCGTTGGACGGGTTTTTCACCATGCGTTGGTCCGACGGGATCATCATGGGGATCTATACTGATGGCGCTGGATCATTGGATTACCCTGTATTGTGTTGATGGAATCGTGAGGATTCACATCGTTGGATTCCGGTGACGGAAGTCCGTTTTGTATGTTTTATGATGCATTGATGATTTATGTATTATGATACTTGTACTAGCATCGTTTTGCTAACCCCTTCGGGGGTGGATATTTGTTTTGATGTTCAGGTAGCCGAGGAGCTGGGAAGCAGCCACAGTACCGACATGACGATGAAGTGGCTCAGTGATGTGGATTATGTTATTTTGTTTTATGGTTATTTTCCAGTACTCGAGTACGCATATGTTGTTGATGATTTTGGGGATGTTTTGTAATATTGGACTCATTTGAATTGTCGAACGGGTTTTGAACTTCTTTTACATTGATAACACTTTAGTATTATTTCCGTATTGCTCAAATTAGTCTTGTAAATTCTTATACAAAGGATTTACGGCGCTGTAATTATTCCGAATATATCGGGGTGTTACAGAATATGGTATCGGAGCTAAGATTCATGGATATCTTGGCAGTCGGGTTAGTTGGGTCTGTTTACGTCATTTGATTTATGGGTCGTTTGTAACATCACTGCTGAGCCAGCATCGTCGTGTGGACCGTGGTTGTAAGTCTCCTAATCTCATATGCTACCGTTTTATTTAATTCCTGTTTTGTGAATATTGACGGACTTCCTTTTAGAAAATTTTGCCCTGGATATTGAGTATTTGTATTTACAGTATGTTGAGGGGAGGTCGTGTACGCGGACGTGGTCGTGGACGCGGACGTGGTAATGCGAGATAGGAGGATTCGGCGTCTACCCCAGAATTATCGGCTAGTCGAACCGATTCCCATTATAGAGGACAGCAGGGTTCAGAAAATGATAACGCAAATCCTAATATGCCGGGAGTGCTTCAACAGGTGGTTGCTCAGATAAACCAGTTTGCTCAGGTAGTTGACCGCATGCAGACGGCGATGGGACAGCAGCACAACGAGGATAATCAGGGAGACACATGGCTTACTGAAGTGGTCAAAATGCACCCTCCAAAATTTGATGGTTCTGCTGAGACACTTACTTGGGATCACTGGCTGAAGGAGTTAGAGAAGATCTTTGCAGGGATTAACTGTCCCGACGACAGAAAGGTTCCGATCGCCCAATATCTCCTGACTGGGGAGGCTTTCGACTGGTGGGAGGCCATTCGACCTGAGGATCATAATGCTGACTGGACAGAATTCAAATTAATGATGGAAGCGCAATATTGTCCTCGCCCAGTTAGAGAGGCCCGAGTCCGGGAGTTTTTCTCACCACAAAATTTAGAGGCATCTGTGACAGATGTGATTAAGACTTTTAATCACCAGCTGGCTTATGTGCGCCACTTGGTCAGGACCGAGGCGGAGAGGATTTTCATTTTGACATGCGGATGAAGCCGGAGATTCGGCAATATATATCCGGATTTGAATGTACCACATTGCGACAGTATCAGGACAAAGCACTGGCCTACGATATGAAAAAGGCGGCAGTAGAGAAATCAACGGAAGCAAAGAAGCAGAAAGTGTCTGGCAACTTCACGGAGAACAAGAGTAGTGGGCCCCGCAAGGGCCAGTCCTCATTTCATTCATCCAGGAGACCTCCGCATCCTTCTCGAGGTGGAAAGAAGTTCACGGCAGCACCAACAGCTTCAGACGCAGCGAGGAAATGTTATAACTATGGCAAAACAGGGCATGTTCGACGTGATTGTTATGCAGATGCTGTGACCTGCTTCGAGTGTGGACAGGAAGGACACCGCGCAACGTTCTGTGGAAATACGACTAGATCTTTTGGTACTCGCACTCCTGCGCCGGTTCCGAAGGATACAAGTGTGAACCAGACGCAGCAAAGTGGTTTCCAGTAGCAGAATGTTGGGAAAAGAGAGGCATCCAGTGCTGGGTCCGTTCCTCCGTGCCTGTGCGAGATGAGGAAGTCAGACGATCAGAACACTGCTGTTGCATCAGGTACGATTCAGATCCTTTTGCAACCAGTTAGTGTCTTATTCGATCCAGGAGCTACGCATTCTTTCATATCTTTGAACTGTGTTAATCATTTGAAAATCTCATGCTTGTATGATTGTGAGCCTTATGTTGTGGGATTACCGAGCGGAGAGAAAATTGTGGGAATCCTAGAAACTAGAGATTTTCCAGTGTCTATAGGAGGTAGAGATTGGCCATCAAATCTTATTGTAGTCGACATCCATGGTGATGATTTAATTCTCGGAGACGATTGGCTTAACCGTTATGGAGCTATTTTGAATTACCGAAAAGAGTCATTTCTATCATTGCTGATGACGGATCTGAACATTTATTCAAAGGATGAAGATCGGGAAGCTCAGGAAAATTGATCCAAGCCATGAAAGCAGTGAAATTGCTAAAGCAGGGTTGTCACGGATTTTGGTGCTATGCCATGAAGAAAGAAGAAGGAGTAGAGCTCTCATCTATTCCAGTTGTGAACGAATTCTCATATGTATTCCTTGACGAACTACCTGGGTTACCTCCGCGGAGAGAAGTATTGTTCAATATCGAATTAGAGCCTGGAGCTGCTCCTATTTCCAGAGCACCATACCGTATGGCGCCAACCGAGATGTATGAATTAAAGAAGCAGCTGGAGGAATTGTTGCAGAAGGGTTACATTCAACCTAGCATTTTTCCTTGGGGAGCACCCGTTCTCTTTGTCCGGAAGAAAGATGGATCCCTCCGATTATGTATTGATTACAGGGAGCTAAACCAGGTGATGATCAAGAACAAGTATCCTATACCTCGGATCGACGACTTATTTGATCAACTGCAAGGGGCAAGGGTATTCTCCAAGATTGACTTACGATGAGGATACCATCAGTTGAAAATTAAGGAATCGGATATACCGAAATCTGCTCTCAGATCCCGGTACAGGCACTATGAATTCGTGGTGATGCCATTCGGACTCACCAATGCTCTTGCGGTATTTATGCAATTGATGAATCGGGTATTCTTAGAATACTTGGATAAATTTGTGGTAGTCTTCATCGATGACATCTTGATCTATTCGAAAGACAGAGAGGAACATGCAGAGCATTTGCGTATCGTTTTGAGCACTTTGAGAAAGGAACAGCTTTATGCGAAACTTTCTAAATGCGAATTCTGGCTTAAGGAGATGACCTTCCTTGGGCATGTAATATCAGCTTACGGAGTTCAGGTGGACCCGAAGAAAGTCGAGGCAATCTTGGAATGGGAATCTCCTAATAATGTGAAAGAAGTCCGGAGTTTCTTGGGACTTGCTGGATATTATCGCCATTTTGTAGAAGGATTTTCCAAAATCGCTCGTCCACTTACTCAGCTGTTACAGAAGACTCAAAAATTCGTGTGGAATGAGAAATGCCAGGCGGGTTTTGATGAACTTAAGAGAAGACTGACGACAGCGCCTATACTAGCGTTACCAGATGGAACTGATGGATTCATGGTATACAGCGACGCTTCAAATCAGGGTCTGAGATGTGTATTGATGCAAAAGGATAGGGTGATTGCCTATGCCTCTCGATAGTTGAAACCATACGAAGTTAATTACCCGACTCATGATATGGAGTTAGCAGCTGTAGTCTTTGCTCTAAAAATTTGGCGACATTACTTGTACGGCACTCGTTGTTAGATCTTCACAGATCATAAGAGACTCAAGTATATCTTCAGTCAGAAGGATTTAAACATGAGGCAGAGAAGGTGGCTAGAACGGATTAAGGATTACGACCTGGAAATTCTCTATCATCCAAGCAAAGCGAACGTGGTAGCTGATGCAATGAGCCGCAAACCTGTTTCTCTTCGAGTGTTGGAAACGCTCACATCCCAAACCAGCATTCAACGAGAACTGATCCGCGAAGGGATTGAAGTATGGTCACAAGGAGTCCAAGGGCAACTATACGTGATGGAACTAACTTCGTCATTAGTCGAGGAAATCAAATCCAAACAGTTGAATGATTCTTTGATGCTTCGGTTATGTGACGAAGTAAAGAAAGGGAAGGCCCCAGGATTCGTGATACAATACGATGGAGTTATGAGATTTCAGAATCGACTTTACGTTCCCGATGATGATGCTTTGAGACAGACAATCTTAAAGGAAGCTCACAACGCACCCTATCCTATTCACCCGAGGACCAGTAAGATGTATAAAGATCTAAAACAAAATTTCTGGTGGGGAAATATGAAGAAGGACGTAGCAGAATACATTTCGAAGTGTTTAACCTGTCAGCAGGTTAAGATTGAACATCAGCGACCTGTCGGAATGTTGAAGCCACTTCCGATCCCTGAGTGTAAGTGGGAGGATATATCGATGGACTTCATCACCAATATGCCACGGACCAAGACGAGAATGAATATGATTTGGGTGATAGTTGATCGACTAACCAAGTCGGCTCATTTCCTAGGTATTAAAGACACTTGGGGACCCGAGAAATTATCACGAGTGTTTATTACAGAGATAGTCCACTTGCATGGAACGCCGAAGATCATTATTTCGGATCGAGATTGTCGCTTCGTGTCGCACTTTTGGAAGGCAGTTCACAGGGATTTGGGAACCGAGCTGAACAGTCCGAAAGAACTATGCAGACAGTAGAGGATATGCTTAGAGCTTCTGCCTTAGATTGGTCAAACGATTGGGAGATTCATCTGCCGTTGATTGAATTCACCTATAACAATAGTTGGCATGCTTCCATTAAGATGGCACCGTTTGAAGCATTGTACGTTAGGAGATACAGATCACCCCTATGTTGGGATGACTCTTCTGACTTGATCGGGACGGAACCGGAATTGATAGTTCAAACTCAAGAGAAGATAGCTCTGATTCGTGAAAGGCTGTTGACTGCCCAGAGTCGACAAAAGTCTTATGCTGATGTGCGTCGTCGCCCGCTGGAATTTGAGACTGGGGACCATGTACTATTGAAGGTTTCTCCTACCCGGGGGATCTTCCGTTTCGGAAGGAAGGGAAAGCTGAGTCCGAGATACATCGGACCATTCAAGATCCTGGAAAGAATTGG
The DNA here is from genome assembly GCA_033398695.1 of Orobanche coerulescens. Taxonomy (NCBI): domain Eukaryota; kingdom Viridiplantae; phylum Streptophyta; class Magnoliopsida; order Lamiales; family Orobanchaceae; genus Orobanche; species Orobanche coerulescens. The sequence goes on along the minus strand of JAWKAU010000109.1, from coordinate 116,279 downwards.
GGAGTTGGCGTACAGGTTGGCCTTAGCGCCATCGCTGAGTCACGTTCATAGCGTGTTCCACGTATTCCAATTGTGGAAATATGTACCGGATCCCAGTCATATCAATGATTTTGGCGAGATTGAAATGGCTAATGATGGCTCGTTCGAAGAAAAGCCAATCAAGATACTCGAGAGTCGAGTCAAACGGTTGAGGAAAAAACCGATCTCCTTGGTAAAAGTTCAGTAGTCTCGACATGGAGTCGAAGAAGCAACTTGGGAGACGGAGGACAGTATGAACTCGAGATACCCGAAATTGTTTTCATTTTAAGTTTCGGGCCGAAACTTCTTTTTAGAGGGGTAGTATTTAATGCCCGGATAATAATGGTGTATTTATCTTATATTCGACCTTGTATTATTCAACTTCGTGATGTAATTAAATCGTAGATTGGTTTCCCGTATTCGTACGCTTACGTTTTTATATCTTCAACATTTTGCATGCATGGTTCTGCACATGCTTACGTACGCTACGGACTTGCGCTTAACGTACGCTAAGTCTGCTGTATAACGTACGTTATATGTTGAGCTTAACGTACGTAAGCTCAGTCAATTCAAGATCCGACAAGGGTCGGCGTGTGGGGACCAGATGAAGATTCGTGGAGATCGCCAGCATGAACCTGGACGGTTTTCCAGCCATGCAAGTCAATGGCTTAGCGTATGCTAGGAGAGATTTTTAACGTACGCTAAGGTCCTATATGTTACGTACGTAACACCTATAGCCTAACGTACATAAGCATATGCCAGAAACAGTCCAGTGAGCTCTGGACGAGTGTTAACGCGCGCTAATGTTCGAGTATAGCATACGCTAACCATGTTACGTACGTAATGGACTTTAGTTAATGTACGTAATGGCTTAAATTCTATTTATAGGACCCGACCCCATTTCATTTCCAACTCTTAACTTGGCCGATTTTTGTGTTCTTGAGATTATCCCTCACCTCATATCTCTCATATCATCATCTACATCTGATTTTTGGAGGCTTAGACTGTGTGGATTGGTGATCAAGCTTCCGGTGAAGAGTTTATTCAAGATGTCCATTGTTCTTATCCTCTTTAAGGTATGTTAACTCTAAATCAAGGCTGTCCGTTGGATTAAGCCGGACATGGGATGGTGGAAACTCAATACGGACGGGGCTGCGTTGGGCAACCCGGGCAATGCGGCCGCGGGGGGGATCGTTCGGGATCATCTCGGCAACCCGCTCTTCATGTTCTCCGAATTTCTTGGGGCCCAAACCAACAACTTTGCTGAAGTATTCGCCATTTGGAGGGGGCTCGATATTTGCATCGATCACAATTTTACTAAAATTTGGGTGGAGGTCGATTCGAAGGTTGATCTCCACTTGATTGAGCATTCATCTTCGTGTCATTGGCAACTCCGAAGTCTCATTATTAAAATTCGGGCCCTTGTGGAAAAATACAAAATTTATTTTTCACATATTTTTCGTGAGGGCAATGCCGTTGCAGATCTTTTGGCTAACAAAGGTTGTGATCATCATGATTTTCATTTCCACGACATCTCCAATCTTGATAGGAAAATCCGAGGCCTTATTAAACTCGATAAAATGTCCTACCCCTATATTAGGAGTAGGAAAGTTTACATGTAATGACTTTTAATTTAGGAGATACTTGGCAAACTTTAGCCTTGCTTTGGGGTCGGCTACCCAAAATTTTCATGTGTTTTATTTTAGGACGTGTTGAGGAAATCGTCCTCCCTCATTTGCTTGGGCGTGTAGAGGGACTCGTCCACCCTCAATTTTTCGGGATAATATAAGACCAGCGTTTTTTTTTAAAAAAAAAAAAAAAAAAAAAAAAAACTCTAAACCAAGATGAGGACTTTGTTCTTAGTTATATTATGAGCTTTTCCCAGAGATTATTGAGCTTGTTTCATTGTAATGAATCAAATACCATGTTTAGAAGGATTGTATTGGTTGAATTAAGGTTTCCATGGTTATAGTTGAGCCATAATCTTTACCAACCTTAAGGATGGAATTTCTGAGATTGAACACACCTTGTTGATCCTTTCGTAACACTCTTTTTATGATCAAAGTGTTGAAGATTACCCATGTGTAAGATGAATTTGTGAAGTTGAACATTGAGTGTGTTCGATTATAATTCTCGCCTTTGATGAACTCGTTGTTAACCTTCTTGGATGATTAGAACCATGAAAGGATAATTGGAACAATCATTTTGAATGAAGAATTTGATAAGAAGAATTACCCGCGGAAGAACAAGAATCGTAGAGACGAATTAACCTAGAACTAGATTGAACGTGATTATCTCGTTATGTATCGTTGTAGCAACCGAGCCTAGCCTTCGAGCTAATAATCGGAATTAAGTATGGAACATGAGATATAATGATATGATGAAGGTCTTTGGAATTGTAGACACCGATTTTGTGTTCCATTACGATCTCTTGAATTCGCATGCCTTTTTCCAAACTTAGTACTCGTCGGAAATAGAACCGAGAATCGATTATCCAATATTAATAACTCGATTTTAATTTAAGGCATTCGGTACTCGTGCGTTGGTTTCGGGAGGTTTATTAAATTCCTTGTAATTCCCTTGTACAAGGTGATCGATCGAGGGGCGACGATCTTCGGACGAGTGACATTCGTGGGAGGATTTAATTCTTGCCATCTTTGAGGCAAGTATCGTATTTGAAACTTGTTAATATTGGATTGCTAATCATGCATATGATTTATTCATGTTGTTGAACATGAGATTGATTTCTTTGTAGTTGTCATGGTATTTGTTATTGATTCCTTGATTGTTCACGTCGATGAACATATTGATTTGCATATGTGTATGCATAATTGTACTGTTTATGTTGGAAATGATCCGAGGGGATCATGAGGATCTATATAGATGGCGCTGGATCGGATGTCCACCATGCGTTGGTCCGACGGGATCATCATGGAGATCTATGCGCTGGATCGTTGGACGGGTTTTCCACCATGCGTTGGTCCGACGGGATCATCATGGGGATCTATACTGAGGGCGCTGGATCGTTGGATTACCCCTTTTTAGAAACCTTTGAGGCGGTCGCCTCCTCTTTTTTTTATTGTATCAAGTTCCCCACTACCGAAGGGATAGTCGGTACTGTAAAAGGAGATCAGCTAATGGCAAAGAAGTGTTTGAACTATTCTTGTGTTGTAGCTTTCCCTTTAAACGTTTCTTGTCCTGTTTGTAACACTGGGACGATCGACAACCAACCAATGGAGATCGACGAGCTAAACATCGAAATTTTTGCCTGGTCGCATCAAGATATGGTCGACATCAATCCTGAACATGCGTGCCACTATCTGAAGATCGACCCGGCAAGGAAGCCTGTTCACCAAAAATGTAGGAAATTCGGTCCAGAAAAATATGTTGCGCCGGATGCAGAAGTCAAAAAGATGCTCGATAATAAACTGATCGGGGTAGCTACCAACGAGCCACAGTAGATGGCCAACGCGGTGCTCGTCTAGAAGGCTAGCGACTCCTGGAGGTTATGCATCGATTTCACCAACCTCAATGTAGCTTCTCCGAAAGATCACTTTCCAATGCCTCACATTAACCACTTGGTCGATAGAACGGCAGGTTGCGAAATGATGTTATTTATGGACACATTCCCCGGATACCATCAGATCTCAATGGCGGAGAAAGACGTAAAACACACATCATTCCACATGGAAAAAGACGTGTTCTTTTGGGTCCGAATGCCGTTTGGTCTGAAAAATACGGGGGCGACCTACCAACGCCTAGTCAACTGGATGTTCGCCGATCAAATCGGCAAAACCATGTAGGTTTACATTGACGACATTGTGGTCAAGAGACTCAAAAAGAAAAATCACCTCAAAGACCTCGCCGAGACATTCGCCATCCTCGAGAGTTTCAACATGAAGCTGAACCCCATAGAAATGCAACTTCGGAGTAAGCTCCGGAAAATTCCTGGGGCACATCGTGAGCCAAATAGGGATCGAAGCGAACCTCATAAAGATCAAGGCGATCCTCGACATGCAAGAACCACGGAATGTCAAGCAGGTGCAACGCCTCACGGGGTGTTTGGAAGCCCTTAATCGTTTCATTTCGCGGCTCGGAGACAAAAGCAAGCCTTTCTTCACCACCATAAAGAATAAAAAATTTGTGTGGATAAAAGAAAGTCAAATGGCATTCGCCAAAATCAAGGAGTATCTTTCCAACCCCCAAATTTTGGCAAAACCAATCCCCAGCGAGAAGCTGTTCATTTACCTGGCAGGCTCGGAGGTCGCGCTGAGCGCAGTATTAGTGTGAGCAGAGGGACAAACCCACTTGCCGATCTACTTTGTTCGTCAAGCGCTACATGACGTGGAGATACGATACATGCCTCTGGAGAAGCTCGCCTACGCACTTGTCTTGAGTGTTCGCAAGCTGAGAGCCTATTTCTTCGAACACCAAGTGGAGGTTCTGACGACTCTCACTCTAAGGCAAGTTCTGCACTGGCCAGACACCAATGGGCGACTCCTCAAGTGGTCACTGGAGATCGCCCAATATGGTATCACGTATGCTCCTCGCACGGCGATCAAGGTCCAAGCGCTGGCGAATTTTGTGGTGGAATTAACTTTCCCGCTTAGCCCAACCCAATTTGGCCGTCCCGCCTGGAAAATGTTCGTAGATGGCTCGTCGACTAGCTCGCGAGCAGGGGCGGAGATTTCCATCATCTGCCCCGACGGACAGAGTTTCACAAATGCTGTGCGTTTCGATTTCCGAGCGACCAACAATGAAGCCGAGTACGAAGCCTTATTAGGCGGGCTCGATCTAGCGCTCGCCGTGGGCGTTTGTCGCCTTCACATATTCATGGACTCCCTCTTGGTCATGAACCAAGTCAAGGGAGAATATGAGGCACGCTGTGAACAGATGATCAAATATCAAGAGTTGGTCGCCTAAATGTGCACAAATTTCGAAGAAGTGCTGATCGAGCAAATCCCGAGAGAGCACAACTCCCAGGCCGATGCCCTATCCAAACTCGCATTGTCGGATGGGGCAGTTGATTTCTCTAACATCCAAATCACTAAATTGGCAAGATCGGCGACCGACAAAAGCTTGGTCGCCACAGTTGCCATCGCCGAAGAGAACCGGATGACTCCGTTCATTGAATACTTGAAGGACAGAACGCTCCCCATAGATCGGGTCAAGGCTTACCAGCTTCAGCTCCGAGCGACCAGATACACCCTCTTGGACGACCGGCTTTACAAGCGAGCTTTCAGCCTTCCTCTCCTCAAATGCATTACGCCGGAGGAATGCCGACTTGTTTTAGCCGAAATCCATGACGGGATCTGCGGAAATCACGCGGGAGGGCGAGCCCTCATCCACAAGACGACCAAGCAAGGTTTTTTCTGGCCTACCCTGCGAAAAGACGCGATCGCTTACGCCCGATCTGTTAGGATTGTATACTGCAAAGCATACTTTATGCTTGTATTACCTAATTTCCCTGTTACTACCTATGAGAATATTAATCACATGTTTTGCATATTTATTCACGTTATGGTCATGCAAATGAAATGTCTAATTATTTTATATTGTAGATAATGTGGTGTGTTGGTGTCACACGTAAGATCATATTATCGGTGCCTTATAAAATAATATAATAATTCACAACCTATATAATTATTAGACAAATTATATAAAAGGTTGTAGTGTATGCTTGAGAATAGTTGGTCTTGACTATTAACATACATTAGCGTATTTGCATATGTTGAACTGGATCGAGGTGAGATAGTGTCTTCTGTACTGACTGTAAGAAGAACGTAAATCTCGGATAATTATTATTTCTTAATTCTAAGTATATAATATTTAATTGTGTATTTATAATAATTATTGCTTTGATTTACCATAGGTGAGAATCAAAATGATCGACTCAATAAGCCTCGTATCTTGGGCAATAATATTGTTTATACGACAGTTATTATTATTAATAGAAATCGTGTCCCGACTCGTGTGGGTTGATGATTTCCCCTTGAGGAGCTCGATAATGATTATTATATTAAACCTTACAGGCGGATTTAATTCCGATATAATAACAAGGTTCGAGTGGTACTACTCTTGGATAAGATATTAATTAATTAAAGCTGTCAGTAGCTTATAATTAATTAATGGGCATTCGATATCTTAAACACGGGAAATAATATATTTAATGAGGAGCCCAATTTCGTAATTTGGGATTTTGGTAGGAAGTGCAATAACAACCTTTTAGTGGACTAAGTTGATATTAATAGATTCATTATATTAGGAAGAGTCCTAATAAGGTAAGATGAATTTATTGGGAGTCCTTCCATAATCCTCCTTAAGATCCCTAGTAGTAGCCCAAGAGCCTATATATAGGACATAAGGGTGTTGGCCGATTTTACATGCTATCTTGTGAGGTTGTGTGATCAAATTTTTCCTCTTGTGTTTAATTGTAGATCTAGACTTGTGTCTTTAATTCTACAATTTATATAACACAATTAATTTGCTAAGAGTGTTTATAAAATACTAGAAAGCAAATAAAAATAAAGTGATCACATACAAGGTTAATTCGGCCGATCCCAAGGTCGTCCAAACAAGATCCGGTAGCTCGTTGCCCACACAACGTCCGGGTTAAGGCGGATCATACATTAGAAGGTCTAAAGGTAGAAATACAAGGTGATCAAGACGGAAGCAATCAATACTCTTCAAAAGGTAATATCCTATGATCTTTGGATCTAGATTAGGATATTTTAATTATCAACATATTTAATTAATAAATAATAAATAATATTTAAATTGATTATTAGTCTTAGTAATTAATTAATTAGCATGCCTAAATAGATCTTATGCTCGTAGATGCGTAAAAAGCGATTATCATCTTTCACAAACTTCGCTTCCGCTGCGTTTTACTTTCAAACAATTGGTATCGGAGCCAGGTTTTTAGGCTTTTGCCATTTTAATTAATTTTGGTGATTAATTGATAGCAATTTAAATATTCATATATTTTAATGTTGGAATATTTTGCTAGATGTGTTCTTGCAGGTGATATGATCCAATTATCATGGTTTATATGAATGGTGTATTTATTTATTTTTATTAATTATTCAATTGTTGGTTTGGCCCGTTTTTTGAGGCATGTAATGGTTTTTCCCGTGAGAAAATCCGCGGGTAGTTCTAGGTGTTTTTATTTTTCGTGTAATCTTGATGTAATTTCGATGTATTTTATTTTGTATAAAATTGTAATCGAATTCGGAAAAGACGGGATCACGAAGAAATAGAGCAGAACCGGGACTGCTGGGCAGCCGCGACCGACAAGCAGCAAGCAGGCGCTGCCGAGCAGCTGCCAGTGCCGCGGGCAGCCTGGTCCAGGCCGGGTCATCCAGTTTTTGGTCCGGTCCGTTTCGCCGCCGTTCGTTGCGTCCGCTGGAGAGTCGGGATTTAAAATTAAATTTTTTTTATGTAATTAATTTTGCATAAAAGTGAAATTTTAATTTTGGAAATCCACGGCCCGACCGGAGAGGAGCGACGAGATGCTTGATTCAGTGGGAGAGATCAAGTCGAAGATTTTTCTCGGGTTCAATTCAAGGAAGAAGACCATGATAATTGGATAATTTAATTATCTACGCCTTATTTTTTGGTTTTTACTGTTTTGATGTATGGCATGTACGGATGTATGCGTGATATGTTTCCTTGCATGTTAAGACAATAAAATTAAAAACCTTAAGGCTAAAATAACTAAGTGATTAAATTGATTTTTTTTTTAAAATAAAATCAAATTGGCCTCCATAATTAATTTAAATTGTGAAGTAATTAGCATGCGCGTTGACATTAGGGTCTTCCTCCATATCGGATGTGCTAATTATAGGTTCACTAGTTTTAAATTTCAAAATGATAACATAAGGTAAATATTACTTTTTATGATAGGACCTCTCCATCTGTAGGACTATTATTTAAAAGATAATATTTTAAGGATGTTAAATTATGGTGTTCACTTGGTGTATTAATTAATAAGCTCCCCATCGGAGTCTATGTTAATTAATACATGGCCAAGAGGAACCAACTATTAATTTTACTTGTCATAACGTAATTTGACTAGATAGTAAAATTAAAGACGTAAAACTCTACTTGAGAAATGTGTGTGTAAACGTCCACACGATCGTGGCTTGCATGTGCGGATTTTTCGAGGTGTTGGTTGCTAGCATATATATTGTGTTTTGAGGTTTTTCGATATATTTTGCTATGCATTATGTGATGGATGTTTTTAATTTTTATCTCAGATGTCTTTCAATCCACTAGCTGTTATTCTCAAAGAAAATAAACTTGATGGCACTAACTTTGCCGATTGGAAAAGAAATTTTGACATTGTCTGATCACGAGGGCATAAATTTGTCTTAATCGAAGAGAGCCCTCTAGAACCAGAACCGGATGCCACTCCCGAAGAGTTGGCTGAATTCCGAAAATGGAAAAAGTCTGATGAGATGGCTCGCTGTTACATTTTGGCTTCACTGACAAATGTATTGCAGCATCAGCATCAGACAATGGGCTCGGCCGCGGAAATGATGAAAAGTCTCACCGAGATGTTTGGTCATCAGAACCGAGCGGCTAGACAAAATGCAATGAGGGTATTGATGATAACCCAAATGTCTGAAGGGAGCCCAATAAGGGATCATGTTCTGAAAATGATGTCTCATTTGAACGAACTGAGCATACTGGGGGGCTACTATCGATGCGGAAACGCAGGTCGATATTATCTTAGGCAGCTTACCAAGAAGCTTTGAGCAGTTCCGACTTAACTACAATATGAACCGTAGGACATATAGTTTGGCGGAACTTCTGACAGAGCTTCAATCTGCTGAAGGTCTCTTCAAACAAGGTTATCATCAGATTCTTGCGGCAACCGGTGCTACTTCTTCCAAACCCAAATGGGGAAAGAAGAAAAAGCAGGTTGGCCAGAAGCAAGCGGCAACCCTCAAGGTGAAAAGCAAGGCTCCTCACCCCGAGGCGAACAAAAAGCCAAAGGGAAAGTGCTACAAGTGCGGTCAGAAAGGACATTTTAAAGCAGACTGCCCTGCTCTTAAGAAAGGTATGTCTCGTGCACTAGTAGTCAAAACATGTTTGGCAGCTTGTTCTTCCACTTCGTGGATAGTTGATTCAGGCTCCACTGATCATGTTTGCTTTGACTCGCATGGTTTTCAGGTAACCAAGCAGCTTAGTGCGGGCGATATTACCATCAACTGGGGCGATTATTCCAGGCTTATGGTTGTTGCAGTGGGAGTCGTGCAGTTGAAGATTAATGATAAATTATTAGTCCTCAATAATGTATTATTAGTACCGGATTTTAGAATGAATTTAATTTCGCTTTCTAAATTAAAAGGCGATGGTTATTCAGTTTCTTTTGATGATGATGCCATTATTAAGAAAAGAAGCGGTGAATATATTTGCAAAGGTATTTTTAATGATGGACTATATGTCGTTAATACTGCACAAACTCCTATACATAAATCACTTAACTCTTTGTCTAAACCTAAAAAGAGAAAAGAACCTTCAAGCATAAACTAAACATATATGTGGCATTTACGGTTAGGTCATGTAAACCTTGGAGGGATTCAAAGATTGGTAGATGATGGCCCATTGATGATCTCCAAGTTGAGTAATTTCCAATTTGTGAATCATGTCTGGAAGGTAAGATGACCAAAAGGGTTTTTAAAACCAAGGGAAACCGTGCTCAGAATGTGTTAGAATTGGTTCATACGGATGTATGTGGTCCAATGAATATCTAGGCTAGGGTTGGTTTCGAATACTTCATCACGTTTATAGATGATTATTCGAGATATGGATACAACTATTTGATGCGACGTAAGTCTGAAGCCTTTGACAAGTTCAGAGACTTCAAGGCTGAAACGGAGAAGTGTCATGGGAAGAGTATCAAGTCACTATGATCTGATCGTGGTGGCGAATACCTTACTGGAGAGTTTTTGGATTTCTTGACGAATGAGGGGATTTCCTCCCAGCTCACCGCGCCGGGAGCTCCACAACAAAATGGTGTGGCTGAAAGAAGGAATATGACTCTTTTAGAAATGGTTAGATCAATGATGAGTTATTCAGATTTACCTATTTCATTTTGGGGATACGCCTTAGAAACAGCGGCGTACATTCTAAACCTGGTGCCTTCGAAATCAGTTCCAAAAACACCCACAGAACTGTGGAATGGGCGTAAGCCCAGTCTAGGACATGTTCGGATTTGGGGTACTCCAGCACATGTGCTGAATAAGGAAGCTGATAAGTTGGCATCTCGTACAGAAGTACGAGTGTTTGTAGGATATTCTAAGGGAACGAATGGTGGCTTGTTCTATAGTCCCCAGGATCAGAAGGTCATTGTTAGCACCAATGCCCGATTTCTGGAAGAGGATTATATGATTAGTCACAAGCCCATGAGCGAGATAATTCTGGAAGAGCTGAGGGGCGAGACTCCATCTATACCAATCGTACAAGCGCCAACTAACACTGCACCACGTATCGATTTTGATACTTTTACACCAACTCAAGATTTGCCTCGTCGTAGTGGGAGGGTTGTTCATCAGCCCGAACGATTCATAGGCGTGGGAAAGTCTTCGAACTCAATCCCAGGCGAAGATGAATCAGATCCCTGGACCTATAAGGAGGCAATCCAAGATAAAGATGCTGACTCCTGGCAAGTAGCAATGGAATCAGAAATGCGATCTATGGATTCCAATCAAGTGTGGGAGCTAGTAGAGCTACCTGATGGTTACAAGCCATTTGGAGTAAATGGGTTTACAAGCGAAATAAAGGACGTGATGGGAAGGTTGAAACCTTCAAAGCGAGGCTTGTTGCAAAAGGTTACACTCAGAAAGAGGGTATCGATTATGATGAAACCTTTTCGCCGGTAGTCATGCTTAAGTCAATCCGGATTCTTTTAGCTATAGCTGCGCATTTGGATCTGGAGATTTGGCAGATGGATGTCAAGACTGCATTCTTGAATGGGAGTATAGACAAGGAAATCTATATGCGTCAAGCAGAGGGATTCATTGCTGAAGGAGAAGAGCACTTGGTGTGTAAACTTAAGAAATCCATTTATAGACTTAAGCAAGCATCTAGATCTTGCAACACTCGTTTTGACGAAGTTGTCCAGTCATATGGATTCGTCCAATGTCCGAGTGAGAGTTGTGTGTATAAGAAATGCGATGGAAATGTGTTGATGTTTCTTGTACTGTATGTAGACGATATCGTTCTGATTGGAAACAACGTGAAAGAATTGTCGGACGTACGGGTATGGCTATCTGAGCAGTTCGATATGAAGGATCTCGGAGAAGCAGGACACATCCTTGGAATCAGGATCTTTATTGATCGGAAGAAAAGGATGTTGTGCTTATCCCAGGCATCCTATATCGATACAGTGCTGAAGCGGTTTAGCATGGAGAATTCCAAGAAAGGTTTTCTACCTTACAAACATGTAATTCAACTATCTAAGGATATGTGTCCTAAGACACAAAAGGATATAGATGACATGAAGATGGTCCCTTATGCATCTGCTGTGGGAAGTCTCATGTATGTTATGCTTTGCACTAGACCAGATATCTGTCATGCCGTGGGCATGGCTGCTAGATATCAGTCAAACCCAGGACCAGGACACTGGATTGCTGTCAAGTACATACTCAAGTACCTGAGAAGGACTAGGGAGTACATGCTTGTATATCAATCAGACGACCTGTTTCCGGTGGGTTACACTGACTCAGATTTTTCATCGGACAAAGAAAAGTCCAAGTCTACTTCGGGTTATGTGTTTAGCCTGGGAGGTGGAGCCATTAGTTGGAGGAGTGTGAAGCAGAAATGCATCTCGGACTCTACCATGGAAGCCGAGTACGTGGCAGCCTCTGAGGCAGCCAAGGAGGCAGTGTGGCTCAAGTACGTCCTGCAGGACTTAGATGTGATTCCCGATTTGCCAGAGGGTATTACACTTTATTGTGATAATACTGGTGCAGTCGCAAATTCGAGGGAACCACGAGCCCACAAGGCAAGTAAACATATCAACCGCAAGTACCACATCATATGACACTTCGTAAAGGAAGGAGACGTAGTTGTAGCCAGGGTTGCATCGGAAGATAATCTTGCTGACCCTTTCACGAAAGGCCTACCCTCAAAAGTTTTTGAAAGGCATGTGGAAGGAATGGGATTACGGTGTATGGCAGCATTGCTTTGAGTATAAGTGGGAGATATGAGAGACTATGTAATAGAGTAGTATACTTAAAAGCATGCTTTGAGTATAAGTGGGAGATTGTTAGGATTGTATACTGCAAAGCATACTTTATGCTTGTATTACCTAATTTCCCTGTTACTACCTATGAGAATATTATCACATGTTTTGCATATTTATTCACGTTATGGTTATGCAAATGAAATGTCTAATTATTTTATATTGTAGATAATGTAGTGTATTGGTGTCACACGGAAGATCACATTATCGGTGCCTTATAAAATAATATAATAATTCACAACCTATATAATTATTAGACAAATTATATAAAAGGTTGTAGTGTATGCTTGAGAATAGTTGGTCTTGACTATTAGCATACATTAGCGTATTTGCATATGTTGAACTGGATCGAGGTGAGATAGTGTCTTACATCTTGTTGTAAGAAGAACGTAAATCTCGGATAATTATTATTTCTTAATTCTAAGTATATAATATTTATTTGTGTATTTATAATAATTATTGCTTTGATTTACCATAGGTGAGAGTCAAAATGATCGACTCAATAAGCCTCGTATCTTGGGCAATAATATTGTTTATACGATAGTTATTATTATTACTAGAAATCGTGTCCCGACTCGTGCGGGTTGATGATGTCCCCTTGAGGAGCTCGATAATGATTATTATATTAAACCCTGCAGGCGGATTTAATTCCGATATAATAATAAGGTTCGAGTGGTACTACTCTTGGATAAGATATTAATTAATTAAAGCTGTCAGTAGCTTATAATTAATTAATGGGCATTCAATATCTTAAACACGGGAAATAATATATTTAATGAGGAGCCCAATTTCGTAATTTGGGATTTTGGTAGGAAGTGCAATATCAACCTTTTAGTGGACTAAGTTGATATTAATAGATTCATTATATTAGGAAGAGTCCTAATAAGGTAAGATGAATTTATTGGGAGTCCTTCCATAATCCTCCTTAAGATCCCTAGTAGTAGTCCAAGAGCCTATATATAGGACATAAGGGTATTGGCCGATTTTACATGCTATCTTGTGAGGTTATGTGATCAAATTTTTCCTCTTGTGTTTAATTGTAGATCTAGACTTGTGTCTTTGATTCTACAATTTAGATAACACAATTAATTTGCTAAGAGTGTTTATAAAATACTAGAAAGCAAAGAAAAATAAAGTGATCACATACAAGGTGAATTTGGCCGATCCCAAGGTTGTCCAAACATGATCCGGTAGCTCGTTGCCCACACAACGTCCTGGTTAAGGCGGATCATACTCTAGAAGGTCTAAAGGTAGAAATACAAGGTGATCAAGACGGAAGTAATCAATACTCTTCAAAAGGTAATATCCTATGATATTTGGATCTAGATTAGGGTATTTTAATTATCACCATATTTAATTAATAAATAATAAATAATATTTAAATTGATTATTAGTCTTAGTAATTAATTAATTAGCATGTCTAAATAGATCTTATGCTCGTAGATGCGTAAAACGCGATTATCATCTTTCACAAACTTCGCTTCCGCTGCGTTTTACTTTCCAACACGATCTTGTCAAAGGTGTCAAATAATGGGCCCGAACATCAAGCTCTCCCCCGAGCAGCTCACCTCTATGTATAGTCCGTGGTCGTTCACCCAATAGGGCATCGACCTTATCGGTCCTTTGCCAACAGCACCGGGGGATGTAAATTCGCCATCATGGGGTTCGATTACGTCAACAAATGGGCAGAGGCCGAACCACTCAACAAGATCGGCCAAGAGCAAGTAATTCAGTTCATTTGGAAAAACATCATCTGCCATTTCGGTCTACCTCAGGCTATCATCTCCGACAACGGAAAGCAGTTCGACAGTTTGGAAGTTATGCAATTATGTGAGAAATGGGGAATAAAAAAGTTGTTCTCGGACCCTTACCACCCTCAAACAAACGGGCAGATAGAGGCTGTAAACAAGATCCTCAAGCACACGATCAAAGCCAGACTCGAATCCAAGAAAGGGCGCTGGGCGAGCGAGCTCCTAGATGTTTTGTGGTCCTACCGAACGACGACAAGAAATTCAACCGGCGAAACCCCATTCGCCCTCGCTTTCGGAACAGAAGTAGTGATCCCATCGGAGATCGCCGTCCTCAGCCACCTAAATGCACAACAACTGACGACGAAAAATGATGTAGCTCGGCGAATCGACTTAGATATGCTCGAAGAATGACGACTGACCTCGGAAATGAAGAACACGATCCACAAAAGGAAATCCAAAAAGTTCTTCAATTCAAAGGTCAAATAAAGGTGATTCCAAGTGGGCGAACTAGTCCTCAAGAAGATCAAGACCCACACGGGAGTATTTGGTCCGAACTGGGAGGGCTCGTTCAGGATATCCAAGTGGCTAACCAAAGGAGCCTACGAGCTCCAACACCCAGACGGCACTACGAACCAATATCCCTGGAACACCGTCCATTTGAAGAAGTACTATCAGTAGAAACACCCTGTATTCATTTACTCAATGTGCAAAGTGCTTAACGAGATTTTCCAATCCTCCCCAAGTGATTTGCTTCGGCAAAACAAACCAAAAGCTACTGCCTGAGCAACGCCTCCAAAAAGAGGATGACTCGCTCGCCCTCTAAAGTTCGTCATCTAACATGATGGACCTAGGCAAGCGATCGCCTCCCCCAGCACAACGTATATCGTCAAGGATCGCCATCTAACATGACGATCCCAGGTAGAAAAGTGCAGCCATGGTTGTGGAGGTCGATGGAACCGACAGCCCGTCTATGCAAGGTTCCTTTAGGCGGAGATCGCTCGCCTATTCGTCTAAATACGAGGCGGACGTAGCCGAAGGACCCTCCAAAACAGATATGTGGACACGCTCGCCCGCCCTCAAAGGTCCATCATCTAACATAGTGAACCCAGACAATGCGACGTGTCCCACCCCCCGTCACAACGTATGCCCTCGAAGGTCCACCATCTAACATGTCGGTCTCAGGCAGAAAAGTGCTAACAAGCCACGGTCGCAAAGTCGATTCATCCAATGGCGCTTCGTGCAAGGACTCCTCCAGGCTGAGATCGTCCGCCCTATTGCTACATTGCGAGGCAAAACATACCCTACGGAGGACCCTCAGAATTAAGTGAGTCGCGAGACGTAGACCATCAGACGGAATGTCGCTCGCGCACAAGACATGGTCGCAGAGGTCGGTTCCATCAAACTCCACGACCGTGCAAGGTTCCTCTAGGCCGAGATGGTCGGCCTTCCTCGAGGAATCTGCAAAATTGAAGATCGCAAGAACTAGACCAAAGATCGCTCGCTAAACGATTTATTTTCGTTCCATTACTTTCACTAAGTAAACAAAAACAAAGGGGAGAGTGGAGCTATACATACGACGATCGATGCTAGGTCAATGCGAGTGATTTAGAAATACGAACATACAAACACAAGAAATCAGATAAAGAAATATTTTTTCATTTCATTTCATTTGGATCTGATGTACAAGCACGGTCGCCCGAGGGCAAAATACAACAAAAGCCTTGGAAATTACAAGTAAAAAGAAAGAAAAACTCAGAGATCGGCGTTCGCTCCCTCGCCAGCAACAGGCACTGCACCCCGTCCTCTGAGGCACCCGGGTGAACAAGGTTGTTCGGCGATGGAAACCAACTCAAGTGGACCCCATGATCCGAGGAGAGGTCGAGGATCGACACGATGAAGGCTGGCTGCAGAGGGTGCTCAAGCACGGAGGATTTGAAGTTATCAACCAAAAGGCCGACCTCGAGCCCTCCCTTCTTAGCAGCGCGGATTGCATCAGCATAAGCCATATAATAGGCAAATTCACTGACATATTCCTCGTTGAGGTAGGGATCGGCCTCGGTCGCCTCCAGTTTCTCCCTCATCCCCGCAAGCGTTTGGTTCGCGCCCTGGAGCTCGGCAACCTTGGAAGCCACCTCTTCCTTCGATGACGTCAGCTCGCCGGTCGACGATCGCCTTCAGCTCGGCGACCTTCTTCTGTGCGTCCGCGTGCGACCTGCGGGCATCCATCATCTGATCCCGCATCCGGTCGTTCGCCGTCTGGGCCCGGTCAAGGTCATGGATTGCCTTGTTGGCCGCCTCCATGGAGCTCTTCTCTATCGCCACGAGCCTATCGGCAAGCTCGTCATTCTATTTTCCAGCAGCCTCGAGGTCCGCCTGGAGACGAGCGGTGGAGGGCCACCCCTCATAGTCTTTCACAGCCTGGCAGCCATCATCGCTGTATGAAGGGCTAAAGCGAAGGTCGCCTGCATCGCATCATAAGATCTCCGGCGTGAGATCGCGTCCAAGTCGGTCATGCAGGCCTTCGGCAGGGCTGTGGGAGCCCGAGCGACATAGTGGGGGACATCACAAGCCTCGCGAGGAGCTTTGCTCGCAAGGAAATCCAACACCAGCGGCGAGCAGTTTGGGTCGCTGCGACGGAGGTTGTGCCACGAACAAAAGAGTTGGTATATTTCCTACATAAGTGACATAACCCAGCAAAGCGACCAAGCTTACCTTGCGACCTTCTCTGGGTCGCGACCGAAGAACAGCCTCCCGCGTGGGGTCTCGGCATTAGCAGTCGCCATGGCTTCCAGGAAAGCCGAGGAGGGCGTGGACCCCTCCACCAGGGGAATCGCGGAAAGCGGAGGCACGAGGATCGGCGGCTCATCAACAGTAGTAGAGGCCGAGGCCTCTTCCGTCCTCCGTTTATTGCGATTAATCCGAAGTTTTCCCTCCTCCCGAGGGTCTTGTTCTTCAGCGACCGGCTCCAGGAGAGGCCTCGCCTCCAGGATAGGTCGGAGTATCACAGTAGGAGCTCGGTGTAATACCCGAGATCTTTTTCTGGATTCATCGAATTTTCTGGGTTTTACCAGATTGGTATTGTCCTCATCGTTGGAATTTCGTGCCATGTTTTGGGTGTGCCTTATTAGGACATGTGTTTGGAGGCGTTTCGGATCACTATGCGATTTTTTGGGTTTTTGTGGTGTAGCGCACGCTAATAATTGTGGCATAGTGCACGCTACTGTGTTGTGGTTAGTGCACGCTACCGGATGTGTAGCGCACGCTAACTGGCAGTCCAACGGCAGTCCGGGAGCTACTGGACTGGGACTAGGGTCTTGTTAGCGTACGCTAAGGTTGGTAGCTAGTGCACGCTATCGACTGCTTAGCGCACGCTAATCGTTCTTTCTAGCGCACGCTACCTGGTAGGTGCAGATCTGTCAAGGGGCTACTGGACTGGTTTTGTGACCCGTTAGCGCACGCTACGCTTATTGGACTAGCGCACGCTAACTGTGTTATAGGCGGTATTTGATGGGGCGTTGACCCCGTTAGCGCGCGCTAATGCAGGGTGTTTAGCGCACGCTTATAACTGTCCAATATAAATACTGGACAACAGCGTTAATTCGTCATTTTCTCCCCCTTCTTCATCCTTTCCGACGGGAGTGAGCTCCAGAGGCGATTTTGAGCGACCTTCTTCATCAAGCTTCATCTTGGAGCGGATTTGTAGGTGTTTAACAACATCAAATCATCTTTTTGGTCCAAATCAAGGTAATCTCTTCTTAGAACCCTAGTTTTTGAATTTTGGGGGTTTGTGAGGTTTCGGCCGATTTAAGACGATCTAGCCCAGATTGTTGTGAGATCTTCGTTGTATACTCGAGACCCTTTGTTAATCTTGAGACTTTGTGGAGCGAACTTCATAAATTCATATGTTCGTCGGTTATGTTGATGTGAGCCTTTGAGATGTCCGACGAATTGCTCCATTGGGTAGGAATTAGGATGATCCCTATATTTTCGATGTATTGTTGATTCATGGTGGTATTGTTTTCGTAGTATTCGTGGGCTGTCGAATTCTTGATCGTTTTTGGAAGTTCGAAGGCTACCCGACTGATAAGTGTCAGTTTTATACACTTATCCATGGTTTGTATCGATATATTTCACCCATAATTGAGCTAGTCTACTCGTTTTTGCTTAGAATTAATCAGCTTTTAATAATTTTATTATTTATTAGATGAAGATGTAAATTTAGTCTTAATCGGATTGAATTACTGATTTACTCAAGAAATAACATGTGTATAAAATATTTTCTTTGTAACACCCCCAATCCACTCAGGGATATTACACGCCGTAGACCCTTTCCTTAAAGATCTACCAGGCTGGTAACAACATTAAACATCTCGACAATGCCTTTAAGGCTAAAATGACCCAGTAGACCGATTTGGTCTTTCAATAAATACATACAACTTAAATACATTACATGCCCACACAGGGGTCGAATACAACATACTCCCGTACAGCGGGAAAGAATACTGCCGCGGAAATAAAATACAACTAAACTAATGACATCATACGGATCCTCGTGTGATTAGTATCGTTCATCTTTCATCATCCTTCATGCCGACCCTGTGCTCTGCTCCAAAACCTGAATGCAATAAAGACATCCACCCCCTGAATACTCGGGGGTTAGCAAAACTCCACTGTTTTGCTAGTGCAAGTATAAAATACGAAAACGAGCCATACATATCATACTCCAAAGACTTAGAAATCATTAACATACTTCCCGAGGTAAATCACTGGATCAAAATGGTTAAATCGACAGATAGGGGTAAACCCGATATACATCTTACAAAACATTTTATGATCTCGGGAGTTTGTAAAAACATTTGGGATTAAAGAATTCTCAAGTCTTTCGAAAGCATTTAGGGACACATTCATTTTCCCAAAGCACAATTACGATAACAACACACGGGGTCCACGACTAAATCCACAAAACACGGGGTCCATGACCCAAATCATCAAACACACATTCCTAAGGATTATTCGCGTCCCGTGCTAACAAGCCACGAACCTCAGATGCTTCCGCAGAACATACCCGAGTGAATAACCCAATAGGAAACCATACCAAATCACATGTCACCGTAACAACAGTCACGTGACCACAAGCACAGATACATTCATAACCAATCACAACCATAAGTTATCCCGGCATCGGGATAACAATCCACGAAACTCGGAGTCCCCGCAAGACATACCCGATGATAACCCCACCAGTTATCCCGGCATCGGGCTAACAAGCCACGAACCTCGGAGTCCCCGCAAGACATACCCGGATTGGATAACCCTACGGTCTCGCCCGACCCATACTAGCAAGTATGGATCCCGGAGATTCAACAATCCTACCCGGAGGCACATCACATATAACGAACACACAACAATAATCGATTATCAAGCCAAACAACATTAAGCATCACAATCTCCTTTCAAAGGAGTAACAACTAACATCACACACATTACGTTCTTACCGAACAAGTACACCATAACAATATGTAATCCCCGACAATGGATTACGGTCTATTAAACTCACCCGAAGTGATCATATTATCTTTCAACATACAAAACCATCACACATATACCGAGAACACATATTCACGAAGTATACGAATTATCGTTGAAAGACAACATTTAGCGAGAACATACCGATCCCTTTTTAAACGTTCATTAAACATTGGATTTCGTATAAATATCATTTATCAACAATTATGCCTACGAAACATGAAACATATGGGCAAGATACTTGCCTCGATACCACGAGCACGGAACCACGAACAGACACGGCTCAACCGGGGAGCTTCGGAACGCCCGATGCTATCGAAACGGAAGACGACGACGAACGGAAGGGTTCGAAGAGGTTTCTTCGCAAGAAACTCGACCCTAACATCATATAATAAATAAATCACAATCATACGAGGAATAATAATCGTAGAATGCCCGAAAACCCCTCTATGACATTCTACCGGACACCTTCAAGGCGTCGATCAAGAACTCGACCAAAACAACGAATTGATACGATCCAACCATGGAATAACAAGGGAAATGATATAATTCATCTAAATAATCATCAATCCATCATAATCCTAAGTTATTACGGCTCAAACGGACGAAATCCAACAAAAACCCCAATTTCCCCAAAACTAGATTATCAAGAAATCTGACCTTGATTCGGTCGATCGGAGGAGGTTATAGGATGATTGATTGATGTTAGAAACTCAAGAGCTTCGTGGATTCACCGCCTGAAAACATGCCTTCGACCTATCGAAGTTTCCAGCCACGGAAGGAGAAGAACAAAATGAAAAACGGGTGAAGAAATAGCTTGCCCGACCATATATATACTGCCCAGCATCCTGCCGACCACTTACGGCCGTAACCGGAAGACCTTACGGCCGTAACCTGCATTCGTCAAAATCCGCCCAGCGCCTGCCGATCGCTTACGGCCGTAACCGACAGGGCCTTACGGCCATAACTCGGCACTTACGGCCGTACCCGGTAGGTCCTTACGGCCGTAACCGGCATTTGTCCGAACACTGCCTGGCACCCGTACGGCCGTAACCGACAGCCCTTACGGCCGTAACCGGCCTTCGTCCAGCCATGCCTGCTGAGCACGTACGGCCGTAACCGGCACCTTACGGCCGTAACTCGGCCAGGCCAGGCCCTGCTCCGGCCGTCACCGGCCGTGGCCACTCCGACGGCCCGGACGACCCCGAAACCCGAACCTGAATATGAATCGAAGATACGTTTACGAAGTACTCGCAAATACGAATCCGAGCACTAAGAGAACACACGATTCCGACCACCCGAAGGCTCAAAATTCGACAACGGAAAGTAATTACCCCAAACTTTTGGAAATTACGAAAATGGCCCGAAACGTCCGGAATACACGATACATGATTGAAACACCAAACCAAAGCTCACAACACGAATAATAACATTAAATGAACTTACAAGAAACTCGAAACAACAGTTTCGGACGAGATTCGCAAGAATCGAACTCAAGTGTGGAAAAGTCGCTAAAAAGCACGGAACTCAACAAAACGACACCAAAACGAACTCGGACGTCGAAAAGTGCAGAATTAAACATTCTCAAAATGACGAAACGGTCATGGGAGAGTCGTCAAAACAGACTTTCGCCAAAAAAAGAAAATTACCGGAAATCGAATTTGCGGATATTACATACTACCCTCCTTAAAAGAAGTTTCGTCCCGAAACTTAAAATAAGTAGGGAGATGCAATATCCCACCAGGAAAACTCAACGAGATACACAAAAAAAAATGTGTAACTTACGCCCAACGGCGAAACGTTACAAGCAACGCAAAGGAATATACGGTGTGAAAACACGCTCCACGACGACCAACACAACACCAACGGTAGAGACATAATAAAACCAACAAGTGACAAGTGTCATCAAACAGATAATACAATCAAGCCGATTATCCGAACAATCACAAAACACAACGAACGAAAATCAATACAATTGACCAACCCAACGGTACATCAATCAAAACGCGAGCCAATCGCTGAACAAATGCGGAATTCCACCGCCCAAGGGTTGGAAGATCAAAAACAAGACTAATTTCCCGAACTTAAGGGAATTACGAAGAAGTCTGGATGTTCAACAATCATGAAACGAGATCAACAAAAACCGAACAATCAAACGATCAAACCACAACGATCGAGACAACAAAAAATGAACAATCAAGTTCGAATCACGAAGAACAATAAAATTCAAACAACAACTCCAAGGTTCACACCTCGACTCGAGACAATATATGATTCGGTGAAAACAACAAGATGTGCATTCACATAAGATCCACATGAAAGGGAATAGCAATTGAAAAGTCACAACGACAAACGAGTTATTCCGAAACAATACCACACTCGTTCGTTCAACAAAAGCAAGGGGCAGGAGAAGCTCAGAAAATGTCAACGAACATAAACGAGTCGACAGAGTCGAAAATACATAAGTTCAAAATCCGATCCACTTCGAATAAAAGAACTAGTAGTACCAAAAGATGTTACTTCCGAACAAGGTTCACAAGAATCGAACCGAACTCGGAAAAGTTACAGCGATAACCAGATCGACCCAAAACAAGATCACAGCTCGTTCGAACGATGAAACCGAAATACAGAACAAGTTCAGAAAGTATCAACGAACACGAGAGAGTCGATAGACTTGAGAAAGAGGAAATGCAGAATTCCAAAAACAATACGGGTATTACAATTCGACCTCTTATAAAAGAAGGTCGTCCCTGCAACTCATAATAACGGAAACAAGGCAACAACACAAAAGCAGCCGACAGAAAAATTTCCCATGGACCTCTCAGAGCCGATCCTGATATCTGTGCTGAAGCGCGAACTCTGAAAGTCTCGGTAGCCGATTCGCAAAACTGAATTATGTGTCCCTCAAGTCCGCACTTGAAACGCGATACTGATGAGAAGAACAATTTACACGTGCATGCCCCGGCACATCGCGGTTGAAACACCTCGGCTCGGCATACTGAAAATACAAATGCTAGATATAATGGGGCATAATACCGCAAAACAACATACCGGAGATGTCAACTCAGCATAACATATCAACGCATACAAAAATCACAACAACAATGGCATTGTTCGACGATTAAAACGGCCCGAACGATAGCCAGCACACAATCACAAACATCATGAAACAATCACCCATGTGCATAAAAGCACAAAAATCTAAGCTTTAACAACTCACACTCGTGCGACAACACGCAAATCACCATGAGGCGATAAATAGTAAACACGAGTTCACACCTCTCATAGAGGGCTAGTATAACAAATGCGTGGCAACGCCTCGACGTTCATGCCACCAATTCGATCATACTCGGGAGCAAACATCATAATGATAACGCGAACATCATACATACATACCCAACCCTCAAACGGGAATGGATAGATTTTAAAAATGAAAACCACCTTTTGAAAATAATTTAGAAAAACACTGGTTGATCTTGAGTATCACCTATCAAAAAGTACAAACGTGAAACATCGTTATCGAGACTTTGGAGAACCATTTCGCATTTGATAAAATGAGGACACTTTCTCTTAGTGAAAAACTTTCAGAATATTCGACCCTCGGGTCTAAGTAAAAAATGTTTCTAAAACAGTAAAAATATCTCAAAACATTTTGGTCCTCAATTGGAATAATTTTGAAACATGTTGCGGCACTAGAAGGCACCTTGAAAGTACCGCGAGAAAATAATTCATTTTAAAAGGTACGTCTCGAAATTTATTTTCTAAGATACTCAAGGTTTTCAAAAATTCAATAGGCCGTAATGCCCAAAACTCACAAAAATCCTTTATCAAATCGTCATAGAATATTCAAGGCCAAAATGCCAAAACTCGATTGAGGGAATCGGTTTTACAAAGTAAAACTCAGTTTGCAAAATACTGGAAGTCATTTTGAAAGAACTCACGCAGCGGCTAAAATACAGTTCGAAAATACATTAGCAGCGACACCGCTCCTCATATAGACGAAATACGAGAGTCACATAAACACATCACGAAATCGAGAATCTACATAAAGATTACATCACTTAACACATAATCATACCAGCAACACGTGCCACACGAGGCACCACACAAAGGAGGGAGACTTACATCCACAGGTCGCACGAAGATGATGATCGCCCCACAATACTAATCACGACCAACAAACTCAGACGACGCGTCGCGACACGACTCAGTCAGACAAAATCTGATGAGACAAAACTCAACAAACACAACTTGACCCGACAGCCTAGGTTTCCACAACCTAAGCTCTGATACCATTTATGTAACACCCCCAATCCACTCAGGGATATTACACGCCGTAGACCCTTTCCTTAAAGATCTACCAGGCTGGTAACAACATTAAACATCTCGACAATGCCTTTAAGGCTAAAATGACCCAGTAGACCGATTTGGTCTTTCAATAAATACATACAACTTAAATACATTACATGCCCACACAGGGGTCGAATACAACATACTCCGTCACGGGGAAAGAATCTTGCCAAGGAAATAAAATACAACTAAACCAATGACATCATACGGATCCTCGTGTGATTAGTATCGTTCATCTTTCATCATCCTTCATGCCGACCCTGTGCTCTGCTCCAAAACCTGAATGCAATAAACACATCCACCCCCGAATACTCGGGGGTTAGCAAAACTCCACTGTTTTGCTAGTGCAAGTATAAAATACGAAAACGAGCCATACATATCATACTCCAAAGACTTAGAAATCATTAACATACTTCCCGAGGTAAATCACTGGATCAAAATGGTTAAATCGACAGATAGGGGTAAACCCGATATACATCTTACAAAACATTTTATGATCTCGGGAGTTTGTAAAAACATTTGGGATTAAAGAATTCTCAAGTCTTTCGAAAGCATTTAGGGACACAGTCATTTTCCCAAAGCACAATTACGATAACAACACACGGGGTCCACGACTCAATTCACAAAACACGGGGTCCATGACCCAAATCATCAAACACACATTCCTAAGGATTATTCGCATCCCGTGCTAACAAGCCACGAACCTCAGATGCTCCCGCAGAACATACCCGAGTGAATAACCCAATAGGAAACCATACCAAATAACATGTTACCGTAACAACAGTCACGTGACCACAAGCACAGATACATTCATAACCAATCACAACCATAAGTTATCCCGGCATCGGGCTAACAATCCACAAAACTCGGAGTCCCCGCAACACATACCCGATGATAACCCCACCATTTATCCCGGCATCGGGCTAACACTCCATGAACCTCGGAGTCCCCGCAAGACATACCCGGATTGGATAACCCTACGGTCTCGCCCGACCCATACTAGCAAGTATGGATCCCGGAGATTCAACAATCCTACCCGGAGGCACATCACATATAACGAACACACAACAATAATCGATTATCAAGCCAAACAACATTAAGCATCACAATCTCCTTTCAAAGGAGTAACAACTAACATCACACACATTACGTTCTTACCGAACAATTACACCATAACAATATGTAATCCCCGACAATGGATTACGGTCTATTAAACTCACCCGAAGTGATCATATTATCTTTCAACATACAAAACCATCACACATATACCGAGAACACATATTCACGAAGTATACGAATTATCGTTGAAAGACAACATTTAGCGAGAACATACCGATCCCTTTTTAAGCGTTCATTAAACATTGGATTTCGTATAAATATCATTTATCAACAATTATGCCTATGAAACATGAAACATATGGGCAAGATACTTGCCTCGATACCACGAGCACGGAACCACGAACAGACACGGCTCAACCGGGGAGCTTCGGAACGCCCGATGCTATCGAAACGGAAGACGACGACGAACGGAAGGGTTCGAAGAGGTTTCTTCGCAAGAAACTCGACCCTAACATCATATAATAAATAAATCACGATCATACGAGGAATAATAATCGTAGAATGCCCGAAAACCCCTCTATGACATTCTACCGGACACCTTCAAGGCGTCGATCAAGAACTCGACCAAAACAACGAATCGATACGATCCAACCATGGAATAACAAGGGAAATGATATAATTCATCTAAATAATCATCAATCCATCATAATCCTAAGTTATTACGGCTCAAACGGACGAAATCCAACAAAAACCCCAATTTCCCCAAAACTAGATTATCAAGAAATCTGACCTTGATTCGGTCGATCGGAGGAGGTTATAGGATGATTGATTGATGTTAGAAACTCAAGAGCTTCGTGGATTCACCGCCTGAAAACATGCCTTCGACCTATCGAAGTTTCCATCCACGGAAGGAGAAGAACAAAATGAAAAACGGGTGAAGAAATAGCCTGCCCGACCATATATATACTGCCCAGCATCCTGCCGACCACTTACGGCCGTAACCGGCAGACCTTACGGCCGTAACCTGCATTCGTCAAAATCCGCCGCTGCGACGCTTTTACCAGAACCGACAGGCCTTACGGCCATAACTTCGACTTACGCCAGAATCGGCATTTGTCCGAACACGCTCGCACCGTCGGCCAGAATCGACCCTTACGGCCAGAATCGCCTTCATCCAGCCATGCTCGAGCACGTCACGGCCAGAATCGGCACCTTACGGCCGTAACTCGCCCGTCCACGGTCATTGGCCACTCCGACGGCCCGGACGACCCCGAAACCCGAACCTGAATATGAATCGAAGATACGTTTACGAAGTACTCGCAAATACGAATCCGAGCACTAAGAGAACACACGATTCCGACCACCCGAAGGCTCAAAATTCGACAACGGAAAGTAATTACCCCAAACTTTTGGAAATTACGAAAATGGCCCGAAACGTCCGGAATACACGATACATGATTGAAACACCAAACCAAAGCTCACAACACGAATAATAACATTAAATGAACTTACGAGAAACTCGAAACAACAGTTTCGGACGAGATTCGCAAGAATCGAACTCAAGTGTGGAAAAGTCGCTAAAAAGCACGGAACTCAACAAAACGACACCAAAACGAACTCGGACGTCGAAAAGTGCAGAATTAAACATTCTCAAAATGACGAAACGGTCATGGGAGAGTCGTCAAAACAGACTTTCGCCAAAAAAAGAAAATTACCGGAAATCGAATTTGCGGATATTACATACTACCCTCCTTAATAGAAGTTTCGTCCCGAAACTTAAAATAAGTAGGGAGATGCAATATCCCACCAGGAAAACTCAACGAGATACACAAAAAAAAATGTGTAACTTACGCCCAACGGCGAAACGTTAAAAGCAACGCAAAGGAATATACGGTGTGAAAACACGCTCCACGACGACCAACACAACACCAACGGTAGAGACATAATAAAACCAACAAGTGACAAGTGTCATCAAACAGATAATACAATCAAGCCGATTATCCGAACAATCACAAAACACAACGAACGAAAATCAATACAATTGACCAACCCAACGGTACATCAATCAAAACGCGAGCCAATCGCTGAACAAATGCGGAATTCCACCGCCCAAGGGTTGGAAGATCAAAAACAAGACTAATTTCCCAAACTTAAGGGAATTACGAAGGAGTCTGGATGTTCAACAATCATGAAACGAGATCAACAAAAACCGAACAATCAAACGATCAAACCACAACGATCGAGACAACAAAAATTGAACAATCAAGTTCGAATCACGAAGAACAATAAAATTCAAACAACAACTCCAAGGTTCACACCTCGACTCGAGACAATATATGATTCGGTGAAAACAACAAGATGTGCATTCACATAAGATCCACATAAAAGGGAATAGCAATTGAAAAGTCACAACGACAAATGAGTTATTCCGAAACAATACCACACTCGTTCGTTCAACAAAAGCAAGGGGCAGGAGAAGCTCAGAAAATGTCAACGAACATAAACGAGTCGACAAGTCGAAAATACATAAGTTCAAAATCCGATCCACTTTGAATAAAAGAACTAGTAGTACCAAAAGATGTTACTTCCGAACAAGGTTCACAAGAATCGAACCGAACTCGGAAAAGTTACAGCGATAACCAGATCGACCCAAAACAAGATCACAGCTCGTTCGAACGATGAAACCGAAATACAGAACAAGTTCAGAAAGTATCAACGAACACGAGCGAGTCGATAGACTTGAGAAAGAGGAAATGCAGAATTCCAAAAACAATACGGGTATTACAATTCGACCTCTTATAAAAGAAGGTCGTCCCTGCAACTCATAATAACGGAAACAAGGCAACAACACAAAAGTAGCCGACAGAAAAATCTCCCATGGACCTCTCAGAGCCGATCCTGATATCTGTGCTGAAGCGCGAACTCCGAAAGTCTCGGTAGCCGATTCGCAAAACTGAATTATGTGTCCCTCAAGTCCGCACTTGAAACGCGATACTGACGAGAAGAACAATTTACACGTGCATGCCCCGGCACATCGCGGTTGAAACACCTCGGCTCGGCATACTGAAAATACAAATGCTAGATACAATGGGGCATAATACCGCAAAACAACATACCGGAGATGTCAACTCAGCATAACATATCAACGCATACAAAAATCACAACAACAATGGCATTGTTCGACGATTAAAACGGCCCGAACGATAGCCAGCACACAATCACAAACATCATGAAACAATCACCCATGTGCATAAAAGCACAAAAATCTAAGCTTTAACAACTCACACTCGTGCGACAACACGCAAATCACCATGAGGCGATAAATAGTAAACACGAGTTCACACCTCTCATAGAGGGCTAGTATAACAAATGCGTGGCAACGCCTCGACGTTCATGCCACCAATTCGATCATACTCGGGAGCAAACATCATAATGATAACGCGAACATCATACATACATACCCAACCCTCAAACGGGAATGGATAGATTTTAAAAATGAAAACCACCTTTTGAAAATAATTTAGAAAAACACTGGTTGATCTTGAGTATCACCTATCAAAAAGTACAAACGTGAAACATCGTTATCGAGACTTTGGAGAACCATTTTGCATTTGATAAAATGAGGACACTTTCTCTTAGTGAAAAACTTTCAGAATATTTGACCCTCGGGTCTAAGTAAAAAATGTTTCTAAAACAGTAAAAATATCTCAAAACATTTTGGTCCTCAATTGGAATAATTTTGAAACATGTTGCGGCACTAGAAGGCACCTTGAAAGTACCGCGAGAAAATAATTCATTTTAAAAGGTACGTCTCGAAATTTATTTTCTAAGATACTCAAGGTTTTCAAAAATTCAATAGGCCAGAATGCCCAAAACTCACAAAAATCCTTTATCAAATCGTCATAGAATATTCAAGGCCAAAATGCCAAAACTCGATTGAGGGAATCGGTTTTACAAAGTAAAACTCAGTTTGCAAAATACTGGAAGTCATTTTGAAAGAACTCACGCAGCGGCTAAAATACAGTTCGAAAATACATTAGCAGCGACACCGCTCCTCATATAGACGAAATACGAGAGTCACATAAACACATCACGAAATCGAGAATCTACATAAAGATTACATCACTTAACACATAATCATACCAGCAACACGTGCCACACG
Source organism: Orobanche coerulescens (assembly GCA_033398695.1). Classification (NCBI taxonomy): domain Eukaryota; kingdom Viridiplantae; phylum Streptophyta; class Magnoliopsida; order Lamiales; family Orobanchaceae; genus Orobanche; species Orobanche coerulescens. The sequence goes on along the minus strand of JAWKAU010000109.1, from coordinate 87,160 downwards.
AGGCACCACACAAAGGAGGGAGACTTACATCTACAGGTCGCACGAAGATGATGATCGCCCCACAATACTAATCACGACCAACAAACTCAGACGACGCGTCGCGACACGACTCAGTCAGACAAAATCTGATGAGACAAAACTCAACAAACACAACTTGACCCGACAGCCTAGGTTTCCACAACCTAAGCTCTGATACCATTTATGTAACACCCCCAATCCACTCAGGGATATTACACGCCGTAGACCCTTTCCTTAAAGATCTACCAGGCTGGTAACAACATTAAACATCTCGACAATGCCTTTAAGGCTAAAATGACCCAGTAGACCGATTTGGTCTTTCAATAAATACATACAACTTAAATACATTACATGCCCACACAGGGGTCGAATACAACATACTCCCGTACAGCGGGAAAGAATACTGCCGCGGAAATAAAATACAACTAAACCAATGACATCATACGGATCCTCGTGTGATTAGTATCGTTCATCTTTCATCATCCTTCATGCCGACCCTGTGCTCTGCTCCAAAACCTGAATGCAATAAAGACATCCACCCCCCGAATACTCGGGGTTAGCAAAACTCCACTGTTTTGCTAGTGCAAGTATAAAATACGAAAACGAGCCATACATATCATACTCCAAAGACTTAGAAATCATTAACATACTTCCCGAGGTAAATCACTGGATCAAAATGGTTAAATCGACAGATAGGGGTAAACCCGATATACATCTTACAAAACATTTTATGATCTCGGGAGTTTGTAAAAACATTTGGGATTAAAGAATTCTCAAGTCTTTCGAAAGCATTTAGGGACACAGTCATTTTCCCAAAGCACAATTACGATAACAACACACGGGGTCCACGACTCAATTCACAAAACACGGGGTCCATGACCCAAATCATCAAACACACATTCCTAAGGATTATTCGCGTCCCGTGCTAACAAGCCACGAACCTCAGATGCTCCCGCAGAACATACCCGAGTGAATAACCCAATAGGAAACCATACCAAATCACATGTCACCGTAACAACAGTCACGTGACCACAAGCACAGATACATTCATAACCAATCACAACCATAAGTTATCCCGGCATCGGGCTAACAATCCACAAAACTCGGAGTCCCCGCAACACATACCCGATGATAACCCCACCATTTATCCCGGCATCGGGCTAACACTCCATGAACCTCGGAGTCCCCGCAAGACATACCCGGATTGGATAACCCTACGGTCTCGCCCGACCCATACTAGCAAGTATGGATCCCGGAGATTCAACAATCCTACCCGGAGGCACATCACATATAACGAACACACAACAATAATCGATTATCAAGCCAAACAACATTAAGCATCACAATCTCCTTTCAAAGGAGTAACAACTAACATCACACACATTACGTTCTTACCGAACAAGTACACCATAACAATATGTAATCCCCGACAATGGATTACGGTCTATTAAACTCACCCGAAGTGATCATATTATCTTTCAACATACAAAACCATCACACATATACCGAGAACACATATTCACGAAGTATACGAATTATCGTTGAAAGACAACATTTAGCGAGAACATACCGATCCCTTTTTAAACGTTCATTAAACATTGGATTTCGTATAAATATCATTTATCAACAATTATGCCTATGAAACATGAAACATATGGGCAAGATACTTGCCTCGATACCACGAGCACGGAACCACGAACAGACACGGCTCAACCGGGGAGCTTCGAAACGCCCGATGCTATCGAAACGGAAGACGACGACGAACGGAAGGGTTCGAAGAGGTTTCTTCGCAAGAAACTCGACCCTAACATCATATAATAAATAAATCACGATCATACGAGGAATAATAATCGTAGAATGCCCGAAAACCCCTCTATGACATTCTACCGGACACCTTCAAGGCGTCGATCAAGAACTCCACCAAAACAACGAATCGATACGATCCAACCATGGAATAACAAGGGAAATGATATAATTCATCTAAATAATCATCAATCCATCATAATCCTAAGTTATTACGGCTCAAACGGACGAAATCCAACAAAAACCCCAATTTCCCCAAAACTAGATTATCAAGAAATCTGACCTTGATTCGGTCGATCGGAGGAGGTTATAGGATGATTGATTGATGTTAGAAACTCAAGAGCTTCGTGGATTCACCGCCTGAAAACATGCCTTCGACCTATCGAAGTTTCCAGCCACGGAAGGAGAAGAACAAAATGAAAAACGGGTGAAGAAATAGCCTGCCCGACCATATATATACTGCCCGAGATCTGCCAGGCCACTTACGGCCGTAACCGGCAGACCTTACGGCCGTAACCTGCATTCGTCAAAATCCGCCCAGCGCCTGCCGATCGCTTACGGCCGTAACCGACAGGGCCTTACGGCCATAACTCGGCACTTACGGCCGTACCCGGCAGGTCCTTACGGCCGTAACCGGCATTTGTCCGAACACTGCCTGGCACCCGTACGGCCGTAACCGACAGCCCTTACGGCCGTAACCGGCCTTCATCCAGCCATGCCTGCTGAGCACGTACGGCCGTAACCGGCACCTTACGGCCGTAACTCGGCCAGGCCAGGCCCTGCTCCGGCCGTCACCGGTCGTGGCCACTCCGACGGCCCGGACGACCCCGAAACCCGAACCTGAATATGAATCGAAGATACGTTTACGAAGTACTCGCAAATACACATCCGAGCACTAAGAGAACACACGATTCCGACCACCCGAAGGCTCAAAATTCGACAACGGAAAGTAATTACCCCAAACTTTTGGAAATTACGAAAATGGCCCGAAACGTCCGGAATACACGATACATGATTGAAACACCAAACCAAAGCTCACAACACGAATAATAACATTAAATGAACTTACGAGAAACTCGAAACAACAGTTTCGGACGAGATTCGCAAGAATCGAACTCAAGTGTGGAAAAGTCGCTAAAAAGCACGGAACTCAACAAAACGACACCAAAACGAACTCGGACGTCGAAAAGTGCAGAATTAAACATTCTCAAAATGACGAAACGGTCATGGGAGAGTCGTCAAAACAGACTTTCGCCAAAAAAAGAAAATTACCAGAAATCGAATTTGCGGATATTACATACTACCCTCCTTAATAGAAGTTTCGTCCCGAAACTTAAAATAAGTAGGGAGATGCAATATCCCACCAGGAAAACTCAACGAGATACACAAAAAAAAATGTGTAACTTACGCCCAACGGCGAAACGTTACAAGCAACGCAAAGGAATATACGGTGTGAAAACACGCTCCACGACGACCAACACAACACCAACGGTAGAGACATAATAAAACCAACAAGTGACAAGTGTCATCAAACAGATAATACAATCAAGCCGATTATCCGAACAATCACAAAACACAACGAACGAAAATCAATACAATTGACCAACCCAACGGTACATCAATCAAAACGCGAGCCAATCGCTGAACAAATGCGGAATTCCACCGCCCAAGGGTTGGAAGATCAAAAACAAGACTAATTTCCCGAACTTAAGGGAATTACGAAGGAGTCTGGATGTTCAACAATCATGAAACGAGATCAACAAAAACCGAACAATCAAACGATCAAACCACAACGATCGAGACAACAAAAATTGAACAATCAAGTTCGAATCACGAAGAACAATAAAATTCAAACAACAACTCCAAGGTTCACACCTCGACTCGAGACAATATATGATTCGGTGAAAACAACAAGATGTGCATTCACATAAGATCCACATAAAAGGGAATAGCAATTGAAAAGTCACAACGACAAATGAGTTATTCCGAAACAATACCACACTCGTTCGTTCAACAAAAGCAAGGGGCAGGAGAAGCTCAGAAAATGTCAACGAACATAAACGAGTCGACAGAGTCGAAAATACATAAGTTCAAAATCCGATCCACTTTGAATAAAAGAACTAGTAGTACCAAAAGATGTTACTTCCGAACAAGGTTCACAAGAATCGAACCGAACTCGGAAAAGTTACAGCGATAACCAGATCGACCCAAAACAAGATCACAGCTCGTTCGAACGATGAAACCGAAATACAGAACAAGTTCAGAAAGTATCAACGAACACGAGCGAGTCGATAGACTTGAGAAAGAGGAAATGCAGAATTCCAAAAACAATACGGGTATTACAATTCGACCTCTTATAAAAGAAGGTCGTCCCTGCAACTCATAATAACGGAAACAAGGCAACAACACAAAAGTAGCCGACAGAAAAATCTCCCATGGACCTCTCAGAGCCGATCCTGATATCTGTGCTGAAGCGCGAACTCCGAAAGTCTCGGTAGCCGATTCGCAAAACTGAATTATGTGTCCCTCAAGTCCGCACTTGAAACGCGATACTGACGAGAAGAACAATTTACACGTGCATGCCCCGGCACATCGCGGTTGAAACACCTCGGCTCGGCATACTGAAAATACAAATGCTAGATACAATGGGGCATAATACCGCAAAACAACATACCGGATATGTCAACTCAGCATAACATATCAACGCATACAAAAATCACAACAACAATGGCATTGTTCGACGATTAAAACGGCCCGAACGATAGCCAGCACACAATCACAAACATCATGAAACAATCACCCATGTGCATAAAAGCACAAAAATCTAAGCTTTAACAACTCACACTCGTGCGACAACACGCAAATCACCATGAGGCGATAAATAGTAAACACGAGTTCACACCTCTCATAGAGGGCTAGTATAACAAATGCGTGGCAACGCCTCGACGTTCATGCCACCAATTCGATCATACTCGGGAGCAAACATCATAATGATAACGCGAACATCATACATACATACCCGACCCTCAAGCGGGAATGGATAGATTTTAAAAATGAAAACCACCTTTTGAAAATAATTTAGAAAAACACTGGTTGATCTTGAGTATCACCTATCAAAAAGTACAAACGTGAAACATCGTTATCGAGACTTTGGAGAACCATTTTGCATTTGATAAAATGAGGACACTTTCTCTTAGTGAAAAACTTTCAGAATATTCGACCCTCGGGTCTAAGTAAAAAATGTTTCTAAAACAGTAAAAATATCTCAAAACATTTTGGTCCTCAATTGGAATAATTTTGAAACATGTTGCGGCACTAGAAGGCACCTTGAAAGTACCGCGAGAAAATAATTCATTTTAAAAGGTACGTCTCGAAATTTATTTTCTAAGATACTCAAGGTTTTCAAAAATTCAATAGGCCAGAATGCCCAAAACTCACAAAAATCCTTTATCAAATCGTCATAGAATATTCAAGGCCAAAATGCCAAAACTCGATTGAGGGAATCGGTTTTACAAAGTAAAACTCAGTTTGCAAAATACTGGAAGTCATTTTGAAAGAACTCACGCAGCGGCTAAAATACAGTTCGAAAATACATTAGCAGCGACACCGCTCCTCATATAGACGAAATACGAGAGTCACATAAACACATCACGAAATCGAGAATCTACATAAAGATTACATCACTTAACACATAATCATACCAGCAACACGTGCCACACGAGGCACCACACAAAGGAGGGAGACTTACATCCACAGGTCGCACGAAGATGATGATCGCCCCACAATACTAATCACGACCAACAAACTCAGACGACGCGTCGCGACACGACTCAGTCAGACAAAATCTGATGAGACAAAACTCAACAAACACAACTTGACCCGACAGCCTAGGTTTCCACAACCTAAGCTCTGATACCATTTATGTAACACCCCCACTCCACTCAGGGATATTACACGCCGTAGACCCTTTCCTTAAAGATCTACCAGGCTGGTAACAACATTAAACATCTCGACAATGCCTTTAAGGCTAAAATGACCCAGTAGACCGATTTGGTCTTTCAATAAATACATACAACTTAAATACATTACATGCCCACACAGGGGTCGAATACAACATACTCCGTGCAGTAGGAAAGAATCTTGCCGGAAATAAAATACAACTAAACCAATGACATCATACGGATCCTCGTGTGATTAGTATCGTTCATCTTTCATCATCCTTCATGCCGACCACATGCTCTCTGCTCCAAAACACGAATGCAATAAAGACATCCACCCCGAATACTCGGGGTTAGCAAAACTCCAACTGTTTTGCTAGTGCAAGTATAAAATACGAAAACGAGCTATACATATCATACTCAAAGACTTAGAAATCATTAACATACTTCCCGAGGTAAATCCTTTGGATCAAAATGGTTAAATCGACAGATAGGGGTAAACCCGATATACATCTTACAAAACATTTTATGATCTCGGGAGTTTGTAAAAACATTTGGGATTAAAGAATTCTCAAGTCTTTCGAAAGCATTTAGGGACACAGTCATTTTCCCAAAGCACAATTACGATAACAACACACGGGGTCCACGACTCAATTCACAAAACACGGGGTCCATGACCCAAATCATCAAACACACATTCCTAAGGATTATTCGCGTCCCGTGCTAACAAGCCACGAACCTCAGATGCTCCCGCAGAACATACCCGAGTGAATAACCCAATAGGAAACCATACCAAATCACATGTCACCGTAACAACAGTCACGTGACCACAAGCACAGATATATTCATAACCAATCACAACCATAAGTTATCCCGGCATCGGGCTAACAATCCACAAAACTCGGAGTCCCCGCAACACATACCCGATGATAACCCCACCAGTTATCCCGGCATCGGGCTAACAATCCATGAACCTCGGAGTCCCCGCAAGACATACCCGGATTGGATAACCCTACGGTCTCGCCCGACCCATACTAGAAAGTATGGATCCCGGAGATTCAACAATCCTACCCGGAGGCACATCACATATAACGAACACACAACAATAATCGATTATCAAGCCAAACAACATTAAGCATCACAATCTCCTTTCAAAGGAGTAACAACTAACATCACACACATTACGTTCTTACCGAACAAGTACACCATAACAATATGTAATCCCCGACAATGGATTACGGTCTATTAAACCCGAAGTGATCATATTATCTTTCAACATACAAACCATCACACATATACCGAGAACACATATTCACGAAGTATACGAATTATCGTTGAAAGACAACATTTAGCGAGAACATACCGATCCCTTTTTAAACGTTCATTAAACATTGGATTTCGTATAAATATCATTTATCAACAATTATGCCTATGAAACATGAAACATATGGGCAAGATACTTGCCTCGATACCACGAGCACGGAACCACGAACAGACACGGCTCAACCGGGGAGCTTCGGAACGCCCGATGCTATCGAAACGGAAGACGACGAACGGAAGGGTTCGAAGAGGTTTCTTCGCAAGAAACTCGACCCTAACATCATATAATAAATAAATCACGATCATACGAGGAATAATAATCGTAGAATGCCCAAAAACCCCTCTATGACATTCTACCGGACACCTTCAAGGCGTCGATCAAGAACTCGACCAAAACAACGAATCGATACGATCCAACCATGGAATAACAAGGGAAATGATATAATTCATCTAAATAATCATCAATCCATCATAATCCTAAGTTATTACGGCTCAAACGGACGAAATCCAACAAAAACCCCAATTTCCCCAAAACTAGATTATCAAGAAATCTGACCTTGATTCGGTCGATCGGAGGAGGTTATAGGATGATTGATTGATGTTAGAAACTCAAGAGCTTCGTGGATTCACCGCCTGACAACATGCCTCCGACCTATCGAAGTTTCCAGCCACGGAAGGAGAAGAACAAAATGAAAAACGGGTGAAGAAATAGCCTGCCCGACCATATATATACTGCCCAGCATCCTGCCGACCACTTACGGCCGTAACCGGCAGACCTTACGGCCGTAACCTGCATTCGTCAAAATCCGCCCAGCGCCTGCCGATCGCTTACGGCCGTAACCGACAGGGCCTTACGGCCATAACTCGGCACTTACGGCCGTAACCGGCATTTGTCCGAACACTGCCTGGCACCCGTACGGCCGTAACCGACAGCCCTTACGGCCGTAACCGGCCTTCATCCAGCCATGCCTGCTGAGCACGTACGGCCGTAACCGGCACCTTACGGCCGTAACTCGCCAAAGCAGTTCTCGCTCCGGCCGTCACCGGCCGTGGCCACTCCGACGGCCCGGACGACCCCGAAACCCGAATATGAATCGAAGATACGTTTACGAAGTACTCGCAAATACGAATCCGAGCACTAAGAGAACACACGATTCCGACCACCCGAAGGCTCAAAATTCGACAACGGAAAGTAATTACCCCAAACTTTTAGAAATTACGAAAATGGCCCGAAACGTCCGGAATACACGATACATGATTGAAACACCAAACCAAAGCTCACAACACGAATAATAACATTAAATGAACTTACGAGAAACTCGAAACAACAGTTTCGGACGAGATTCGCAAGAATCGAACTCAAGTGTGGAAAAGTCGCTAAAAAGCACGAAACTCAACAAAACGACACCAAAACGAACTCGGACGTCGAAAAGTGCAGAATTAAACATTCTCAAAATGACGAAACGGTCATGGGAGAGTCGTCAAAACAGACTTTCACCAAAAAAAGAAAATTACCGGAAATCGAATTTGCGGATATTACACTCTTTGTTGAATTTTATGTATTCACGTTGTAGGGCTTTCCGACACGAGTTCGGCAGTCTTTGCGGATTCAAAATCAGAGTTGCATATCAAAAGTTATCATCCGAAGAAGATTTGGGGCAAAAACGCAAAGTCTAAGAAATTATGGGGAGAAAAGGAAGTCTGAAACTCCATACGGGTGTGTACGGGCGTAACTCACAAAATGCAAATTTACGAAGACATGTTACGGCCGTAACTCCTCAATGTTACGGCCGTAAGTCATCATAGTTACGGTCGTAACTCAGTGTTACGGCCGTAACTCTTGACAGATTGTGATCAATTGCCTAATTTTTTATACTTTTGGTTTATTATTGAGGGGATGGCTGGCATTGATCTGATCTATTATAATAATGCTGGAGTTTTGGAACTATTAGATGACTTTAGGTGTATAAATAGACCCCTTAGATCCATCATTATTCATCATTCATCTTATTATTTTCTCACTTTGTAATACTTTTTCTTTTTGTGTGAATAACACACTTGTGTTCTTGAGTGATTTGTGTAAGTGTGGTTTAACTTATGTTGTTGAGGGAGTTTATTGTTTCTTTCTCCTTTATCTACTAAGGGAGTTATGATCAATTCTTTCCCTTTTTCAACTATTAATGACCACTCAAGTTTGTAATATGTTGAATAAACCCTTAATGGGCTAAGTTACCTAAGTTGGGATTATAAACAAGGTTAGTCATGTTATTTAAGTTTGTATAAAGATCTATTATGAATTACTTATTATTGTGTGTGATTTTCATTGTTTTACCAATCTTTATTTATTTGGCCAATAAATGACGATATTTATGGTCTTCATATGTTTCGAAAGAAAATATGTTTGATTAGATTAAATGATCTTCACTCTAAGTTGTTCTAGGGGATAGAAATATACCTCTAGACCTTAGATGATTCTTTGAGTTATTTTCATAAAACCTAATGCTATGTATTGAAGCCAATCAACATAGAATTATAGTGGATTGATTCAATATATAAGGGGCGTTTTATAGTTCGAAAGAGAAACCGTCTTTTTAAGGAAAATCAAATCTACACAACATAATAAGTAAATTCATCTTATGATCTCCTATACATCTTCTATAACTAATGCTGAACTAAGTTTGTAATCCCAACTATTTCATTATATATTTTATTAATCTATTATTAGTGCAATCTTTCATTTCCTTGAATATTAGAACTATTATTGCATTTTCTTTGCAATTGTCAAACCAAACTCTTAAATTATATGTTTCAATCTTATAAATCTCTATAACAAATAGTTAAATAGTGTATAATTCAATATATAACCTAACTTCCTCGTGGGATCGATAAACCGGACTCAAAAAGTCCACTTAGTACTTGATACGATATCGTGCACTTGCTATAGTTACACAAAAGACGTGTCAAGTTTTTGGCGCCGTTGCCGTGTTATTTTTGAAATCTTACATTGTAAACTATTTTTTTTAGATACAATTTCTCGACGTTGTAACTTAGTACTCAATTGTGTTTGTCCGGTCAAGTGGCGGATAACGGTACTCCGTGACTATTAAAGTCGGATTTTTCAGTTTCCCACAACAACTGATATTTTTAGATATTTTTTTTATTTTTATTTTATTTTTTTTTATTTTTTTATCATGGAAGAAACTTTGAATAAAATTGAAAAAAGATTTCCCTTTCTGAGCAAAAATGTTTTAAAAATTTACAAGACAAGACTTGAAAGGATGAGGTTGCTTATGAATAAAAGCATACCTTTTGACATTAGATTCATAATTGAAGCCAAAGTAAGAATAGCAGGTGAATTCACAGAAATACCTACTAGATTTTTACCAGGGCTAGGAAAAAGTTCATATGCTAAGAAACGACGAGCAAAGATAATAACCGTTTGCTATAAATGTGTTAGATGGAACTGTAATTTAAAATGTCGATCTTTAGGAATTCCATCTACAAACAGAGAAGATAAAATTCAGTTCATTAAGGATGGTCTGAATAAAGAGAATTTAGATAATATCGAAATTTCTCTTGACACACATCCTAGTGGGCTCGTACATTACGGAATTCGATGTTTGCAGAATAAATTCAAACCAGAATATCAACAACGTCTTGGGAATCTGACGTTAAAAGACCCTGTTTGCCAATTTGTAGGAAAATTGGATGAGAAGCTTCTCCCCGACTTATAGAAGGCGTTTAGGCTGTTTCTGAACGTAAAATCAGAGGAAGATGTGAGCCACAATCACAACTACTGTACATACACGTGAGTATCTTTAATTTTTGTCATATGGTGAGATTTTCTGAATAAAAAATGTGATACGCGATAAATGCATTCATTATTCTATTGAGTAGTTGAAGCGCAATCAACGCAATCACAAACTTGTTAAACAATTTACCTCATTTTTCTTCTATAAATAAGTATTGTGCTTGTTTCTTTTATTCATCCCTCAAACTTGTACTTTTCTCTTTTTCTCTCTAATAAATTTCTTTTTCAAAAAATGGAATCATCATCTTCCACAAAAAAATTTAGCACAGTCTGCATTTTTGGTGGAGCTAGTTATGGAAAAGAGGCATGCTTTACTGAAGCAGCCCACAACTTGGGTCGTACCTTAGGAGAAAAATGCATTCATGTAGTTTACGGAGGAGGAAGTCTAGGATTAATGGGACGAGCTGCTGCTTCTGCCTATATGGAAGGAGTAAGAGTGTTGGGAATAATTCCAAAACCTCTGGGTGAAAGTAAAATCACCGGGGCAACTATTGGTGATGAGTTTAGAGCTGTAAATATGCAAGATCGCATAACTCACATGATAAATAATTCTGGCGCCTTTATCACCCTTCCCGGTGGTTTTGGCACTCTTGAGAAACTTTTTCATGTGGTTACCAGAGCCCAGTTAAATGTTCATAAGAAACCAATAGGTCTGCTTAATGTCGATGGTTTCTTTGATGGTTTACTATCTTTCATCGACTACTCTGCTGAAAAAGGTTTTATTTCCGAACGTGTTAAACGAATCATAGTCGTTGAAACAACACCAGAAGAACTAATCAAAAAACTCATTGAATTTGTTCCTCAACCAGATCCAGCTCTAGCTAAAATTGTCCGGATGGAAGATTTTACCGTGAGAAAATGAAAAGTGGATTCATTCCTCTCCCTTTGATAACCCATGTCGGACCTCTTGTATTTTTACTTTCTGTTGTGTGTAAAAATCGTGGTAAATGATGGCAGCTTAAGGAGTTTCTTCGTGATCTCTTGACGCGCATCTATTCGCGATTTATGTATTGTTATTTTATTGCTGTAATTTTTATTGTTTGTTTTTTATTATAAAAGCATTGATGGCAGCGTAAGGCGACTCTTCGGACTTTCTTGAAGCGCATCTTAAAAATTGTGTTATACTTACGAGTATATTTTATTTTCTTTTGTTGTTTGCCTCGTATATTTATTCTCTTGCAGATTCTAAAAGGCGTTAGCTCAAGCATCAACTTTCATAACATGGAGTATTCTGTTTTTCTCCTTGCTTTTTATTTTATTTTTTTTATTTTTTATTTTTTATTTTTTATTTTTTTAAACTGAGGACAGTTTTTTTTTCAAGTTTGGGGGTGGTATGTTTTAATTATTTTGGTGTGTTGGTTTTGATTATTTTGGTTATTTGCCTTAAATTTTATCTATATATATATATAGATATATTATTTTGATTTGTGAGATTTCTAGATCTGGCCATAACACCAATAAATTAGCTATATACAAGCTTTTAAAATCGTTTTAACCGGTTAAAAAAATTGTACATTCCAAAATTTTTGAGCCTTAATCTCTCTTTCCAAGCCTTGTAATTATCATTTAAAATCGAGTCATTCGTTACCTTGAGAAAAGAAGAATCAGTCGGTTGCTGAAAAATAGAACTGAAATTTACTTAATTTGTGGACTTTTTGATTTTTCATGCTTAGCTAATAAAAGATTTTCTGCAAAAATCCTATTCCCTAAAAAAAGGAGTCATTGGTGAAAAGAGCTACACGTTAGAAAATAACGGTGTGAAAGCTATCACCTAAAAAAAAGATAGAAACTGTGTTGGTGAAAAGAGCTACACGTTAGTAAATAACGGTGTGAAAGCTATCACCTAAAAAAAAGATAGAAGATGTGTTGGTGAAAAGAGCTACACGTTAGCAAATAACGGTGTGAAAGCTATCACCTAAAAAAATGGAAATTGTGTTGGTGAAAAGAGCTACACGTTAGCAAATAACGGTGTGAAAGCTATCACTAAAAAGGGATGTAGTTTATGAGCAGATTTGAATTAATTAGCGGCTGAATTTCAATACACTCAATTTCGTGAAAAATCACAATATTTGATGACGCCAATGAAATTCTTCTTCATATTGAGTCGAAAAATAAACGAGTGATCGAGAGCAACCATTAAAGGGAGTCGTGTGTATCACGAGTGGGAAAGAAATAATCAACCTTTTGGGGGAAAAACCTTGCATTTTGGAATTACAAAATAAAATCGTGTTTTAACTTTAAAATCATTAGTAGATATATTTTGAATCTTGATTCATTTCTATCTACTGTATAAAGCTGGTTGTTGTGTATTAATGGCATTTTGATCTCCTTTTCTCTTTTTATATGATTATTTTTCTTAATTTATGTGTGTATTATTATTTTTGTATCTTATTTTTATTTTTATTTTTGGAGTGTGATTAATAAAGAGTCTTGCTCGGGACTAGCAAGAATTCAAGTTTGGGGGTGTGATAAGTGTCAGTTTTATACACTTATCCATGGTTTGTATCGATATATTTCACCCATAATTGAGCTAGTCTACTCGTTTTTGCTTAGAATTAATCAGCTTTTAATAATTTTATTATTTATCAGATGAAGATGTAAATTTAGTCTTAATCGGATTGAATTACTGATTTACTCAAGAAATAACATGTGTATAAAATATTCTCTTTGTTGAATTTTTATGTATTCATGTTGTAGGGCTTTCCTAGAGGAGTTCGGCAGTCTTTGCGGATTCAAAATCAGAGTTGTATATCAAAAGTTATCATCCGAAGAAGATTTGGGGCAAAAACGCAAAGTCTAAGAAATTACGGGCTGAAAAGGAAGTCTGAAACTCCATACGGGCGTGTACAGGCGTAACTCACAAAATGCAAATTTACGAAGATATGTTACGGCCGTAACTCCTCAATGTTACGGCCGTAAGTCATCATAGTTACGGCTGTAACTCCTCAGTGTTACGGCCGTAACTCTTGAGAGATTGTGATCAATTGCCTAATTTTTTATACTTTTGGTCTATTATTGAGGTGATGGCTGGCATTGATCCGATCTATTGTAATAATGCTGGAGTTTTGGAACTATTAGATGACTTTAGGTGTATAAATAGACCCCTTAGATCCATCATTATTCATCATTCATCTTATTATTTTCTCACTTTGTAATACTTTTTCTTTTTGTGTGAAGAACACACTTGTGTTCTTGAGTGATTTGTGTAAGTGTGGTTTAGCTTATGTTGTTGAGGGAGTTTATTGTTTCTTTCTCCTTTATCTACTAAGGGAGTTAGGATCAATTCTTTCCCTTTTTCAACTATTAATGACCACTCAAGTTTGTAATATGTTGAATAAACCCTTAATGGGCTAAGTTACCTAAGTTGGGATTATAAACAAGGTTAGTCATGTTATTTAAGTTTGTATAAAGATCTATTATGAATTACTTATTATTGTGTGTGATTTTCATTGTTTTACCAATCTTTATTTATTTGGCCAATAAATGACGATATTTATGGTCTTCATATGTTTCGAAAGAAAATACGTTTGATTAGATCAAATGATCTTCACTCTAAGTTGTTCTAGGGGATAGAAATATACCTCTAGACCTTAGATGATTCTTTGAGTTATTTTCATAAAACCTAATGCTATGTATTGAAGCCAATCAACATAGAAATATAGTGGATTGATTCAATATATAAGGGGCGTTTTATAGTTCGAAAGAGAAACCGTCTTTAAGGAAAATTGAATCTACACAACATAATAAGTAAATTCATCTTATGATCTCCTATACATCTTATATAACTAATGATGAACTAAGTTTGTAATCCCAACTATTTCATTATATATTTTATTAATCTATTATTAGTGCAATCTTTCATTTCCTTGAATATTAGAACTATTATTGCATTTTCTTTGCAATTGTCAAACCAAACTCTTAAATTGTGTGTTTCAATCTTATAAATCTCTATAAAAAATAGTTAAATAGTGTATAATTCAATATATAACCTAACTTCCTCGTGGGATCGATAAACCGGACTCAAAAAGTCCACTTACTACTTGATACGATATCGTGCACTTGCGATAGTTACACAAAAGACGTGTCACCGACCATGTCCGTTCGTCGTTTCGTCGCTCGTGGTATCGAGGCAAGTATCTTGCCTATACATTTTGTGTTTCGTAGACGTATTCATTGGTATTGGAACCAAATTACAATTTGAATGTTTTAATGAACTTTTAAAAGGATCGGTATGTCCTCGATAATCGTTGTCTTTCAAAAGATAACTCGTATGCTTCGTAGATTAATATGCTTTCGGAATATGTGCGTTAGTTTCCTATGTTGGAAGATGTTAATCATATTTAGTGATGTTAGTAGACCGAAAATTATTTGCCGAGGATTGTGTATTAATATGTGCAATTGTTCAGTGAATATGTGACGTTGTGTAATATTAGTTGTTATTCCTTCGTAAGGAGGTTGTGGCGCTTGGTGTTGTTTGGTATTGGTAATTGCTTTTGGTTGTGTGATATTAGTTGTGAGTATAAGTCGACTAAAGTGGCCATTCTAGCAAAATGCCTAGCATTTGTATGCATATTCTAGTATTCGAATTATGGCTTCCTGTGGAGTTGTGGATGATAAGTGTATGTTCACCTAGGGATCGTCCGATGGGGCCTCTAGGGGTACGTTGTCGTGAGTAGTTTATCGCGAACTATGGTTTACCACCCAGGGATGTCCGACGGGGCTCTGCGGGGTACGGTGGCCGTGAGTCTCGTACCAAGGTTAATTTTGAAATGTTTTGTCGGAGAAATGTGTTTTGTGCTTGTGAACCGTTAATATTCAGGAATATAAATGATTGCTATAATAATTTTGGCGCATATTTCGTCTCTTGGCTGTGATAATTTGGTATGGGTACGTGAGTCCTGTGGTTTCTCCGTGTATTATAGATCCGTGGTGTGTCGAGTTCGACCGTATGGTTAAGTTGTAAAATTGCTCTCTCTCTCTCTCTCTCTCTCTCTCTCTCTCTCTCTGACGTCGTTATGTGAGACTGTTGTTATGGTAATGTTTGACACTGCGTAGTTTTCGTCGGGTTATTCTTACAAGTATGTGATGTGGATGATTTGGGTCGTGGACCCCGTGTTTGCGATTGGAATGTTATGATTGGGTCGTGGACCCCGTAATTCGTTATCGGAATTGTATTTTGAAATAAATGATTTTTGGGCTATGTCCCTAAGTGTTTCGAAAGACTTGAGAATTCGTAAATCCCAGATGTTTTCAAAACTCCCGAGATCGTAAAATATTTTGTAAGATGTAAATGGTGTTATTCTTATCTTTCATAATTGAAACTGTTTTGGTCAAGTGAATTATCTTGGGAAGTATATTCACGATTCTATGTTCTTGGAGTATGATATGTATGGCTTGTCTTTGTATTTTTACTTGCACTAGCAAAACAGTGGAGTTTTTCTAACCCCCGAGTATTCGGGGGGTGGATGTCTGTTTTGTGTCCAGGTACTTGCAGGTTGCTGGGGAGCAATTCACAGGATCGTTACGAAGAATGATGGAAGACGACAGTACTAATCACATGAAGACCAGTGTTGAGTATTTGGTGATGTCTTGATTTGTCCTTCCGTTGTGTTTATTTTCCCCTTATACGGGAATGTTGATTTATGTTAACCCCTGCTTGTAATGAGTTATGAGAAAGAATAATGTATGGTTGATGTATATGTCGTGGTAGAAGATCAAATCGGTCTAATGGTCCGTTAATTTCCCATGTCGGTATGTATTGTATTGTGGTGTTTCTGTATTTAGCCTGATAGATCCTCATGGAGAGGGTCTACGGCGCTGTAATATTCCCAAGTGGTTTGGGGGTGTTACAGAATATGGTATCAGAGCTTAGGTTGCGGAAACCTAGGCTGTCGGGTCGAGTTGTGTGTTGTCGGGCCTTATCTTGTCTTGTCTTGTCTTGTCAGATTTTGTATGACTGAGTCGTGTCGCGACACGTTGTCTGAGTTGTCGGTCGTGATTAGTATCGAGGTGCAGCCATCATCTTCGTGCGATCTGTGGATGTAAGTCTCCCTACTTTGTTGCGTCTCGTATTATACGAGCTTGTGTGATTATGTGTTATTATATGGAGTTTAAATGTTAATTGTGAATATCCATGCTTATTGATTATTGTGTTGTACTGGAATGAAAAGTGATATCGGTGTATAAATATGTATATATATTGTGTGAATCGTTTTACTAGAGTAATGGTTTGGTGTGATCCCGAAAGGAAAGTTTGTCAATGTGATATTCCACTTTGCATTGCAAATTTTCAAAATGTGAAATTTGATTTTGAAAACTCAAATGATATCTACCAAAAATTTACTCGAAACGTGGCTCTCGCTTTCGACTTTTGATTTCATGATCGTCGGTTCGGGGGTATGTATTGATGTTGGCACTATTATTTGGTCAATAATGCTCAAAATTGTGATTAAGTTGGTGGTGTGAACGTTAAGTCGTCCTAAATGCACTTGTTGTGAGACTCCTCATTACTCAGAGGTAGGATTTCAGTTTTAGGTGTTAATAATCTTTTGACGGTCGTTTGTGTGATACTGTAATTATGTGGACAGATGATATTGATATTGTAACACCCCAAACTAGGCGGATATTACAGTGCCGTGGACCCCCGACTGGGACCCACCAGGCGAATGAAAATTAATGACTTAAATAATATAATTGTAGTACCAAACAACATTATATCATCTAATTACTCCGATGAGGAGTTTCATTACAACACACCCAAGATAATACAGAATACATGTATATTTTATATGGAGATAAAATATACAACACTGAATAAAATGAGTATTCAAATGGAAGTCTGCAGCGGAAATAAAATGAAGAAACACGAATGACTAAAAAGGACTGGGGCCCCCTACTAGTATCACTGGGACTCCTCGCCGTCAACGTTCTCTTCCCGTTCCTTAGCCTTGCCATGACCTGAAAACAACATCCCCCAACGGGGTCAGTTGCACAGAATAACAATCCTCAAGAGTTGAATAATATATAACAATCACATAAATGAATTAATGAACTAAGTTGAATGATGAGCATCAATGTACGCCTAAATGAAATGCGTAAGAGCACAAGTAGCCAAGTGTCCGGAGTCCCATATATACACCCGCTATTGGCCTAAATAGTCTCACGGTCCAATGTGTCTGGAGTCCCGTGTATACACATTACCATGCACACAGTCTAATGTGTCCGGAGTCCCGCGTATACACATGACCATAGTGTGCCCGACTAAAATTCCACACATGCGCCAACCGGCCATGCAATATAATTCCGGAATATCACCAGAACAAAAATGACCAAGGTGAGGGGTAATGAATAGAATCCAATAAGGATCAAGAATGACTCACTGAGATGAAATAATGATACAACGATTGATAGTTTCAATGAAATGATTTTGGAACTGTCGTTCCTCGTGAGTTACATGATGAGTTGATAAATACAAGTCTCGACATGAACGATATATTATGAGTGAATTACATGTATGAATGAACAACAACGTAAGGAATGAATATCCTTTTAACCGAGTAAGAATTTACTTACACAATACCTGTGTTGAAATGTCCTTCCTCGAACAACATCCTAAAAAGAGATGTCGGTCGCTCGAACAACCTTGAATAACACAATCACCAATAATCTGCTCAATATACGTATCAAGCATGAATTAAGACTAACTCAAAGGTCGATACAACAATATCCAAACTCATTGAGGCATTCAAACAACCACTTAGCGAACATCAACCCTTGATTATAACCAAAACCCAAATATATCGAAACCAACTCCAAAATGAGTAGTTCAATCCAAAAAAACACCTTCAATGATATCAATATTCCAATAGGAGACCACAACTCAAAGTTACGGCAACTATAATCGGAAACCCCCAAAAATAACCAAAGTCAACATCAAGGGTTCTTGATTAATTCTCCAAATGTTCATCAAATCCGAAAAATATATAAATACGTAGGGATACATTTATTCAAGGTAGATAATCCATATCTAACATATTGCAACAACAATCCAAGCTTACACGAAGAAATCGGAAGGAAAATACCCCAAATCCGAAATTCTAGATCCAAGAAATAATTAACTTGATTTGATGTGTTGGAGAGGATGAAATTATAATAAGTACAAATGATAAGCTTGAAGATGATGATGAATGAGTGCAGCTCGAAAAAATCTCTCCGAATCGCCAAAATCGCCTGGAATCGAAGTGAGAAGTGAAAATGATGAATCTGAGTCGCACTGTCCTATTTATAGTAATTCCAGTTTAGCGCACGCTACGACCTGATATTTAGCGTACGCTAACGGGTTATCCTGACAGTCCAGTGAACTCTGACTGTCTCGTTAGCGTACGCTACGAACTTGGTAGCGTGCGCTAATGCCCTCCCGATAGCGTGCGTTAACTCCAAAGGTTAGCGTGCGCTAGCTAAATACCTGATGTCCAGTGACTGAAGTCCAGAACCTCTTGTCCTCTGTCCATGTTGTTTTCATCGGATCATATATTATCTTGATTCGTGCTGTGGACTTCTGGGATGCTATTCGATTTCAATTATTCATTATGATTCGGATATGATTGTTCGACCATTGATGTCTCGATCGTTGTTGTCCGGTATTCGTTGATCTCGTATAATGATTTTTGAGCATTCAGACCACTTCGTAATTTCCTTAAGTTCGAGAAATTAACTTCGTTTTCGATCCTCCAATCCTTGTGTTGTGGAATTTCGTATTGGTTCAGCGATTAACTCGCGTTTTGATTGATGTATTATTTGGGTTGTTCAACCATACTGATTTTTGTCCATGCATTTTGTTATCATTCTGAAATGGCGATGTGGATGTTAGCAGCCACGTGCTGCATGTGATTCGTTGCAAGCCATTGGCAACAGACAGCGTGTGTTATCTGAGATTGTTTTGCATCGATCGTTTTATGTTTTAAGTTTCGGGGACGAAACTTCTTTTAAGAGGGATAGAATGTAATACCCGAGATCTTTGTTCCGGATTCATCGAGTTTTCTGGGTTTTACCGGATTGGTATTGTCCTCATCGTTGGAATTTCGTACCATGTTTTAGGTTTGCCTTATTGGGACATGTGTTTGGAGGCGTTTCGGATCACTATGCGAGTTTTTGGGTTTTTGTGGTGTAGCGCACGCTACTGTGTTGTGGTTAGCGCACGCTACCGAATGTGTAGCGCATGCTAACTGGCAGTCAGCGGCAGTCCGGTAGCTACTGGACTGGGACTAGGGTCTCGTTAGAGCACGCTAGCTAGCGCACGCTATCGACTGCTTAGCGCACGCTAATCGTTCTTTCTAGCGCACGCTACCTGGTAGGTGAAGATCTGTCCAGGGGCTACTGGACTGGTTTCGTGACCCGTTAGCGCACGCTATGCTTATTGGACTAGCGTACGCTAACTGTGTTATAGGAGGTATTTGCTGTGGCCTTGGCCCCGTTAGCGCGCGCTAATGCAGGGTGTTTAGCGCACGCTAATAACTGTCCAGTATAAATATTGGACAACAGCGTTAATTCATCATTTTCTCCCCCTTCTTCATCCCTTCCGACGGGAGTCAGCTCCAGAAGCGATTTTGAGCGACCTTCTTCATCAAGCTTCATCTCGGAGCGGATTTGTAGGTGTTTAACAATATCGAATCATCTTCTTGGTCCAAATCAAGGTAATCTCTTCTTAGAACACTAATTTTTGAATTTTTGGGGTTTGTGAGGTTTCGGCCGATCTAGCCCAGATTGTTGTGAGATCTTCGTTGTATACTCGATACCCTTTGTTAATCTTGAGACTTTGTGGAGTGAACTTCATAAATTCATATGTTCGTCGGTTATGTTGATGTGAGCCTTTGAGATGTCCGACGAATTGCTCCATTGGGTAGGAATTAGGATGATCCCTATATTTTTGATGTATTGTTGATTCATGGTGGTATTGTTTTCGTAGTATTCATGGGCTGTCGAATTCTTGATCGTTTTTGGAAGTTCAAAGGCTACCCGATCGTATTCGTTCGTCATTTCGTCTCTCGTGGTATCGAGGCAAGTATATTCCTGTGGCGTTGTGGATGATAAGTGTATGTTCACATAGGGATGGTCCGACGGGGCCTCTAGGGGTACATTGTCGTGAGTTGCATATCGCGAACTATGGTTAACCACCCAGGGATGTCCGACGGGGCTCTGCGGGGTACAGTGGCCGTGAGTCTCGTACCAAGGTTAACTTTGAAATGTTTTGTCGGAGAAATGTGTTTTGTGCTTGTGCACCATTAATATTCCGGAATATAAATGATTGCTATAATGATTTTGGCGCATATTTCGTCTGATTAGAATGACAGTCCAAATGGTATCGTACTTGGCTGGAATGGCACCAATAAATGTGTTGTGTGTGATTCGTCCCTTGGATGTGATAATTTGGTATGGGTACGTGAGTCCTGTGGTTGCTCCGTGTATTGTAGCTCTGTGGTGTGTCGAGTTCGACCGTATGGTTAAGTTATAAAGTTGCCCCCTCTCTCTCTCTCTCTCTGTTTGACGTCGTTCTGTGAGACAGTTGTTATGGTAATGTTTGACACGGCGTAGTTTCCATCGGGTTATTCTTGCAAGTATGTGATGTGGATGATTTGGGTCGTGGACCCCGTGTTTGCGATTGGAATGTTATGATTGGGTCGTGGACCCCATAATTCATTATCGGAATCGTATTTTGAAATAAATGATTTTTGGGCTGTGTCCCTAAGTGTTTCGAAAGACTTGAGAATTCGTAAATCCCAAATGTTTTCAAAACTCCCGAGATCGTAAAATGTTTTGTAAGATGTAAATGGTGTTATTCCTATCTTTCATAATTAAAACTGTTTTGATCAAGTGAATTATCTTGGGAAATATATTCACGATTCTATGTTCTTGGAGTATGATATGTATGGCTTGTCTTTGTATTTTTACTTGCACTGGCAAAACAGTGGAATTTTCCTAACCCCTGAGTATTCGGGGGGTGGATGTCTGTTTTGCGTCCAGGTACTTGCAGGTTGCTGGGGAGCAATTCACAGGATCGTTACGAAGGATGATGGAAGATGACGGTACTAATCACATGAAGACCGGTATTGAGTATTTGGTGATGTCTTGATTTGTCCTTCCGTTGTGTTTATTTTCCCCTTATACGGGAATGTTGATTTATGTTAACCCCTGCGGGGGAATGAGTTACGAGAAAGAATAATATATGGTTGATGTGTATGTCGTGGTAAAAGACCAAATCGGTCTAATGGTCCGTTAATTTCCCATGTCGGTATGTATTGTATTGTGGTGTTTCTGTATTTAGCCTGATAGATCCTCATGGGGAGGGTCTATGGCGCTGTAATATTCCCGAGTGGTTTGGCGGTGTTACACTCGGCTTATTCTCTTCCATTCGCGAAGGCGACTCATAATCCCGGGATTTGACATAGCTATCTCGGTCGGGGGCTCTTGGTAGCGAGGGAAGCGGATTTCTGCAAAGAAAGCATTCGACAAAGGTTAGTCACCTTCCTTAGTCAAGACGATCGTCAAGCAAAGGAAGATCGTGAAAGTTCGTACCTGGAACCCCTAGGTGGCGAGGAAAACAAAACAACCGAGCGGCCAACCAGAAGGCTTCGTTGTTGATCTGGCAAGCGTCTATATGGTTGTCGGGAAGACTACATATCTGCTCCCAGATGATCGCGAAATCAAAAGCTAGCTCGCCTGTCGCCGGAACAAGGGCACCTGCAAAAAGAAGGCCAAATTAGATCAGTTCAAAATATATCCGAACGAAGGGAGAGTCAAAACCCTTACTCGGATTCCTCTCCCGGAAACCGGTGGGGATATCTAACTCGTCAGTAGGATTGTCGCTCGTGGACGACTTCCACGCACCGCCGACCCAGAACCACTTCGACAGATCACCCCGGACTTTGTTCGGGACCCTATGAATCACCCGGCCTGAATGACCTTGGATGTGGTAGCCGCCAACGGAGTCCTTTTGAGTTTTCGGTTTGAAAATATGGTTCAACTCTAGTGGCGAAGGAAGACGGTACAGTCGGTGACCGCCGAACCAAGTGAGGGTGCAGACGATCTGTAGCCAGGCGTTTGGCGTCAGTTGAAGCAACGCAACATTCCAGGCGGTCAGCAGGTAGGAAACAGCGAACGGCAGTGGAAACCGCATCCCGGCCTCTATTATCGCCTCATTAATGGCGACCATGCCCTCAGGGGGTTGATCGGCACGCTCGTTCTCGGCGGGCACATAGAGGCAAACGTCAGAAGGGACATGGAACTTCGCCCTCCAACAGTCCAAATCTTTCCTGTCGCCGAGCTTCTAATCTGGCCAAGGGACCACGGGGGGCGGCGCGCGGCCCGGAACAGCATCCGCCTTTCGGGTTGATAGGGATGGGCGATCGAGTATTCGCGAAAGTCAAACTTGGGAATTGGGCCGGCCAATTTCTCCATAAGTTCGGCAAATTCTGAAAAGGCTTTTCCGAACGCACTGCTCCACTCCCAATACGCTTTCACATCCATCTCTTTTTCGTTCAGTGAACGAATTCGCTCGTCCTCCGCCGCTCTGGCCTTATCGGCTTCATTAAAGAGTTCTTCGACCTCCGCGGGTTCAATCCCGATGCGAATAGCCTCGACGGCGGTCTCCACGTGGAACTCCGCAGAGATTTCATCCTGGGCGGTCGAAGAACCGGCGGCGGAAGTACTACCTTCCTCATACACAATGGGTTTCCCTCCAGACATCTTCAAAAATAAAGGAAGAAGAAAATGTTTTTTCTTACCTAAAAAGTCTGAGTCGAACGATGTTAGGCGTATTTTTATACGCTTATTTATCATTATTTTGTATTATTTTGGAGAGTGAAATTGTCTAAATGAGCCTTTAATGCCTTAATTTTGTATGATTGATAGGAAATTGAAGTCCGGAAGATAAAACGAGGCAAAACGGGCGAAAATGGCAAATCTGGACTCTGAGCCGCGGCACAAGGAAGCAGGGCCGCGACACAGGAAGACACCCAGCCAAAGGCAGAGTAAACTGTACTCTGTGCCGCGGAACAGTCCAGGTGAGCCGCGACACAGAAGAAATTGAGGACGCCCAGGCATCCAGCTGAAGGCTGTCTTGCGCCACAGTTTAGTGCGCCGCGGCACACTTGGCGGTTTTTGGTTGTCCGCGCGAATTAGGGCCGTTTCGAAGCCAGTTTTCGACCTACGGATACGGACGCGATTTGGAGGATATGCTGAGCTATAAATAGGGTTTAAGACCTTAATTAATTATCTTTGGATCTTTTATCTTTTGGAGCTTAAGCTTGGAGACGGCAGAAGAAGAGGGAAGCAGAAGACTTCAAAGGCGAGAGGCGGAAGTCAAGAATGGAGGAATCCGAGCTTCATCAGGTTTGATTTTTATGCTTTCATTTATTTATTCTGTAATTTCAATTATTAGTATGTCGCTAAAGCCCTAATCTAGGGTTTTGATGAAACCTATGTTTTGACGAATTTCTTGAGATTATCAATTAATTACCTTTTTGTTGAGTTTTCCCAATTGTGTTTAATGCTTGCAATTATCGGCCAATAGTTGTATTGATTTAATCATTCACTTGAATCGGGAGAGGAGATTTGGTGAGGACCGTTTTATTCTGTGAGATAGGAATATACTCATAGGAACTACGTGGCCTTTGGGAGATTTTATGCTTTTCGCCTATTGACGAATTAATTCACCTAGGTATAGAGTGTGTTATTCGCCTTTAGATAAATCTATTGACCTCGGGAGAGGCGGTAGAATATATTAGCAATCTCCGCCTTCAATAAATTGGGAAAATTATTTATTACGGATAATCGAGAGTAAATTCGGATAAACCGAGGTGGATTCAGAATCCTAGACTTATTCATCATTTGATTTCTTTTATTCAAGCTATCGTTTTCTATTGTTTAGTCGCTTAGTAATTCTTTTAGTTATTAATTGCAAAAACCCAAATTCGATTGTTCAAATAAAATTGGAATACACAAAAATCGGTAGTTAGAGATTCAGTCCTCGTGGGAACGATACTCTACTTATCACTTTATTGCTTGTAAACGATGACGTGCACTTGCATGTAAGAAATATCGCAACAAGTTTTTGGCGCCGTTGCCGGGGACAGAATTTTCTAATATCGATTTAAGTATTTCTAGTCTTAATTTGAACGTTTTATTTTTATTCTTTTGTATTTAATTTCGTTTATTTGTTTTTCCTTTCAGGACCTTTCGTGTAGTGCATGAGAAAACTCGGTAACGAAGGCCTACTACATTTGGATACCGAGCTCGAGCGCACTCTAAGAAGGAACAAAAAGGAGAAAAGAGAGTTGCACACGACGGTCAACATGGCCGAGACTATCGAAGTCCAAGGAGGAGATAACCATGTGCGGCAAGTTCAACCGGAACTAGCTCTTCGAGATTATGCCATGCCGCAGATCAATGCTAATTTTTCGGGAATTCGGCGTCCCACTATCCAAGCCAATAATTTTGAGATCAAGCCCGCTATTATTCAGATGGTGCAGGCGAGCCAATTCTGCGGACTGCCGAATGACGACCCGAATGCCCATATTACTTCTTTCCTTGAGATATGCGACACGTTCAAGACTAATGGTGTCACCGACGATGCCATCCGATTGAGGATTTTCCCTTTCTCTTTGAGGGATAAAGCGAAATTTTGGTTAAATTTCTTACCGCCGGGGTCGATTACAACATGGGGAGAGTTAGCGCAAGCCTTCCTTGCCAAATTCTTCCCACCTGCTAAGACGGCGAGGTTGAGAAACGAAATAACCACTTTTGGTCAATACGATATGGAATCGCTCCACGAGGTGTGGGAGCGATATAAAGATTTGTTACGAAGATGCCCTCATCACGGCCTTCCTGATTGGCTTCAGATTCAGACGTTCTATACTGGTTTGAGTGCTTCTACACGCACTCTCGTGGATGCGGCCGCTGGTGGGGCCTTGATGGGAAAGAGTATGGCCGAGGCACACTCGCTTTTGGAAGCTATGGCCGCAAACGCATATCAATGGCCATCGGAAAGATTGACGTCGAAGAGAGTTATGGAAGTTTCAAGTAATGATCCGATTTCCACCTTGTCAGCTCAAGTCGCCGCTTTGACCCAACAGCTCCAAGCATTTTCGCACGCACCAGCCCCCGTTACCATTGAGACATGCAATTGGTGTAACGGATCTCACCTGAGCGCGGAGTGTCAAGTTGGAAACCCGTTCGAGCAACATCAGATGGAGAAGGCTCAATTTGTGGGAAATGGAAATCGGCAGAATAACCCGTACTCCAACACTTATAATCCGGGGTGGCGCAATCATCCCAACTTTTCGTGGAGAAACGGACAGAGCTCAAACCAGCCCCCGTTCGCTCAGAATCAACAGCAGCCCTCTCCCGCTCCCAAAGTTTCTCTCGAGGAAGCACTTGCAAAATTGGCGGCAAATACGAGTCAATTTATGACCCGTACTGAAGCGACATTGCAAAATCATTCCGCTTCCATTCGGAACTTGGAGGTCCAGCTGGGCCAAATTGCTAATGTGTTGACAGCTCGCCCGAAGGGAGCATTGCCGAGTACAACAGAGACAAATCCTAGAGAGAGTCTAAACGCAATCAGCTTGAGAGGCGGGAAAGAGGTGCTGGATCAGCCCGAGCGGTGTGAAAAGAAGAAGGAAATTGAGGAAGAGAAGGATTTAAAGCCAGAGGAGTCGCAAGATTTGAAACCTTCAATAACGTTACCGGATAACCCGAAGACATGTATGTCCCCCGTCCCGTTTCCGCAGAGATTACAGCAAAGAAAGGCGGACAAACAATTTTCTAAGTTCCTTGACGTATTTAAAAAGCTTCACATTAACATTCCGTTCGCCAACGCGTTGGAACAGATGCCGAGTTACGTTAAGTTCATGAAAGAGATGTTGTCGAAGAAAAGAAAACTCGAGGAGTTCGAAACTGTAGCCTTGACGGAGGAATGCAGCGCAATTCTTCAAAAGAAGCTCCCACCTAAATTGAAAGATCTGGGAAGCTTCAACATACCGTGCACCATGGGGAATCTTTCTTTTAATAAGGCACTATGCGATCTTGGTGCTAGTATCAACCTCATGCCTCTGTCGATTTTCAAAAAGCTGGATATTGGGGAAGCCAAGCCAACAACAGTCTCCTTACAATTGGCGGATCGATCCATCAAATACCCAGGGGGAGTGATTGAGGACGTTTTAGTCAAAGTTGATAAGTTCATCTTTCCGGCCGATTTCATCGTACTCGACATGGAGGAAGATGAAGATATTCCAATCATCTTGGGACGACCATTTTTAGCGACGGGCCGAACCCTTATAGACGTGGAAAAGGGGAGTTAACTCGAGGGTCCAAGGCAGGCAAGTTACTTTTCAAGTATTCAAATCGTTTCCATGTCCCGGAAGTGTTGATAAAAGGTCACAAATTGAAAGTGTAGATGTCGTTGAAAGAGGAAAGCACCGAAAAAATCGTCGGTTGGAAAATTCAGATGTTGTGTTAAATGGTCCAATTTTTAAGAAGGATGTAGAACAAGTAGCATTTCTCGAGCATGAGGACAAATCTGCTGCAGTCTTGAGTGCGTTTGTGAAGGAGGAGAGTAAGCCGAAAGCCCAGCGGACAATTAGTCATGGAAAAAACGGGTGTTTCGGGAAGTTGTTCACATCGAAACCTTTCCGCAAACAACATTTGATGACCAAACCGAAAGTCGAATCGCTAACGACCAATGGTCATAATTTTAACAAATATATGAACGGTTCGATGAACGGGGCAGAAACCAAATGGAGTTTGCGAAAAGCGAACTAATATTTTCAAATAGGTCCGGCTGAAGACTATAAACTTAGCGCTTCTCGGGAGGCAACCCGAGTTCATAGTTGTAGATTTTTGCGTTCCTTTATTTTTCTTGCATCTTTGATTTTTATTTTTTTCTTCATTTTTGTGCTTCAATTTGCTTCTGCCTCTCGCTTTTAACGTGTTCTTCTCAAAATTCTGTGCAGGAATCAGCAAAGGGGAGGAATTCAATGATGGGCCGCGACACACACCAGCTGATGAAAAATGGCCGATCAAACTGTACCCTGTGCCGTGGCACGATCTTACTGAGCCGCGGCACACCAGGTCACTGAGCCGCGGCACACTAAACCTGAGCCGCGGCACACCAAATGGCCAAGAAACGCCCAGGAGACTGTACTTTGTGCCGCGGCACGCGGAAAATGAGCCGCGGCACACTAACACACTGAGCCGCGGCACACGAAACCGAGCGGCGATATTACAAAATGTCCCAGTCCTACTGTACTTTGGGCCGCGGCTCACTTATATTGTGCCGCGGCCCCCGTCGCAAAATAAGAGCAACCAGGTAGGGCTCATTCAATCGATCGGCCTGCACAAGGTACCTTCTTCCCTCCCTTCCTTACTTCCTTCACACAATGAGGTCAGTTGATACCATTCTATTAGTCTCCTTCTCAAATTCTCCAGGTAATTTTTGATTTCTAAATCATATGTGATTCTTGATGTGAAAAGATTTGAAGTTATATATTGCTAGTTGTTCTTTAGTGTTGTTTCTAAAATGGAGTTGGAATATGGGGAATTTGATATTGTGATGGAATTGATATTTATGAACGAATTGTTGATGATAGTTATTGTGATTCAGGGTTATTACCTGTGTTATTATTTTTGGGATTTGGAATTAACCATCAAAATTCTTGTTCTTCATTTTAACTTGTGCACACAAGGTGTTTGATAAATTGCAGCAATGGAAAATTGGTAAGCTAGGCATTTTCAAAATTATATGCAATGAATCATGTTATCGAATTACATTATCCCCAACCCTTACATCATGTTAAACTTGAGAGTTCGTACTTAACTTCCTTTTTGATGATGCAAGCTCATTTATTCACACTCCGCATGATGTAGTCAAGAAGCGTGCAAGCTCACCGGATGATGCCGGCACCAGCTCCTGAGCGGACTGGAGGGGAGTACTTGACCTTTTACTTTTATTGCATATCATATTTCGTCCATTGAGGTCAATGTACGTCCTAAGTTTGGGGGGGATTTACTTTCAGTTGCTACATTCATTGCTGTACTTTATTTCATTGCTGTACTTTATTTCGTTGCACTTTTCATCACTTTGCGTAAAATTTTATAGCCTTGCTTGTCTTAGTTTTTCTCTATTCGTGAATTTTTCGTGCTTCTATTTGTGTGATACTGATGTTACGATACTGTTTTCTCTACGAAGAAAGCGGTCGAGTTCTAGTCGCGTTGTAGTCGGTAATTTACATTACGCTTAGTATTCATTTAGGTCCGAAATTTTTTCGTGATTGTAGAGGTCTTGGCGGATAAGAGAGGATACATACTTGTTTTAAAATCACCGTCGATACGTTTGGTTACATTTTCCGGATAGTGAGTCGTACTGTTTCATTAGTCGTGTTGGCACTTAGATTGAGTTTAGAGTCGGTCAGTTTTTCCCAAAAGTCGAGATAATGTTGTTCTATGAAGGGAAGTCTAGTAACCGGGGGCATTCGCGTGACCCGCTGTTTACTCTCGCATAAAACGACGACCCTGATTAGACTAGTAATTTAGACGTTTCACATGTGCCGATGTGAGGGAGCCTAGTAACCGGGGGTATTCGCGTGACCCGCTGTTTACTCTCGCGTAAAACGGCGACCTTGATTCGGACATGCGGAAATTATATATTCGAGTTGTTTCTCCACTGTAGAAGGGAACTTAGTAACTAGAAGCATCCATGTGCCCCATGAGTGTCTTTTACATCAAACGGTTTCCCAATACATGAGAATGGAAGTTCCACCCTAAGATTATCCCAATGAAACATCCCGAGATCCTAACCTAGTGGTCAACTCGAATCAAATTCTTGAACATATATATAAGGGAATACTGTCCGAGGTTTATTTGTTATGAAACTCGTGAAAATTGTGCCATTAGACTGTGGAACGGGACGAACTAGCTTGTTTATTTTAGCCTTTCATATTGACGGTCGATTTGACTCACGTTTTGTTAATCTTTGAGCTGGATTTTCTTCATGAACGAGTGATTAGGACTGAACTTGATTACTTTGCGGAATCATTATTATGAGTGCAGCTCGCTTTTATGACACTCGTATTATTTAGAGAGAATTACAGGATAGTATTGATTAGGTTGAACACTATGAGTTGCACGATAATTCACGACATTCTTTTATTGAATTTAATTCTTTTTGCTTGAGGACAAGCAAAGGCTTAAGTTTAGGGGTATTTGTTAGGCGTATTTTTATACGCTTATTTATCATTATTTTGTATTATTTTGGAGAGTGAAATTGTCTAAATGAGCCTTTAATGCCTTAATTTTGTATGATTGACAGGAAATTGAAGTCCTAAGCTAAAGCGAGGCAAAAGCAGTAGCAGGCAAATCTGGACTCGAGCCGCGGCACAAGGAAGCGGGGCGCGGCACAGAAGACACCCGGCCAAAGGCGAGTAAAGCGTACTCAGTGCGCGGCACGATCCAGTGAGCCGCGGCACGAAGAAATTGAGGACGCCCGTGCATCAGTGAAGGCTCTGTGCCGCGGCACAGTTTAGTGCGCCGCGGCTTTGCTTGGCGGTTTTTGGTTGTCGCGTGAATTAGGGCCGTTTGAAGCCGTTCGACCTACGGATACGGACTCGATTTGGAGGATATGCTGAGCTATAAATAGGGTTTAAGACCCTAATTAATTATCTTTGGATCTTTTATCTTTGGAGCTTAAGCTTGGAGACGGCGGAAGAAGAGGGAAGTCAAGACTTCAAAGGCGGAGGCGGAAGGCAAGAACGGAGGAATCCGAGCTTCATCTGCGTTTGATTTTTATGCTTTCATTTATTTATTCTGTAATTTCAATTATTAGTATGTCGTGCTAAAGCCCTAATCTAGGGTTTTGATGAAACCTATGTTTTGGAATTTCTTGAGATTATCCAATTAATTACCTTTTTGTTGAGTTTTCCCAATTGTGTTTAATGCTTGCAATTATCGGCCAATAGTTGTATTGATTTAATCATTCACTTGAATCGGGAGAGGAGATTTGGTGAGAACTATTGGTGAGGACCGTTTATTCTCGTGAGATAGGAATATACTCATAGGAACTACGTGGCCTTTGGGAGATTTTATGCTTTTCGCCTATTGACGAATTAATTCACCTAGGGATAGAGTGCGTTATTCGCCTTTAGATAAATCTATTGACCTCGGGAGAGGCGGTAGAATATATTAGCAATCTACGCCTTCAATAAATTGGGAAAATTATTTATTACGGATAATCGAGAGTAAATTCGGATAAACCGAGGTGGATTCAGAATCCTAGACTTATTCATCATTTGATTTCTTTTATTCAAGCTATCGTTTTCTATTGTTTAGTCGCTTAGTAATTCTTTTAGTTATTAATTGCAAAAACCCAAATTCGATTGTTCAAATAAAATTGGAATACACAAAAATCGGTAGTTAGAGATTCAGTCCTCGTGGGAACGATACTCTACTTATCACTTTATTACTTGTAAACGATGGCGTGCACTTGCGTGTAAGAAATATCGCAACAAACGATGCTAGGGAACACGAAGCTTCAAAGGAATCCGGCGATATCTTCTTCTCATACGGAAGTGCAAATAAAGTTTTAACCTAGAAACCCTAGCCCCTTTTTATAGGCGAAGGCAGGGGCTTCTGGGCAAATAAGCAAAGTCTCGAGGGTCGAAGCGCAAAGGTCAGGAAAGACCGACTTTATTGCCGCCCTCGAGTCCCACGTGCGTGTTGTTTCGAGGGCACGCCAGAGGATAAGTCTGACAAACTGTCAGACTCCCCCAACAGGAGCGTGCCACGTGCCCCAATGACGTCTCAAGTCAACTTTCGCCTCCTGCTCTTTTCAACGATCGAGTAGGTCATCCGAATTCAAAATCGAAATCCGCTCGAGAAGACGATAGCCTATTCCATAAAGTGATGAGTCGCTCTTAGTCCATTCAAGCTATCGCCAGTGGAACCACCTCACCCCACGTCTTTAACATCGGAGCGAGCTGGGGGGAAATTGTTGTGCGGCGATTAATACGCCTCGAAAGAGGCGATCGCCTCAACCGCGATCGGCTGCCAAGAAGAATCAACAGCCCGTCAACGGGCACAAAGGCCGGTCGGCCAAAGTTAAGTGTCAAAATAAACCAAAGCAGTCTTACCAAACGAAGATGTCAGATCGAGATCAAGTACCGAGCGATCGACGTCCAGGGCGATCGTCATTAGGTACCTAGTGATCGTCTCTAGTGCCCGACCAAGGACGACCGTCTTATGCCGCATGTAAATCCGACCTCCGTCAAGTCTACGAAGACTGAATATCGGGAAAAAGTCCCACGTGCAAACTAGAAAATGGCGCAGCAGGAGAAGGCTTTTTGACTCCAGGCCATCACCAGCTGTTAGTGACAAGTACAGCCTCTCACCTACCGACAGACCCGCAAAAGGCGCCCTAGGTGGGATCTCACAGGACTGTGTCTCGGGGCACGTCTCGGTTTCTCATTGGTTCACACAGTTGACATCCTGTAGCAGCCGCAGACTTTAAGGAAACCGACCCACGTGCTGGGACGATCGCCCCGGTCGCCCTTAATGGCGTGTCAGAAGCATTAAATGAGCATTTAATGCAGGAAAGGCGATCGCCCATTTGGGATTAAGACATCCCAACTACCTCCTCTTCTATAATTCCAGCATTTGGGAGGGAGAGTTGAATTCCCCTCAAGAGAAATCCCAGAGATAAGAAAGACGTTCGGCAGAAACGAACACTCACTATATTTAATCTTTGTAACAAGGACTCATAGAGCATTAACTCTGGTTCTTCCGGCAATCATCAGCTCTTAAGCAGCTAAACCTCTAGGGTTATTACACTCATTGTATTCGCACAAAACATTAATAGTTGTACTCCAAAGTAATATTATTATTAATAATATCTCGCGAGAGCATTCAAACCCGGGATTAACAACCCCGGCAAATCTTGTGTTATTTTCATTCCATCGCTCGTGCTCTTGCATTTTGTTTGTTACTCACCCATATCCGTATCCAGCAAATCATTCCAAATAATATTTGGGGTAACAACATACTCATTCACTTAAAGAAATGTTAAACATTCAAAAATCCTCCGGAGATAAAACGGGTCTAGGCTTTAACTTATTTGAAGCATCAACAAGAGGGATGAAACAAATTAAATTTGTGAAATCTCTGGGAAATCAGCCTACTACTGACGGTTCCCAAAAAGAGGTAGACGGTTCTGTATATGTCAAGGACCGTCCCGTATCTACAGGACCGTCTGACACAAAGTCAGCAGAAGACAAACCAATTTCTTCGTCAAAATCTATTTTGGGTCATGCACCAAAACATCTAACTATGAACAATATTAAGGTACCTATTGCTAGTTTAAATGAAGTCAAACGTTTTTATAAACCAACTTTAAACCCGGAGTAGAATTTTATAAACCTGTAGCTAGGCCAAAAACTCCATTTGGAAGAGTAAACTTTTCTCAAAAACATCAACCTAGGAGAATAAACTCTTCCCAATCTAAGTCTAAAACCCCTCAACCAAGAACTAACTTTAGAAGAGAAAGTCATCCAAACAACGCTCCCATAACTTAGAATAATTTTCAACAAGGTTACTTACCTTGGGGAATTTGTCTTCTATTTCAACATCCCCACCCAATGCAACAAATGCAAGGGATGTCTTATCATAATCTCCACCTATTGGTTAATGCTTAGATAATGTAGCGTATATAGTCTCTAGTATAATATAACATTAACATTACGTCTAGATATGTATGTGACTTTTAATATTTAGAATAATTATATT
This sequence comes from Orobanche coerulescens, assembly GCA_033398695.1. Lineage (NCBI taxonomy): Eukaryota > Viridiplantae > Streptophyta > Magnoliopsida > Lamiales > Orobanchaceae > Orobanche > Orobanche coerulescens. Next base: position 53,446 of record JAWKAU010000109.1, on the reverse strand, counting down.
CACGGAAACATAGCTCACATATAATGAAGAAAGTGTGTCCGTAGATGAAGATATAAAGCAACATTATAACGGCAAGTAGACTCGATAGTTATATAGTATAAACCTATTAAAAAGGGTAAATGTATCATCTGATACAAAAGAGATGATATATACTTAGAATGGTATTCTAAGAGAGTTAGTATAGAAACTATTGTCTATTTTGACTCTAACCAATCGAGAGAGCATGTGGATTGAGAAAATGATTAATGCGTAACATTTATTATCTCCACGATCGAAGTTGTTTAAGAAAAAACGCAGGAAAGGCATGAAATAAATCACTATGGATGATACAAACTCTAAATGACTTTGATATCCAGCACAACATCTCGAAAATGAAGACACTATTGGCCTAAGCTCAACTCTACTCTTCCAAATCTCATCTCTTGAAATATTCTCTTCTATTCTTCCAAGCCTTAACTCTACTCCAACACTTATTTCCTTCGTCTATACATCGTGACATCTTAATCTCTTCATCCGAAGTATTTTAAGCTCTGTTAATTGGCAAAATTCAATTAAAAAGTCACTTCCACAAAATGCAATTTTAAAACTGTCAAGTCCAAATTACCTTCACTGGAGACGGTCCCGTATATATGGACGGTCCTTAGGACGGTCCCACATATATCTGGGACCGTCGTTAATCAAAAACACATATTCACCCAGTCTTTTTTATTTTTCCAAAACCAAAACCCAAACAACCCCTGTGCGATGAACTACAACAAAAACACACACAAATCCTTCAATTCACCATAAAAATCTATTTAAAGGTACAACAATCAAGGATTATCAACTCTAACATCACACACATCATAAATTGCAAGTAATTTCATCAATTTCTTTACAAATTCATGTATAGGGTTCAATTGAACATCAAACCAAAAATTGGGGATTTTCAATTTTTCGTGTAAATCTTTACAATTAAGACTAGGATTAAGCAATGTATAACTATTATGCTTCCCATAGAAGTACGATTTGCTTGATTAAGTATGTTTGGACAATTTTCAAAATGCATGATAATCCCCAATTCGTTTTCTTAAAAAATTTCACGTTTAGGAACATCATAAAAACATATTTATGCATTGTTAATACATTCCAAAAATGTTTTCTCATGCATCATGAACTCATAACCATTAGTCGAATTATGTAACTAATATATTTTTCGACATGGTTTATTGAGCTAAGTTAAATTAAGGAGGGTTTGGTTTATCCCATAGGTTTAATTTATTAGAGTCGAGATAATCGTAACTCCACATTTTGTTACACTAGTCAGGATAGCCCGTGCGATGCACACGGGCTTTATAAAAGTTGTTAAAGTGTAATTTTTTGTATTTTTTGCGTGATTTTATATTTAAGTTGTGATTAAAATACTTTATTGAGTTGCATATGGGTTGTATATAAGTTTTTATTGCGTAATATTTGGGACGTATGCTGTATAAAAGTTGTGAGAGTGTAGTATTTGGCTTTTATTTTCGTTATTTTATATTTAAGTTTTAAAATATAAGTGTAAGTTGTAAGCTATTTTTTTTTAAAGTTTAGGCTGTTAATATTGTAAGGTTATCAAGTTGATGCCTTATGGATTAATAAAGTGAATAAGCCCAAACTAATACTCATAAGCTGAAAAAAAAGTCAAATTCAATCAATTAAAACAATATTGTCTCAGGCATTTCATCGAACACATAATATGCAGCAATAAAAAGTGCATATTTCATATAACATTGCACGCACTGATACCTGATGTAATTTCATCTTCTAATATCAATACCCTCTGCACATTCTACACATAAAAATCATTACTACACATACAAATTCGAAAAAAAAAACTCATGGAAAACCTCGTAAGCGCATTAAGAACAACAACAATACCACGATTTGGATGATCATTGTATTGTTAAAGTAAGATTTGGATTTGAATCTGATAAAATTAATTCGTGTTTGTGGAAATGTTTTAATTTGTTTATAGTTAGTTAGTTTATGATATTTGTTGATTTAGAGATGTTATTGTGCATTTATCAGTCAAAAGAGGAACACTTTTATAATAGTGTTTAGGATGATGATGATGATGTTGTATTTACAGTCAAAAGATGAACACTTTTATTGTGATTCAATCTAATCAGTAATTATATTTGTTGCAGGTTAAAGAATATTGTGGTATAGTTGATTTATTGGTGAAGACGTTATGCGGGTTATATGGGTGAGTATTAAAATCCTATTTTGAGTTCTTTGTTAATGGAAGTTGATTTATTGAATCTCCTGTACGTATACTTTTGAACAGCTCCATCTTTAAGTGTCACGTTTCCAAGAACCTGCAACATTTGAATGCTCATATAGTTGTAATGAGTTTAGTAAGAGTAGTTTAAATTCAAATGTAAGTGTAATTTCTGTCATGTAAGTATTATCTATATTATGATTGTGTATTTAGAGTTGTAGAAAGTGAGATGGACTTTACATCAGCAATGAATAAAGAAGTTTTAAAATTGTCAAAAGTAATAAATACTTGTTTGGGTAGCATTCATTATTTGATAAGATATATACTACAACTTACTAATTTAGATAGTGAAAGTTTCCTTAAAAACAATATTTCTTGTCCGCTCTTTGAATTCACTGTCTTCATCTTCCGTCATTAGTATTTTCAGTCCGTCAGGGCTTGTGACTCTAGAAAGTGCGACATATAGTTGCCCATGGCTGAACACAGTGTTGGGTAAGTAGACTCCGACATACTTAAGTGACTGGCCTTGGCTCTTGTTTATGGTCATCGCATAGCATGGTTTCACAGGGAACTGTCTACGTTTCATTATGAATGGCCATTTTGACTGCGTGGATGTCATTGTGATCCTAGGTATAAGAACAGTATCTCCTATATGTGACCCAGTTAGGATTTTAGCTCGAATAACAAACTGGCCAAGACCAATAATGATTAGCCTGGTTCCATTGCATAAACCTTGGCCTGGGTTAATATTTCGCAAAAGCATTATCGGTAGCTCCTTTTTTAAGCATAGAGAATGTGGTGGCATTCCTTGGAAATTTAAGGAATTCAAGAACTCAATGGGATATAGGTGGTCTTGATCTAGTGTATCAGTTGAGGCCTTACATACTTTATCTGCACTATTGTACATTACAGAAACGCCTGCTATCTTTTTGAACATATGTTCATTTATTGCATCAGCGTCTTCATTTTTTGGAGTCAGTATGGCCCTTTCTTTTAGATACGCATCTTCATTCTGACTTGTTGTAAAGTCAGGGAATGTTTCTGTGACAATTTGCTGAATTGGAGAATCCCCTGATTTTATAAGGAAATTATGCGGAATATGAATCCAGGATGGGCTCATCCTCTCCTTCTTTAATTTTGGCTTCCAAATTCCCATCGCCCACATCCAATACCCATTTATTGAATTCTTGTTTTCGAGTGTCAATGGTACCGTTTTCTGTATACTCATTTACTCGCATACTGCATGTAAGAGTAAAAACATTGCAAGCTTTCCATAGCTCTGATCGGTTTATGCAGGCTTGGATAACTTCTGATCTTTTATCTTTTGGGATTACTGGTAGAATTTGTCGAAAGTCACCACCCAATAACATTGTCATTCCTCCAAAGATGCGTTCTCGGTTTTCTGGATTCTCATACCCCAATATATCCCTCAATGTCTTGTCCAAGGCTTCAAATGCGTATCGCTGAGTCATGGGCGCTTCATCCCATATTATCAACATGGCCTGTTTCATTAATTCTGCCAAGTGTGTGTTTTGTTTGATACCACATGTACTATTGTCCATTAACTCCAATGGAATCACAAATCTGCTATGAGCTGTCCTCCCTCCCGATAGTAGTAAAGAAGCAATTCCTGTTTGAATTATAAAGGTTGAACAACTTAAGAGGTGTTTAAGAAGTGTAATATTGCTGTAATGAATAAACACATATGATATGATGTACCTGAAGATGCAACTGCAAGAACTATCATTCTTTCTGATCTTAGTTTTGAAATTATGGTCTTGTATAAAAATGTCTTTCCACTCCCTCCGGGCCTATAAACAAAGTAAAACCCTCCTTTTTAGCTGTATACAGACTCGATAACTCTTTGGTAGATCAGATGTTGGTCGTTGTTTAGCATCGAATAAAGCTGTTCATGTTCAACCTTGCTTGTTTTCATATCAAAGTCCAATGCTTCTCTAATCAAACGATTGTCCATGTTTGTTAGTAGCTTCTGGTTTGGTCTTGTAAGTTCTGCAAATTCAGCTAAAGATCTTCCAAATCTGTGTAACAGTTCCTCTATCTCCACCAAACAATAGATTTGAATCTGTTCATTTGTAAGCTCTAATTCTGGGTACCTGAAGTGTTTTCTTTTTTTGTGTAGAATATCTTCTGATAAAGCTTCCCAGTTTTCTTCCCATAATTGTCGTGGCCTACTTACTTCACAAAACAGCAATATTGTAACAAATAAGTCCCTCAATTGAGGTGCTAATGCCCAAAATCTTGCTTCTGATATAAGGTTGGTCCATTCCTTGTCATCATTGAGCAAACCATATGCAAAACACACTTCCTTAAATGTCCGATACGTTATCTTGTTAACCGTCATGAGGTGTTTAAAGGATTCAGGACCTTTGGCTATAGTCAGTGTCAATCTGAGATAGTAACGTTCCCCTGATGCAGGATTGGAATAAACCATTTGTAATATCCGCAATTTCGAATTTCGGTAATTTTCTTTTTTCGGAGGAAGTTCGTTTTGACAACTCTATCATGACCGTTTCGTCATTCCGAGAATGATTAATTCTGCACTTTTTGTCATCCGAGTTCATTTCGGTGTCGTTTTGTTGAGTTCTGTGTCCTTAATCGACTTTTTCACGTGGGAGTTCGACTTTGTAAAGTCACCATTAATTCTTGGAAACTCCAAAAATTCTGAATCTCTGCAACATTATATAGCATCAAGTTAGATTTCCAATGGTTCAAACGGTGAGTCAATCGGAGTCCAGACGAGGGAGTTATGGTCTAAATAGCTAAGACTATATGATGTGCCTTTTTCGTGTTGGAGTGGGCTGTACCGTGTGCCGCGGCACACTTCAGCTGCCGCGGCACTAAGCTGATTCTGGCGTTTTTGGCCCTGGGCGCGGCACACTCATCCTGTGCCGCGGCACACGGGCTTTTTCTGCGTTTTTAGCAGATTTTCGAGGAGAAAACTTCATTTTTCTCCTCTCTTATTCCTCCTTCCATCTAGGGCGATTTGTGGGCGATTTTTGGGCGATTTGAGTGCTCCCAAACTTGTAGAGATCATCCACCTCAAGTCTTGTTGTAGATTTTCGACCTCTACTTGAATCCTTCATCCAAATCAAGGTATTTTGGCTTGAACCCTTGTTTTTGTAGATTTGGGGATTTTCCCTTTTGATTTCGATTCCAATCCGTTTTTGATCAATTAATTGTTGTATAAACGTTGTTTTGAACTTGTTCTATGAATTGGATACTTGTATCTTTGGTTCGTTCGACCCGAGGGGTGATTTCTTTGTTCTTGAAGGGTCTTGAACATTTAATGTTCGATTAAATGTTCGAATGAGTTCCCTTTGATAGTTTGTTGGGATTTCCGTTGTTTTCGGCCTTGATTCTCATCGTAATCATGTTTTATTATTCCTTACGGAGGATTATAGGTGTTCGATGATTCCGATGTTGAATTCCGTTGGTGATTGATGATTCATGTGGTGTTTTCCTGTAGTAATTTCGGTGCTATCGCGTTCTAGATAGTGTTCGGGAATTTGAGGGCTACCCGGCCGTATCCGTTCATTTTTCCATTGCTCGTGGTATCGAGGCAAGTATCTTGCCCATACGTTTCATGTTTCATAGGCATAATTGTTGATAAATGATTTTTATACGAAATCCAAATGTTTAATGAACGTAAAAAGGGATCGGTATGTTCTCGATAAATGTTATCTTTCAACGATAATTCGTATACTTCGTGAATATGTGTTATCGGAATATGTGTGTTGGTTTTGTATGTTGAAAGATAATATGATCACTTCGAGTGAGTTTGATAGACCGTAATCCTTTGCTGGGGATTACGTATTGTTATTATGTACTTGTTCGGTAAGAACGTAATGTGTGTGATATTAGTTGTTACTCCTTGAAAGGAGTTTGTGATGATTAATGTTGTTTGGCTTGATAAGTGATTATTGTTGTGTGCTTGATGTATGTGATGTGCCTCCGGGTAGGATTGTTAAATCTCCGGGATCATTACTTGCTAGTATGGGTCGGGCGTGACCGTAGAGTTATCCAATCCGGGTATGTCTTGCGGGGACTCCGAGGTTCGTGGATTGTTTGCCCGATGCCGAGATAACTTGTGGGGTTATCATCGGGTATGTCTTGCGGGGACTCCGAGGTTCGTGGCTTGTTAGCGCGATGCCGGGATAACTTATGGTTGTGGTTTGATTATGTACGTATATGTGCTTGTAGTCACGTGACTGCGGTTACGGTGACATGTGATTTGATATAGTTTCCCTGTGGGTTATTCACTCGGGTTTGTTCTACGGGAGTATCTGATGTCCGTGGCTTGCTAGCACGGGACGCGAATAATCTGTGGAAACAGGTTGTTATGGTATGATCGGGTCGTGGACCCCATTTGTTGTTATCGAATTTACGTTTTGGGAAAATGACTTTTGGGCTGTGTCCCTAAATGTTTTTTTAAAGGTTTGAGAATTCTTACAATCCCAAATGTTTTCAAAACTCCCGAGATCGTAATATGTTTTCACAAGATGTATATCGGGTTTACCCCTATCTTTCGATTTAACCATTTTGATTAAGTGATTTACCTCGGGAAGTATGTTTATGATTAACATGTTCCGTGGAGTATGATATGTATGGCTCGTTTTCGTATTTTATACTTGCACTAGCAAAACAGTGGAGTTTTGCTAACCCCAGTATTCGGGGTGGATGTCTGTGTGCATTCAGGTTTTGGAGCAGAGCACAGGGTCGGCATGAAGGATGATGAAAGATGAACGATACTAATCACACGAGGACCCATTGATGTCGTATTGGTTTTGTTGTATTTTATTTCCGCTGCAGTATTTTTCCCCGTTGTACGGGAGCATTTTGTATTCAACCCCTGCGTGGGCATGTAATGTGTTAGAGTTGTATGTTTTTATTGAAAGGCCAAATCGGTCTACTGAGTCTTTTTAGCCTTAAAGGCATTGTCGAGCTGTTCGATTGTTGTTACCAGCCTGGTAGATCCTTGAGGAAAGGTTCTACGGAGTTTAATATCCCTGAGCGGATTGGGGGTATTACATAAATGGTATCAGAGCTTAGGTTGTGGAAACCTAGGCTGTCGGGTCAGTGGTGTCTATTGAGTTATTGTCTCGTCGGATTTTATCTGACTGAGTCGTGTCGCGACGCGTCGTTTGAGTTGGTTTGTTGTGATTAGTATCGTGGGGCGATCATCATCTTCGTGCGACCTGTGGATGTAAGTCTCCCTTCTTTGTATTGTGCCTCGTGTGACACGAGCTATTTTTTTGATTATGAGTTAATTGACGGAATCCTCTTATGGATTTTGATTTCGTGATACGTGATTATTTAACTCCCATTTTTCGTTCATATGAGGAGTAGTGTTGCTGTCTTGTGCATGTTTGACTTTATTTCTTTTATCCGCTGCGTGAGTTCTTCTGTAATGGCTTTCGGTATTTTACCGACTGAGTTTTATTTTGAAAACCGATTCCCTTAACCGAGTTTGTGGCATTATGGCCTTGATCGTTTTGGCGAAATTCTTATGACGGTATTTAGTATTTTCTAAATGACTTTTGTAAGTTTTTGAAATAATACCGTCATCAGCCTTTTTGGCATTTTTGTAAATAGTTTTTAGCCTGGTGGGTTCCGGCGCGGGGCCCAAGGCATGTAATATTCCCGGGTGAACCGGGGGTGTAATATTTCCGTGTAATTACCTGAAATTTTTGGGCATTCTAGCCCATTGAATTATTTTTGAAAACCTTGAGTATCTTAGAAAATTAAAATTCGAGACGTACTTTTAAAATGAATTATTTTCTCGTGGTACGTCCAAGGTGCCACAATATATTTCAAAATTCTTCTAACTCGAGGACCAAAATATTTTGAGATATTTTCAAATGTTTTATAAACACTTTTACTTAGACCCGAGGGTCGGATATTCTGAAAGTTTTTCACTAAGAGAAGTTGTCCTCATTTTTGTTCAAACGCAAGACGATTTTCAAAGTCTCGATAACAATGTTTGCACTACTTTTTGTAAAGTGATACTCAAGATCAACCGGTGTTTTTCTAAATTATTTTCAAGAGGTGGTTTTCATTTTTTTTAAAACCTATCAATTCCCGTTTGCGTTTGGGAATGTATGTATGATGTTTGTATTGTCGTTATGGTGTTTGCTCCCGAGTATGATCGAATTGGTGGCATGAACGTCGAGGCGTTGCCACGCATTTGTTGTACTAGCCCTCTGTGAGAGGTGTGAACTGGTATTTACTGTTTGTCTCCTCGTGGTGATTTGCGTGTTGTCGCACGGGTGTGGTATTGAAGCTTGAGTTTGTACGTTTGTGTACATGTGTGATTGTTTCATGATGGTTGTAATTATGTCTTTGGTTATCGTTCGGGCCGTTGAGGTCGCGAGCGATACCATCGTTCTTTGTAGTGTTTGTGTGTGTATTACTTTACGATGGTAATCGTTGTATATGATATGTATTATGATTCCTTGTTGTCTTTGAGTTGGCATCTCCGCTATGTTGTTTTGCGACGTTATGCCCCATTGTATCTAGCATTTGTATTTTCGGTATGCCGAGCCGAGGCGTTTCAACCGTGATGTGCCGGGCATGCACGTGTAAATTTGTCCTTCTCGTCGGTAACACATTTCAAGTGTGGACTCGAGGACACCGAATTGATTTTGTGAATTGGCTACCGAGACTTTCGAGTTCGCGCTTGACACGATCATCGGAATCGGCTTTGAGAGGCCTTTGAAAGATGTTTTCGGTTGCTTGTTGTGTTCTCACATTGATTTCGATGTTGTTAGTATCGGGGACGACACATCTATAAGAAGAGGTCGAATATAATACCCGTATTATTTTGGCTTCGCATTTCCTCTTTCTCAATTCTATCGACTCGCTCGTGTTCGTTGATACTTTACAGACATTACGTATTCCGGTTTCATCGTTCGAACGAGCTGTGATCTTGTTTTGGGTCGATCTGGTTATCGATGTGACTTTTTCGAGTTCGGTTCGATTCTTGTGAACCTTGTTCGGAAGTAACACCCTTTGGTTCTACTAGCTCTTCTATTCGATGTGGATCGGATTTTGAATTTCTGTATTTTCGACTCCGTCGACTCATTTATGTTCGTTGACATTTCTGAACTTTCCCTATCCCTTACTTTTGTTGATCGAACGAGTGTGGTATTGTTTTGGAATAACTCGTTTGTCGCTGTGACTTTTCAATTGCTATTCCCTATCCTGTGGATCTTATGGGAATGCATTCCTTGTAGTTCTCACCAGATCATCCTGGGAGTTGTTGTTTGAGTTTTATTATCCTTCGTGTTTCGGACATGATTGTTCGATTTTTGTTGTCTCGATCGTTTGTTTGTTCGGTTTTTGTTCTCGTTTTGTGATTATTGAACGTTCAGACTCCTTCGTGATTCCCTTAAGTTCGGGAAATTAGTCTCGTTTTCGATCTTCCAACCCTTGGGCGGTGGAATTCTGTATTAGTTCAGCGATTGGCTCGCGTTTCGATTGATGTACCGTTGGGTTGGTCAATCATACTGACTTTCGTTCGTTGTCTTTATGTGATTGTTCGGATAATTGACTCGACTATATTATCCATTTGATGACGCTTGTCATTGGTTGGTTTTATTATATCCCTAACGGCGACGTTGTGTTGGTCGTCGTGGAGCGTGTTTTCACGCCGTATGTCTCTTTGCGTTTCTTGCAGCGTTTCGCCGTTGGGTGCGAGTTTCTATTTTTGTGTATCTCGTCGAGTTTTCCTGGCGGGTATATTGCTCCCCCCTACTTGTTTTAAGTTTCGGGACGAAACTTCTTTTAAGGAGGGTAGAATGTAATATCCGCAATTTCGAATTTCGGTAATTTTCTTTTTTCGGAGGAAGTTCGTTTTGACAACTCTATCATGACCGTTTCGTCATTCCGAGAATGATTAATTCTGCACTTTTTGTCATCCGAGTTCGTTTCGGTGTCGTTTTGTTGAGTTCCGTGTCCTTAATCGACTTTTTCACGTGGGAGTTCGACTTTGTAAAGTCACCATTAATTCTTTGAAACTCCAAAAATTCTGAATCTTTGCAACATTATAGAGCATCAAGTTAGCTTTCCAGTGGTTCAAACGGTGAGTCAATCGGAGTCCGGACGAGGGAGTTATGGTCGAAATAGCTAAGACTATACGATGTGCCTTTTTCGTGTTGGAGTGGGCTGTACCGTGTGCCGCGGCACACTTCAGCTGTGCCGCGGCACTAAGCCGATTCCTGGGCGTTTTTTTCTCATCCTGTGCCGCGGCACACGGGCTTTTTCTGCGTTTTTTAGCAGATTTTCGAGGAGAAAACTTCATTTTTCTCCTCTTTTCTTCCTCCTTCCATCTAGGGCGATTTGTGGGCGATTTTTGGGCGATTTGAGTGCTCCCAAACTTGTAGAGATCATCCACCTCAAGTCTTGTTGTAGATTTTCGACCTCTACTTGAATCCTTCATCCAAATCAAGGTATTTTGGCTTGAACCCTTGTTTTTGTAGATTTGGGGATTTTCCTTTTTGATTTTGATTCCAATCCGTTTTTGATCAATTAATTGTTGTATAAACGTTGTTTTGAACTTGTTCTACGGATTGGATACTTGTATCTTTGGTTCGTTCGATCCGAGGGGTGATTTCTTTGTTCTTGAAGGGTCTTGAACATTTAATGTTCGATTAAATGTTCGAATGAGTTCCCTTTGATAGTTTGTTGGGATTTCCGTTGTTTTCGGCCTTGATTCTCGTCGTAATCATGTTTTATTATTCCTTACGGAGGATTATAGGTGTTCGATGATTCCGATGTTGAATTCCGTTGGTGATTGATGATTCATGTGGTGTTTTCCCGTAGTAATTTCGGTGCTATCGCGTTCTAGATAGTGTTCGGGAATTTGAGGGCTACCCGGCCGTATCCGTTCATTTTTCCATTGCTCGTGGTATCGAGGCAAGTATCTTGCCCATATTTTTCATGTTTCATAGGCATAATTGTTGATAAATGATTTTTATATGAAATCCAAATGTTTAATGAACGTAAAAAGGGATCGGTATGTTCTCGATAAATGTTGTCTTTCAACGATAATTCGTATACTTCGTGAATATGTGTTCTCGGAATATGTGTGTTGGTTTTGTATGTTGAAAGATAATATGATCACTTCGAGTGAGTTTAATAGACCGTAATCCTTTGTTGGGGATTACGTATTGTTATTATGTACTTGTTCGGTAAGAACGTAATGTGTGTGATATTAGTTGTTACTCCTTGAAAGGAGTTTGTGATGCTTAATGTTGTTTGGCTTGATAAGTGATTATTGTTGTGTGCTTGATGTATGTGATGTGCCTCCGGGTAGGATTGTTAAATCTCCGGGATCCATACTTGCTAGTATGGGTCGGGCGTGACCGTAGAGTTATCCAATCCGGGTATGTCTTGCGGGGACTCCGAGGTTCATGGATTGTTAGCCCGATGCCGAGATAACTTGTGGGGTTATCATCGGGTATGTCTTGCGGGGACTCCGAGGTTCGTGGCTTGTTAGCGCGATGCCGGGATAACTTATGGTTGTGGTTTGATTATGTACGTATATGTGCTTGTAGTCACTTGACTGCGGTTACGGTGACATGTGATTTGATATAGTTTCCCTGTGGGTTATTCACTCGGGTTTGTTCTACGGGAGCATCTGATGTCCGTGGCTTGCTAGCACGGGACGCGAATAATCTGTGGAAACAGGTTGTTATGGTATGATCGGGTCGTGGATCCCATTTGTTGTTATCGAATTTACGTTTTGGGAAAATGACTTTTGGGCTGTGTCCCTAAATGTTTTTTTAAAGGTTTGAGAATTCTTACAATTCCAAATGTTTTCAAAACTCCCGAGATCGTAAAATGTTTTCACAAGATGTATATCGGGTTTACCCCTATCTTTCGATTTAACCATTTTGATTAAGTGATTTACCTCGGGAAGTATGTTTATGATTAACATGTTCCGTGGAGTATGATATGTATGGCTTGTTTTCGTATTTTATACTTGCACTCGCAAAACAGTGGAGTTTTGCTAACCCCCGAGTATTTAGGGGGTGGATGTCTGTATTGCATTCAGGTTTTGGAGCAGAGCACAGGGTCGGCATGAAGGATGATGAAAGATGAACGATACTAATCACACGAGGACCCATTGATGTCGTATTGGTTTAGTTGTATTTTATTTCCGCTGCAGTATTTTTCCCCATTGTATGGGAGCATTTTTTATTCGACCCCTGCGTGGGCATGTAATGTGTTAGAGTTGTATGTTTTTGTTGAAAGGCCAAATCGGTCTACTGAGTCTTTTTAGCCTTAAAGGCATTGTCGAGCTGTTCGATTGTTGTTACCAGCCTGGTAGATCCTTGAGGAAAGGTTCTACGGCGTGTAATATCCCTGAGCGGATTTGGGGTGTTACACCATTCGGCCTGTGGATTTTTTTTGTTTTCTAAGTTTCCAAATCCTTTCTTTTTCATGCCATACATACTTTTGCGGAATTTGAGAATAAGTTAAACCCCGAGCTTCTGGTTCACGTTTGTTTAGCTCAAACCACTCCGTAAACATAATTATGTTGATGCCTTCCTTTTGAAGCAGTGCTGGTAAACTTTCAGAATCACGCAGCGTTATTGCATTTTGGTTGGGTAGGTGGTAATTTAACTGCATGACTGATGGGTAGGCGTAATTTATGTCGAAAGAAAAAAGTCTCCATACTGCTTCACATGGGGCTAAGTAGCGACAATTCAAGAAGTTCTTGATTTCATCAACTTCAAAAACCTTTGTAGGAGCTGATGCATCACATTTTGTAATGTTTTCTTCGATGACAATGGTAGCTCGATCAGGCCCTTTATTTAAGTATTTAAATAAGTACTTAATTGCCCTTGATCTATTGCACCATTCTACATTTATGTGCACCTGGTACTTAAGCAGAAGATATCGATTATAAGGAACGACACATCTGTTATTGAAAGTGAACTTACCCTTTACAAAATTGACTTTATTATATCTCCGGCGGTAAACAGGGTAGCCATCCCCATCAATTGTTGTTTCTGGATAAAATGATTTAGGGAAATGTTTTGAACATTTTCCTTCTATGGTGCATGGGGCGTACTTTGCATCCTTCCCGCATGGTCCATGCAACATGTATTCAGTAACAACTTTGTATCCATCCGGATCATTTGTTGGGCATGGAATCTATGCTGAAATTAGATCATCTATTTCAGCGCCTGTCTTACACTTGGCGTATTCCTCAAGCCACAGTAAAATATGTGCATGAGCAAGCCACGTTTTTGGAATTCAATAACATAGACAACTGAAACGAAATATTTGAAATTTATTAGATACAAATCAGAATGGTTTAATGGAAAAGTCTTATTGACTCTTAGATATGGGCGGTATTACCTGCACAACTATCGCCAAAAATTTGTTTTTTTGTAAGATCATCCAACAACTCAGTTAATTTTATTTTAAATAGCCGCGTGCCAACTTCCGGGTGATCGTGTGCTTTCTGGCCAGGTATATCAGCAAGCATGTCTCCAATTTCAGGCCATTTGGGATTGGAAGTGAACGTGATGAACAGATCTGGATTTCCATATTGTCTACATAGAGCCATGGCATCTTGGTAATTCTGCATCATATACCATGGGCTTCCTACAAAGCTTGAGGGTAAAACTATTCTTTTTCCAATCATGTCGCACAAGATCTCCTCTTGTAACAGCATCAAACACATTATGGTAAAGATCCACACGTAGGTTGTCTTGATTGTTTCTCGTCCATTTAAGCCGTTGTTCTTCAATAGCTGTGTATGCATCGACCAAAAATTGCTGGAATAGCCGGCCTCCTCTCAGCAAGTAGTACCCTGGTTTTTCCTTTGCTGAATTATGTACGCGTAATACTCCTTCATTGTAATGAATCCACGTATAGTTTGTCATCCACCTGTATTGTTATGAAAAGGTATGCTATCATGAAATCCATCTTCTCCATATGGAAATAGTAAAGGCTATTGGAGTGCCATGTAAGATGGATGCAATTCTGATATCCTTTGCTTGCCCGTGTCTTTATAGTTGACAATGATATCTCGTGAAGGGATGCCCTAACCAAAATCATTTGTAATTAGCGCAGCTATTTTAGACACAGTTGGTGTGTTGTACTGTCGTGCACTTCTTCTATTACTAATAAGCCGCAGCTGTAAGTTTGGCGTATCATGTGAAGCACACCAATCTCTTGCCATGTGAAATGCCTTTGTAACTGCACTTGTCTCATTTATCATTGAAATGAGGCTCCTCACTATTGTTTCATCAACCTGGTTTTCTGTTTCTTTATCGATAAAAGTAGACATGCGATTGTTAGGTTCATTCTGTGTGTCAAAAAAGTAAAGCTCGACAAACTTTGGTTGTTCTCCTTGCGCTGGAAGCAGGGACACAATAAGATGATAGTTTTGACCATTTATTCTAAATGTATATGGCCCGCGTCCTTTATTGATTGAGTTATCTATTTTTGCTCCAAAAGATGTAAAGCAAAACATACTATTGTATATTCTAATTTGATCTCTAAATTTTGTTGCAGAAGAATCACTATAATCAAGAAGCTTGTTTAACAGCGGTGGTGCTTCATTGAATTTGGAGAGCAGGACTTTACCACTTTGACAACAAAGGGAGAATGTTGGATTTAAAGGCTTGTAAGCCTTCGTAGTTCTTTCTTCATACCACATAGTTGCTGCACAGTTAGAACATGTATATGATGGTGGCCCAATATTATGGTAAGAAACAGCAACCCTTTGTTTAAATAAGAGTAAAAATGATAAGTGAGGTGCTTAATTACTTTTTAATTAGTGTAGTTTCAATTATATTGAGTAAAATTCATGGAAAAGATACCTCTATATGTGAACCCTATGCTTTTATTGTTTTTTTTAGGCATACGTCTCTTGACTTGGTCTGATATAATATCTGATTTTGGCCACTTGTAATTCGATGTAGAACCTGAAAATTTATGTTTTACATTTAGCAGAATTGTCAAGTAATTATATGACACATGCTCTGGAAATTTACCTTTAGATCTTCTGGCAGTTTTTTAGGCATGTTGGAAACAGAAAGTGGTCGTTTTTCTTTAGTATTTTCCCTGTTCTTTCCTCCAATTGTTGGTATTTCTAGACAAATTCTTAAAAAGTTTAGCACAGGTGAATTGATGATTCATTGTATAAAAATATATATGTGTTTCAGTTTACCTGATTCCTGCGCTGTTAATTATGTTATTTTGAGACCACAGTAACTCTCGATTTTTCCATCTGATCTGATATTTGTATGTGAATGAATCGTTATAGAGTTGTGTATTATGTTTGAGAGTGATGGAATGTGTCTGCTTCATGAATGAATTTGGAACTGAAATAAAACGATAATCCTAATTACATGAATAATTTAAATATATAGTTTCATTTAAATTGATGCTTGTTGGTGTTGTACATGGAATTAATGAATATATCAATATATAGAGAGATATAGAATTAAGAAGATCAATATGTTGCCTTTTGGGATTTTGTGATGTAAATGTTATATTTATTGATTGTTAATATGAAAGATGTTTTAGATTTTGGAAGATGCTAGTAGGCTTTTGGTATTTTGTGATGTGAATGTTACATTTATTAATTGTTAATATGAAAGATGTCAGTTGTCGTAAAGTATTATTGTTATGCTCAAAGTTTGTTTTACTTAGGGACATGATTGTTAGTTTGTTGGATGAAGTGATATTTGGAATATGCTAGGAGTTATTTTAATTTTTTGTAAAGTAGTATTGATATGATAACAGGTAGATTTATTTAGAGTTGTGATTGTTACTTTTTTGGATGAAGCAGGTTATTGTTCTGTTTTTTACATGATTACGGATTTCTATTCATTCAGTAGATTTTTTCTTGACTTTTCAATATAATACACTCATAAGTGTTGGCATTTAATTTTTCAATTGTATATAGATAGTAAGATAGAAAGATGGTATTATTGAATCTGTGATCATTACACAATCACTAACAACCTTTGATTGATTAATATCTAAAATTGTAAAATTGAACATTCATAATTTAGTTTATAATAATCTGTTAAAATTCAAAAACTTGAATATCAATTTCCTCCTAATCTTCGCTTTCATTATCACCATCATAATCACCATCCATCTCTTTAGAGTCTGAAATATTGCTTGGATATATAACCTGCAATGGAGCAGCTTCAATTGTTGTTGTTGGGCCGTAGTTCATGTTTTTACTCTTTTTGTATCTAGCTTTGAAGTTTCTCCGTCTCAACTTTTTAGTGGTTGGTGAAAGTTTGTAATTAGGATTTTCTTGTACTCGCCTCATTTCTTCTTTCAACCTTGTTATGATTACTTTCGTGTAATCATCAACCGTTGCACCTCCATTTTCTTCGTATAATGCAAGTGAATTTTATCAATAACATAAAACATAAACATAAAATGTTAGCTTCACTTGAATTCTGACCTGGAGAGTGGTAATTAATAAATCTAAGCTTCTTAGCTTACGATATGGCCACCGCTTAAAACCCTTATCTCTACAGAACTGTTTTAAAACAGTTAAACCAGCATTTAGTTGTTTGGAAGCTTCAACTATTGGTAGATGAAAATACTGAGCAATCACTGTGTTGCTCAGTTTCGTGATATTAGATTCAATTGTTGTTACTGTGTTGCTCAGTTCCGCGATATTAGATTCAATTGTTGTTGTTGAGCCGAAATTCATGTTTTTACCTCTGTTGTGTCTGGCTTTGAAGTTTCTTTGTCTCAACTGTTTTGTGGTTGGAGAAAGATTGTAATCAGGATTCTCTTGTACTCTCCTCCTTTCTTCTTTCAACCTTGTTATGATTACTTTTGTGTAATCATCAACTGTTGCACCTCCATTTTCAGCCTATAATGCAAGTGAATTTTGTCAATAACATTGGATGTTATAAGATCAGTTATTTATATATGAATTTAAACTTTGTTCTTGCGAAAATGATATCCTTGCATTATACATAACATTGATAAAACATAAACATAAAATGTTAGCTTGACTTGAATTCTGACCTGGAGAGTGCTAATTAATAAATCTAAGCTGCTCAGCTTACGATATGGCCAACGCTGAAAACCCATATCTCTACAGAACTGTTTTAAAACAGTTAAACCAACATTTAGTTCTTTGGAAGCTTCAGCTATTGGTAGATGAAAATACTGAGCAATCACCGATTTGCTCAATTCCATGATATTTGAATGTGGATATTGGATGTGTTTGTTGATAAACAACTGAATGTGTATTCATAGAGTTTAGAATGTGTCCTTTTAAAGCCTTATTAAGCTATTGATATTTCCTTGAGTTACAAAAAAATCTTATAACTTTCATTTAGCCATAAAGTATATTTATGAGATATTAATAAGTTTTTATGGCTATTGACATGCTTATGCTTCTTGTATTGATGTTTAAATCTGTAGCATTACATACATATATTTAGACCATTATATTTAGGTAAATAAACATATAAGAGTCCACCGGAACTAACTAATTATTAATATAGTAACTTGTAATTTGGTCATTTAGTAGAACACTAACCACATATTTGTATAACTATAAAAGATTGGAATTTAGAACAAACAACTGATAAGAAAAGATATTATTCATTAAATTAAACACAAACTGAAAGATAAATTATTTGATGAATAAGGCATAAACTCACAGATATGTAACAATATCTATGATTCATCTTATTATTATTTTTTTAACAATCTATTTGTTGAGTTCTTCAATCTTCTTGTTCTTTATCATGCTTCATTACAGGGATGATCTCTGCATTACATATTTTGATTGGAAATTGTGAGCATTTCATTTTGAATGGCCATCTATTCATGGTTAATGTGAATGTAATTCTTGGAATTACAACCGTGTCTCCTAAATTTGATCCAGTGATGATTTCTGCCTTAATAATAAATCGTCCAAACTACTTGATAATTAGGTGGGTTCCAATGCACAAACCTTTACTTGGATCCACGTTTCTAATGAGCACAACTCGTAGGTTTTTTTTTAGCCTCAGGATGTGAGGAGGCATATGTTGATTACATGTAAGATGTGACATAGTGATGGGGTGTATTGTTTGGAGGATATGAGCTTGTTATTTATATAATGGCATAGAATGGTTAAAAAACTGAAGTATTTATTTTTGAGAAAATGAAAAGCACATGCTATTATAGCAGTAATTTATTAGTTTTCAGTTATCCTTGTGACTGTTGATAGTACTTATTTATAACTGTTAAAATCTTGGACTGTTGATAGTACTAATTTATAAGTGTAAAAAATTAGAAACATTTTCTGGCATCAAATTTGTCAATTTAAAATAATGCAATAAGTGCTGGTATGTAGATTTTATTATGTAACAAAAGTGTTAAAGTCTTGAATTGTTGATAGTACTAATTTATAAGTGTAAAAAACTTGGAAATATTTGCTGGCATCAAATTTGTCAATTTGAAATAGAAGTTTATTATCAAGTTTAATCAAGCAGTTTAAATTATTCATATTCAGTTATGCGGTTAGGTTACCAGCGTTACTCCATAACTTATTAATGTAGTATAAATAAGTGCTGGTATGTAGATTTTATTATGTAACAAATCAAGTAATAATAAATTATTGTGTTATTCAGTCATGCTTATGACTATTGATAGTACCAATTTATAAGTTTGAGAATCTTGGATAATGATGGATCTGTTATAAAATTTGTAAATTTAAAATAGAAGTTTAATATGAAGTTTAGCCAAGTTGTGTAAATCATTTGTAGAAATTGAATAATGTTATTCTACATTTGTTGAGTCTGAACATGGGAACAAAGACAATCCATTGAAAATATAAAACTGATAAGTAACGATAACTATTGTCTTAAGGTACGAAACTTCATGATCCTATTAACTATTAGGATCAACTTTATTACATTTTTCCCAACTATTTATTCATTGTGTGCTTGACTCATCAGGTACTGTATCATTTATGATGCTTTCAATCACTTGAGTGCTTCATATCTATTCCTCGTCCGACGACGCAACAACCAACCTAAGTAAACAATGTAAGAAATTGACATGTTAAGATTTTAAACAATATCAATGCAATGAGATAATTAATATTGGATACATACTTCTGTTTTAGCTTCTTTTTTTCTGATCCTCCAACTTTGACTTTTATTTGTTTCTCATCATCGGTGTCTGAATCCTCAGCAACAAACCTATAATAATAAGACAATAAGTAAGAATGTAATATATAGTGCAATAACAAATTAAATAACTGAAATCCAGACCTTTTTTTCTTCATTCCTTCCTCTATTTCAGTATCGGAATCAGCAATGTCATTCCTTAAATAAAACAATTTTAATTGTCATATAAGCGATTGTATTTAAAAGTGTTTCCAGATGTGAATCAATGAAGTATCGATCGCCTTTTTGGACTTTTGTTCAAGAGACTTTATGGAGTAGGGACAGATACGTCATTTGATGATTTCTTTAACATATGCTTCTTAGAAGCGACATCTTGCCCTGCTTTCTCTTCATCTATTTCAAAGAATCGATTGATCAACATCAACTGATAATTTCTTTAACTTTCGTTTCTTAGAAGCAGAATGTTGGTCCGCTTTCACTTCTTCAATTTCAGTATCGGATTGCTCAACATCATCCCTTAAATAATACAACCATAAATGACGTAAGCAGTTGTATTTTAAACTTTTTCAACATATGTATGTAGGAATCATTGTCAAATCATTGACTAACCCATTTTTGTTTTTTTCATCGGATGGGTCCAACTGAGTTGTTTCAGAATCATCAATTTGCTCAACTGTGCTAGAATTCTTACATTCATCAGCACTCTGGTCTGTAATAATTGCCGAACACGTGAAACTCTCATAGTTTTCATGCTCATAGTATGTGTTTTTATCTCCATATTGTGGGTTGTGCCTACAATATCAGTTATGGCACACAGCAATACAGCGTGATTTTCTGAATCCTGCAAAGGAAGATAAGGTTAGGGGACATTATTGCAACACTCTTTAATATTATTAATTTACCTCATCCTCTGTCCCAAAAAGTGACGATGCTGGATGTTTAACCAATTCTGTGGCAGTCTCTTCAAACAGAACAACTACAGTCCGTTCCGTCTCATCAGATACACCAAGTTCAAGCCTGTACCTGCACAACCAATATTACAAACCAAATGTGATTGATTGATACTGTTGTTAGGTCAACATTTTTAAAAACAAATCAATAATGGTTGCAATGATAGAGGAAGACCTTATAAGTGGATAATCATAAGTTGTGTTACACCCATCACACCAGAATTTTCCATCCTGCCTGGTGAGGCCTTTTTTACATGTTCCACCTCCACACGATGGATAGTTCCATCCCTTTCTAGTTATGACATTGTCTATCCTCACCTTACAGATGAATGTGGAACTCTGAAAAAGAAACGCGACATCATTATGTACCAATGGTCTGTAATTACACTAACAAAACATTTGAGAAGAAGATGAGTACATCATTTTCCCTGTTTCTTGCCCACATCAGCACATTCTCAAGGGTACCAGGCTTTGGTACAGAGTGATCAACAGATACAATATCCTTCCTTTGGTTCACACTACTGCAAGTAACATGAATGGTAATGGATAAAAGATCCAAGTATTATAAAATGCATGTAAGATGTAACTTTGATTACCTAGCGCCTCCTTTAAAACGTTTCAGGGCTAGGATGTCATCGTCATCCAGAATCATGGAGGAGGAAGTGCTCGACAAATAAAGCCTGTCTGAAAGGTAAACACACAAACCAAGTTAATTGTAAAGTCTAGCATTAACTGAAGTTAGAATCACGGCACACAGCCCAGTATGCTTGGTTTTCTTTTCTATCAATACTTGGCTTAGGCCCCCCATAGGGTAACCCTAATTGACTGGCCACTGTTTAACCAAACACAAACACAACAATTTCATTAGCATTATATGGTTTTTTGTAACAACAATAGCAAAGAATACGTACCTTTGGTTTGCAAGATAGCAATCAAGATTCCGAGAACCTGTTTTCTGGTAGTTGGTCCTACCAACATTGGTGACGTAACCAATAACATCTGGAAAGTGGTACTAAATTACAACTCTACTTATAATACGGAAAAAATCTGAAAATATTTAAGAAATACGTCCTTACCAATGAGGAATTTATTGTCAGTGGGTTGAAGGTTCTAAAAAGCTACCAATTCAAAAGGATGTCTGACAAAACCATCCGGCTTGAATGCAGCTTTCCTCATAGTAGTTGAGCCATCAAATTCAATCATCCACGCAGAGTCCTTCAAAACCCGGTACTCATCCTTATTTGCAATGACAGTAAAGTCTTTGATTGAATAAATCATGCCATCTTTTAACTTGTCCACAAAATTATGGGAAACGCTAGCCTTTGAAGTACAATGCATGATATTACCCTGAAGGAACAAAAAATAAAAATTTTAGTGAATAAAGTACATGACCACTAAGAATGTTTATGGTTTTTTCTTTTATATAAAAGCTGTATTTGTAATTGTAAGTATTTGCTCAACTTGCAGAGTCACCAACACCTAATTACCTTCCAATCATAGACAATGAAATTCGTACTTATATAACGGCCGGTTCTAGCATTCACATCCCATCTCTTACAGATCATGACAACTATGGTTCCCGAGACACCCATCTCCAATGCATCAAGAAAAAGCTGGCGGTTTGCCTGGGTCGCATTCTGTGAAGGTATGATGTTGGTTTGATTTGCCTGGCTGGTCCTGTTTGCCATTACGAATTCAGATTAACCTATGCAGTTATGTATGAGCAAATTTGAGGTGTATGAATCTCCAGAAATACACATGAAATTTATAGATGTCACTTACTTTCTGGGTTGGTGTTGTAACTGATGAATAAAATAGTATTAATGGATATCTTTCATATTATTTTTGGCCATGTTTATGTACCATAATTGCACAATTATTTGAAATAAATATGCGACCTCCTTGAGCTACCTGGAATGAATATGCCTGCAATCAATACGCGAGCTTCTTGAGTTGCCTAGAATGAATATGCATTTGTGTAGAAATCACATGTGAAAGCTCTATATAGCAAAATCAATTCATGAAGCATTTATTGACATCACTTTGCATTTATAAGACAACTTAAGCTTTTAGTATATAAGATTTAAACACACTATACAACATCATTAAACATTTTACTAACAATGTAATATTTCTTTATCGGTGATAATGCCTAAACCAACCGGAATTGATCACACCTACACCCGTAAATACATTCCAAAAGTTTCTCACTTATTCAATCCTCCCTTATCACATAACTATGCTTATATTGAAAACCGATGTATTCATGAAGGTCTGATAGTCACTAACGATTATTCCGACATGAATTATCTTAGTGTAATGTTCGGAAGTATCGGGTTTGACCGTCTTTAAAAATTAACGAGTACATCATTCCTCGTTTCATTCTCGATTTCTATAGTCAATATAGACTAAACTAAGATTCCTCGGGGGAATTGTTGGTTCAGTTTGTTATCCGAAACAAGTTCATCTCTTATCCTCTATCCAAATTCGGTTCTTATTCTGGGCATTCCCACTCATGGACATTGCTCATTCACCAATGAATGGTCTCTTGACGCTTTGCCAAGAAGCACTCCTACAGGTGGCTTATATGCCATCACTCCTCCTACTCCTAATGAAATAAAAGCATAAATCCAAAATGAACGTCTTGAGCCTCTCACCCGCACTCATAGGTCTGAAACCGTGATTGTCGAAGAAAACCAAATCTTAACAAATGAGATGGTTGACAGCATAAAAACTTGGGTCGAAATCATTCGAGAGAATGCCTTCTGTCTTGGAGGAAACCGGAATCATCTTCCGGCATGCCTCTATCATATGTTTTATTGTATTGCAACTTCAACGCCATACAATCTTGCATTCTTCATTGCACAACAAATGGAGTTCGTTAAGAATACTCCTAAATTGATTCTGCCTTATGGCATGCTTTTAACCCATCTTTATCATCATGTCACGGATGATTTTCCCTCCTTAGTCTCGGAAGACTATGTATACTATGAGCGTGTCATGCTTCCTCTTGCTCCTCACTATGAATGCAAGACTAGGAAGGACTTTGGAACCAAAAGAAATCTCTTCCCTAGGTCCTCCTCTCTGTAGGAGTAATTTTTGAAATATAGGCATTTTCGGAGTCGACTGGACTCCGGGCCACGGTACAAACCCTCCGGGCCGTGGCACTATGCCTAAAAGTCATTTTTTCTCACCTTGCACAGCCGGGCCGCGGCACAAGACTACCGAGTTGCGGCCCCCAGAATCATCTCTGAAGTGCCGGGCCACTGTACTCTGGGCCGCGGCCCCTGCCGATCACCCCCTGCCGGGCCCCGCCAAACACCCCCTGTCAATTCCTGCCGAAGCACCTGGGGCCGCGGCACATCCCTGCCGAGCCGCGGCCCCCGTCATTTTGCCTGACATATGCCGACCCGTCTGTACTCGGGGCCGCGGCACCCCGCCGTCCGGGCCGCGGCCCCTGCTCGATCACCTGGGCAGTTTTGTGCTGTGTGTCGCGGCACACTTGGCCCGGGCCGTGGCACACGGGTTCAACCCCCTTTGGGTTCCCTTTTTATCTTCATTTCATACGGGATATTCAATATTATCACACACACATTTGAGAGCAAGCAAGAGACAGATAGAGAGAGAAACAAGAAAGAAAAATACAATTCTTCAATTTCCCGGAGATTTATCGGTCGGATCGTCGTGATCTTTTGACAAGAGCTTGGTAGCTATTGGGCAAATCTTTTCACCAGTGTAGATCGAGATTTTGAGTCCGGAAGTTTGGGTATTTCATTAGTTTTTTTGTAAGCTATTTACGGTGTTTTCTTTTCTCGATCTTGTTGTTATTGTGTATTCCAAATACTTGAAGAACATTTATTACCAAGTATTTGATGATTGGTGTATACCCCTAGTTTGTATTAGGGACGATTATATATTTTGTGTGTATTAGTGATTGTGGATTTAAGCGGCTTCGGTCCCGTGGTTTTTACTCTCGTCTTGAGGGGATTTCCACGCTAAAATTGTGTCTCGTTATTTATCGCTTTCGAATATCATTTGTATTATTTTTATCGAGTTGTAATTATTGCTCTACTCATCGGTAACCAGAAAGTTACGATTGAAGAGTGGGAATTTGTCAAACAAGGTTCCGCTTTATTCGTTGTGACGTGACGTTAGTCGTTGATTTTCCCAACAAAGTGGTATCGGAGCCACGGGATTTGTTGTTTCGTGGTTATTTGTTATCTCAATTGTAAGATGGAAGCCAACACGAGTAGAATGGTTAACTTGAATGGTTCGAACTACCACGTATGGAAGGGGAAGATGGAAGACCTTCTATACGTGAAGGATTATTATTTACCGGTTTTTAGCAAAGATAAACTGGAAGGCAAGTCCGACGCGGAGTGGACTATTTTGCATCGCCAAGTTTGCGGATATATTCGACAATGGGTTGATGACAACGTTTTGAACCATATTAGTGGAGAGAAGGATGCTCGAGAGTTATGGCACAAGCTCGAGCAATTGTATGCTCGGAAGACGGGGAATAATAAGTTATTCCTCATTAAACAAATGATGAATTTGAAGTTTTGAGGTGGGACTCCTCTATCGGATCATTTAAATGCATTCCAAGGCATAATTAATCAACTTTCCGGAATGGGAATTAAATTCGAAGAGGAGGTGCAAGTTTTGTGGTTGTTAGGCACATTGCCGGACTCTTGGGAGACGTTTTGAACGTTGTTGTCTAACTCTGCCCCCGATGGAGTCATTTCGATGGAATTAGCTAAAGGGAACATGTTGAATGAGGAGGTCCGAAGAAAAGCACAAGGATCTTCGTCACAGTAGGATGTTCTAGTTACCGAAAGATGGGCGAGAGGTCAAAGTAGAGGTCCGAGTAATGGAATGGCGCTATTGTCGAAGAAGGAGGTGTTGTCCGGGGTTCACAAGGTACACCTTAAAAGATGCTCTCATTATCTAGCCGGGAAGCAAAGGAGAGTTACTTTTAAGAGTCATACTCCTTCACGGAAAGAAAATGTGCTTGATCTTGTTCATTCCGATGTTTGTGGTCCTATGAAGACTAGGACGCTCGGTGGTTGCCGATATTTTGTCACATTCATCGACGATCACTCTAGGAAAGTGTGGACATACACCTTGAAGACCAAAGATCAAGTGTTAGACACTTTCAAGCAATTTCATGCCTCGGTGGAAAGAGAGACCGGGAAGAAGCTAAAGTGTATCCGGACGGACAATGGTGGAGAGTACACCAGACACTTTGATGAATATTGCCAAGAACAAGGAATCCGACATCAAAAGACGCCCCCGAAGACTCCGCAACTCAATGGATTGGCGGAGAGAATGAACCGGACTTTGGTCGAGAGAGCTCGATGTTTACTCTCACATGCTGGATTGCCAAAGTCATTTTGGGGAGAAGCTTTGAACACGGCGGTTCACGTAATTAATTTGACGCCATGTGTTCCCTTGAAATTTGATGTGCCGGATAAGGTGTGGAGCGGTAAAGAAATATCATACTGCCACTTAAGGGTTTCGGATGTAAGGTTTTTGTTCACATTCCGAATGTTGTTCACATTCCGAATGATGAGAGGTCCAACTTGACTCCAAGACGAAGCCATGTATTTTTATTGGTTACGGGCTTGATGAATTCGGGTATAGATTATATGACCCGGTGACAAAAAGGCTTGTTCGGTCGAGAGACGTTATTTTTGTAGAAGATCAAACGATGAAAGATGTTGAGAATGGAGAGTCGGCTCCACAACACGACTATGATCTTATTGATTTGGACCCCGTTCCTCCATAAAATGTTGAGACACCCGTTGGAGATGACGTCCAAAATAATGAACAACATGATGACAGTGAGAACGATGAATTGAGGCAAGATGACACCGATGGAGCTCATCCCGAGCTACCCGTGACGAACATGCCATCTTTTGTTCTACATAGGAGGTAGACGAGGGGCCGTCATCCCTCCTCTCGTTATTCCGCCGATGAGTATGTCTTACTCACCGACGAGGGAGAGCCCGAATATTTTGTGGAGGCTGTGGAGGATGAAAAGAATAAAGAGTGGATGGATGCCATGCAAGACGAGATGAGTTCCTTGCATGAGAATAACACGTACGAGTTGGTAAAGTTGCCGAAAGGCAAGATAGCTTTGAGGAACAAGTGGGTGTATAGAGTGAAGTCAGAGGAGCACACTTTGTTGCCCCGATACAAAGCTGGACTCGTGGTGAAGGGATTTAGTCAAAAGAAGGGAATTGACTTTGACGAGATTTTTTCTCCGGTTGTGAAGATATGATCGATCCGATTGGTCCTTGGTATTGCGGCTAGCCTTGAGGTTGAGCACACTACACCATATATGGGTTTCAGCAACACCTGAAAAACTGTGTTCAAAAGTCCAAAAAGTGTTGCTGAAGGTAGAAAAACAAGCTATGGCTACACTTTGACCAAATTCGAAAGTGTTACAAAAACGGCCGCAACCATAGGGGTCTAAGGTAACACTTTTCTTTTTTTTGGTAACATGTTAAAAAAGTGTAGCAATAGACCCCTATGCCAACACTTTTATTGTCTGTGGCTACACTAGATTTTGTGTTGCTGTAGACTTAAGGCCACATTTTTATATATTTAGTGACACAGAGATTTGTGTAGCCGTAGACCTATGCCAACACTCATGAGGTCTAATGTAACATTAAATTGTGAAACACTTTAACATCTTTACCAACAACTTTAATACTATGGCTACACTTATATATGACCAGTTCTAACTTTTGCCAACACACTTTTAATCTTTGCCAACACAATTTTTATATTTTTCCAATAGAAAGAATTATAAATTATAGTCTATGGCTACATTTTTGCAGGTTTTTACCAACATTTTTCATGCTAAAAAGCAAAATTTTATATTGGAAAATAAATATTACCGTAAAACAGTCAATACCATTAAAACAATGTCAACCACAACAACATCCAAAATACATGTCTGCTAATATTCAATCCATAATAGCTAAGAACAAGTTACAATCGCAATCCACAAATATAACAAAACTACTTGAGTCACTTAGCTAGCATAATATAAAATGATGAGATCAGTCAAGGAGTGACATTGTCACCGCCATAGGACTCCTCGACTGATTTCTGAGAGTCATCAATCTTTAAGTTCAAATCTGGATTTTTCTCGGCCAACATTTTCATCATTTATCGAACTTTTTGGTCAAGTTTTTCATCCATCTCTTCTTGAAGTTGAGCCCTGATCTTAGCAGTTAGGTCCGCCACATACTGATCAGGAACTTGAACGGATGGTGATGCTGAAGACTTTGATTTTGGTTGCTCTGTAATATACTCTTCTTGACTATATATATACACTCACTGGTAAGAAGAATGAGGCTATGTCACATTATGTTAAGAAGGAGATAGTTGAATTTCACAAGGAAGAGATGATAAACTGCAAAATCAATGTTAAATCTTTTCTGCATAAGGTAGCATAGACTCCCTCGGCATTTACATAAGGTGGAATAAACTGCTTAGTATACCGAAGAATACATAGTACTCAAAACTTACAGGCAATATGAATGGGTAAAAAGAAAACTGAAATCAAACCACGATAACCAAGTTGAGCAGCTAGAACAAGTGTTGGTCCCCAAAATATTCACATATGTTCTTACTTGAACATTTATCAAGTGTTGGTCCCCAAAATTTCCTTCTCCAACCACTGTTTTCTGAACCTTATAAGAAACATTACATAGATTTTAATAGATAAGATCAACACATAAACTATTGACTTGGGTAATGTAAGTAGTGTCATACTGATTATTAAGAGATTTAAGCGACGGAGTACCGGTGCACAGAGGGAGGGCAGAGGTGTTGTACTAGGGCAGAATGTGAAAAGTCTGTAACATTATCCCATTGAAAGCATCTCAAGAGTAATACCCACCACCATCATCTTGCCTATAGACGCGTCCAAGCAATGCGCAACGATGAGTCAAGAGTGTGACCCTAAAAGATAAGAAAAGAAAATATTTGAACAATGCTTGTTATTTACCGCGAAAAGGACGGATAATAGTTTCTTCTTGTTGGAGCCGTATCAAACACAATGCGCCTAAATTTACTATACTCTTGTGACTCCACAAATTCTATGACCTGCAACATAACTATTAAGTTACTATTTGACTTAAACTAAAGTTTTAGTATAAATCCGAAGTTCTTAACAAAGTAATATATCGCACACGCCTTTGAAATCGCAATAGCTTCATCTAGACCAGAGGAGGAGTGTCCAACAACTCTCCAAGCTTGAGTTCTCCCAACCGCTCATTGCAAAACCGTCATAAGACGAAGCAAAATCTTGTAAGTGTATTAAGCATGAAATGCGGAATGGACGTCATTGTTCGAGTAAACACACCTATCACGAAAGAGCAACTCAAGGAAAAGCCGAGGAATATAACGGACTCGGGGCAAAGCAATATGATTATGAATGACCACGATGACAAATACCTTTCCTCACCTGGTCAACAAGTGTTCCGAGGCCCAAACTGTCCATAAAGCCTTTAACACCTTCACCATCTAGACTTTTCGAACGGAAGTCTTCCCTCACTTTCTCGGGGTTTACCTTTGATGAACAAACATAATGCATTGTCACCAAAGACTAAAAAGTTAAAATAAATAACATCATATCAAATAATGGAATACCTCAAGCGCATAGAGAGGAGAATCCACACCTTGTACAGAACAAAGGCCCCTCCTGGTCAAATCCTAGGGGAAAACAAATAGATATGGTTACACATATTATACATCTCCAAGAATTACCTTTTATTTAGATTTAAATCGAATATCACATGAATAAGACATTACTTGATCAAAAGAATCGCTTAACGAGTGAGCAGTCGGTAGAAATCACAAGAGTGGGGTGACCATGGTTTGCAAATTTTACAAAGAAGTGGTCTTTGCCGCATGACATGTTTTCCCGACACCTCCTTTTCCACCTAACATGTAATATTTCCTTTGTGACCGGAAACCATTTTATCGAATCCAAAGAACTGTTTCCAATGCAGTGGCAACAGATCTCACTGAAAAAAACAATAGGTATAATTTTTCTTATCATTATGCTCTAGTTTCAAGAATTAAGACAAGCTGTAGATTAGGATGGAATATAGCATCCAGAGCCGTCATGAGGTTAACTTTGTCATGTCGGTACGTGAAATTCCATTGCAATTTTGTACTATTTACTCACTTAAGGTGCAGTTTATGATGATTGATGATGGCCCTTCTTCAAATTCTTTAATCTTATCAGAGCATGATCCATATCATGTAATAAGGAAACATAATCACAAGCCTTGTAGCTCAAGTGATATAAGCTCACCCTTTTGTAAGCGTGCTGATCATAGCCCGAATATTGAATTTTACAATTAGTTTAAGATTTACTACCCTTCCCTCCTACCACTCTCCAACTAATTAAAACACAATGACGTAAATGTTATACTCGGGTCCAAAGCAAGGCGAGGACGCTCCCACCATGTATAAAACTAAAATGTTATAAGAGGCGATGATGCCCACACCATGTTTAGAATGAACTGATCTTCTACCCGAAAGTAGGAAATCCTGAGACTATATAGGGTTGGGTCTGCATGGTTGAGTAGAGCTTAAATTAAATGATTTGATAAGTACTATCCATACCAACAATAATTTTTTCTTGCGTCCATCTTATTGAAACTTCACAGTGAAGCGTGTTTGACTCGGGATAGATTTGGCACAGAGATTTCATAGGGAGCGTGTGGACGAGTATAAAGCCTTCTCCAAAAACACGTATCCATACAACAGTCAGTCAAATAGCGGTGTTACCATAACTATCCTTACATGGGGGTGCTTTGAGACTCAAATGTGTTATATAAAGTCATAATGCCTAACCGTTTTTTTTTTGCATCAGATGAATTAGGACTAAATTCTTTATAATACATCCAAAGCTCCAATCTAAATAAACCCAAAGAATACAAAATTATAAGAGAGCGAACAAAAATCATGAAATCATTACTGTAAAATCATGAAATCATTACTGTATGAACAAAAATGGTCATACAATCTTGCATTGTTAAGACGACTATAAAAGAACTAAAAGTACGCCAAAGTTAACAAGCAAGAAACGAGCAGTAGAACTAAACATTCAACTGAAATATTCCAGAATTCCACAAATAACAATGAGAAAAATAATCAATATACAAGATTCTAAAGTGAAATAATGTGTGTGCAGGAGAGTGTGAGGATAAGTGATGTGCACCTTGAAATGGTGGTCCGAGTGGATGTGGATTGATACGATTGGATAAGGAGCTTAACAAACTTTTGTCGTAATTAGCAGATGAACAATATCGAAACTGAGATTTGAATATTCGATGGAAACGAGACGCCATGGATGGCTATTTTTGTTTCTTGACAGAATATTGTTCGCAAAAACCCAGAAAAATGTTTCGAATGGTGTGAACTCAAGAAAAGGTGGCTTGGTGAGGAGCTTTGAGGAGGGAAAAGCTGGGAAGGGATTTGGTTATTTTTCTCTAGTGTTTTCCTCTAGTGTTTTCCTCTGATAGGCAGCCCTGGAGAAGCAGGCGGATTTGCTGTTCTGATAAGAAGATAGAACGGATAAGCACTTGTGATAGCTGCCGGTTCGGTCAGGCTGGTTCATGAATCCCTTGAACCGGTTCAGATAGGGAGAGGGGAGACCTAAATCAGCGCCGCCATAGTCGAGGGCGGGCTCGTGGGAGCACCATCAGGAGGTCACCGTGAGGTGGAACAAAGATCTTCCGAGAGTGAGCATCGTTCCAGAAAGAAGCGATCCAAATCGGATCCGGGTTTCACCACCCACTCGCTCGGGGGTCCTTCCATGGTGGCGCCACGATGAGGATGAGCGGCTATCACTAGGGATAACAATGCGTCGATTCTAGCCACTCAAATACACAATGAAATCGCGATAAACAGGACCCAAAAACATATAATCGGGATGAACGTCGAGAAAATAAAGAATAAAAATGCCCGGAAATTTAATATATCGCAGACAGTGAATTGAAAAACTAAAAGGTAAAGAAAAAGGAAGAAGCAACTATAAACTAAAGTGTGGTATGGCATTACGCTGCCGCAATGACCGGCCGAGGAGAAACCTAGATTAGGTTGTGTGTGTAAATCGCTCCCGAGTAGAACAAAGGGTTTGCTATAATGGAGAGCGAGTGTTATGAGATTTGTTTTTAGAATCGCACAGACATCGTTAGGAACTTTACTTTTTCTTGTAATGATTAAAATCTGTTTAAAATTTAATACATAACATAAATTATTAATGGTATCTTTTCGTAAAGTATAAATTCTTGATAACAGAAACTTTACTTGTAGTGATATTAAAAAATATAATATACAATATAAATTAATAATGGTAATATTTTACTTGTGTTTTTAAGAGTTAAATGAAAAAATCTGAGGTTGAAAATATTAATTCCCGGTCAAAACACATACACTTCGCTTTTGTAAAAATATTCTGATAAAAAATAAAATTTCACACTGTTAACTTCATTAATTATCAAATTAGTGAAGTCTTTGTATCTTAAAATTCCTAACTAGTTTCTGCTTTTTAGTATGATACCATTTACTGAAGTCTACGTGAGTGTTTTACTTCAGTAAATTGAAAGCGAAATTGTTTTTTTGTTTTTTACTTCACTAATATACATAACTGAAGTAAATTGTACCGAAGTCTGTGATGTTTATTCTACTAGTGCTGTCACGCAATTTAGTAGTTGGGGATTGGGCTTTCCAATCATGAACCGGTTCCTTACTTGTGTAGAAATCATGAGCCGCCATCTCCCTAATCAAAGGAATGATATATTTCTAATGATAACATAATAATTAGCTAGATATGTACATATTACTCCATCTGGTCCAAAATAACTGTTGCTTTTTGACTATTCACATGTTTTAAGAAAGATAATTATTTCTCTAATTTAATGATCAAAGTACCAATATTTCCTCTTATTTAATGCTCATCTCTCTTACATTACTCCCTCCGATTAGGACGATTCATAAAATACCTTAAAAAAATTAGGTCGTTATAGTTGAAAATAATTTATTTGGACTGCCTAAAATATTTTAGCAAGTCCGCCTATTTTTTTTAGTGTCTAGTTACACTTTTTCTAAATAGCAACGGCTACACCAAATTTTGTGTTAGCGTAG
The DNA here is from genome assembly GCA_033398695.1 of Orobanche coerulescens. Classification (NCBI taxonomy): domain Eukaryota; kingdom Viridiplantae; phylum Streptophyta; class Magnoliopsida; order Lamiales; family Orobanchaceae; genus Orobanche; species Orobanche coerulescens. Next base: position 20,930 of record JAWKAU010000109.1, on the reverse strand, counting down.
ATATTCAATTTGGTCTACGGTAACACTAATTTATATCAGTAATAACGTTAGAAAAATGTGTAGCCTTAAATCAAATTTGACCAATTTTAAGGCATCTAAGGCTACACTTTTGCTTGTAACATCAAAAAAAATGTTGTTGAAAGCCATATATGGTGTAGTGGCAAATGGATGTCAAGACGGCTTTTCTTCACGGAGACCTTGACAAAGAAATTTATATGAAGCAACCGGAAGGATTTGAGGTCGAAGGAAAGGAGGATTATGTGTGTAAACTTCGGAAGAGTTTATACGGGTTGAAACAAGCACCAAGGCAATGGTACAAGAAGTTTGAGTCGATTATGAGGGAGCAAGGCTACCGGAAGACGACTCTCGACCATTGCGTATTTTTCAAGAAATTTGGAGATGATGATTTTATCATCTTATTGCTTTATGTGGACGATATGTTGATCGTTGGCAAGAATGCCGAGAGGATTGCCAACTTGAAGGAAGAATTGAATAAGTCTTTTGCCATGAAAGACTTGGGGGCGGCTAAACAAATTCTTGGGATAATAATTACTCGGGATAGAGCAGCCCGAAAATTACACATGTCGCAAGATCAATATATCGAGAATGTAACACCCCCAATCCACTCACGAATATTACACGCCGTAGACCCTCTCCTCGAGGATCTACCAGGCTGATAACTAAAATCAAACATCACCTTTAAGGCTAAAAAGACTCAGTAGACCGACTTGGTCTTTCAATAATAACATACAACTCAATTCCAAACACATACCCACGCAGGGGTCAAAATACAATAAACTCCCGTACAACGGGGAAAAGATACTGCAGCGGAAAAGAAAATACAACTAGACCAATACGACATCATCGGATCCTCGTGTGATTAGTATCGTTCATCTTTCATCATCCTTCGTGCCGACCCTGTGCTATGCTCCAAAACCTGAATGCAAAAATAGAAATCCACCCCCCGAATACTCGGGGGTTAGCAAAACTCCACTGGTTTGCTAGTGCAAGTACAAGTGCAAAAATACGAGCCATACAATTCACATTCCACGAATAACAATAACCAGGAATCCTCAAAAATCCAAAGTAACGAAAAGTACTTCCCGAGGCAAGAGTTTGGGTAAAACATTTCAAAAACCAAAAGATCACAAATCAAGAGAAAACAATTTATTAAACAGTTTAAATTGCCATCGAGAGTTTTAATAGGAAACAATTTAGGATTATCAAATCCTTCTATTTCAAAAATCAACAGGGTCACAGCCCAAAGGTTTTGTTTTCGCAAATAAAACCAACCATAATACACAAGGTTAAAAACCCACATCATGCGTCCTCGACGGACATAAAATACACACGCACCCGTGAAGTTTCACTCGTGAATCCAGGTCGAAGCCAATGGAATTCCCTTTGTGGCCCCATCGAACCCTCCCGAGGTGAGCAAACACATTCACAAAACATACACATCAACCTGTGAAGTTTTTACTCGTGAACCCAGAGTGAAGTCATAGATTCCCCCGATGCCCCGTCGGACCCTCCCGGAGTGAGTAAAATACATTCACTAAACATACACATCAACCTGTGAAGTTTTTACTCGCGAACCCAGAGTGAAGTCATAGATTCCCCCGAGGCCCCGTCGGACCCTCCCGGAGTGAGTAAAATACATTCACTAAACATACACATCAACCTGTGAAGTTTTTACTCGCGAACCCAGAGTGAAGTCATAGATTCCCCCGAGGCCCCGTCGGACCCTCCCGGAGTGAGTAAAATACATTCACCACTCGTGAATTCCGGACTCACCCATTGGAATTCCCGTCGTGGCCCCGTCGAACCAACCCACGGTGAGCGAAGTAATCATGCACAAATAACATATCACATCAAGGATATCCAAACCATTCACCCAGAAGCATCAAACACTTAGCAAAACACCATGTCAAACCACAATGCACCGAAATGAAACAATATACATCCACACGCAACACCAAGTGCATCATCAACACCAAACATATCCACATGAGTCACATACTCGTTCATGAAACACACTAATCACAAAACACACGCGGTTTTGAAAGAGGGTTTTTAACAAGGCTAACAAAATCTTTTGAAAACTCCATTCAAACAAACAAACACACACACCATGACGATCACCAATCATCATATCCACAAAACAAGAATAGTATGGACAAGGTACTTGCCTCGAATAAGAACAACGCGGAGAATCGACCGAAGTAGGTTGGCCCGAACCGACTATGAACCCGCCGACTCCACCGAACGCCAACTCACGTTCATAAACTACGAAGGACAATAACAACGATAAAATAAATTCCATAACACGACTCGAAGCCGTTGAATTCAAAGAACGAATGACGAAAGTTCAAGTGTTTTCCCAAAACGGCCAAGAACACGATTCGTCCCGACAAAACACGAAAACGGAATTCCAAGTCGAAATATGGATATACAATCCATAGAATATGTTTAACAACATCATTTAACCACAATCCATCCAACAAAAACGGATGGAAAACGAGATCGAGGACAAATCCCCCAAAAGTCGATTCGAAGGAAATCAAGAAATATACTTCGATTCGACGAAGAACAATGGATTAAATGATGTTAAACACAAGAATACTACCAAGATTAATCATACCCATCATGAATTAATCAACAACACGGAACGAATCGGACAAAAATGCAAAAACCCCCAAATTCACGAAATTAGGGTTCTAAGGAAGATTACCTAGATTCGCTGGATCAAAGGATGATAACGGATGATTTATTGATGATATGAACTCAAGAACATCATAGATTTGTTGTTAAACAACATGGATTCGCGATCTCTAAGTCTCCAGCCGCGGAAGAGAAAGGTAGGAAATGAAAAACGAGATGAAATGTGACTGCTCTGTCACATTTATACTGGGCCGGACTAGCGCGCGCTAGGCTGCCGAGCTAGCGTGCGCTATCGGCCCAGGCCGCAGTCCAGTGCCCACACTGCCCTACTGACTCAGCCAGGTAGCGTGCGCAGCCTTCCGGCCCTAGCGCGCGCTTCCTGCCGGTCGTAGCGTGCGCAATGCCCGACAGTACCATGCGCTACCTGCCGAGCCTGACCGATTCCAGAACCCCTGGACTCCACTGTCCAGACCCGATAGCGTGCGTTAGGCCAGCCGATAGCGTGCGCTACACATGCCGGTTAGCGCACGCAGCTTTCCGGCCGTAGCGTGCGCTACGCCGGTTCCTGCCGCACCCGTCCGGCCGGTGCCCGCAATCGTCCGGCCAATCCCGCAACCGTCCGGCCAGTGCTCGAACACCAGGGCTCGACGACTCGATTTCCGTAAACGCACGGAACGAACACGACGAAAAATTAGCGGACGACATCAACGACCCGAAATGAAAACATAATGCAATAATTAATTATACGCGACCAAGAAACGGGTCGAGACAACAATTACAGATACGGATACCCGTAACTTTGGGTAAATTACAAAATGGCCCAAAACGCTCGAAAATCACGATACGTGATCAAATAACCAAACCGAAGTTCACAACACGTCTAACAAAGTTAAACGGACTTACGGGAAATTCGAAACAGCAGTTTCGAACGATATTCGCAAGAATCGAACTCAAGTGCGGAAAAGTCGCTAAAAATCACGGAACTCAATAAAACGACACCGAAACGAACTCGGATGTCAAAAAGTGTAGAATCAATCATTCTCAGAATGACGAAACGGTCATGAGCGAGTCGTCAAAACGGACTTCCGCCGAAAAAAGGAAATTACCGGAAATCGATATTACGAGTATTACATTCTACCCTCCTTAAAAGAAGTTTCGTCCCGAAACTTAAAATAAGTTGGGAGAAGCAATATCCCCTGCCAGGAAAACTCGACGAGATACACAAAAACCGAAAACTCGAGCCCGACGGCGAAACGCTGCAATAAACACAAAGAGACATACGGCGTGAAAATTCGCTCCACGGCGACTAACACAACGCCACCAGTAGAGACATAATAAAATCAACAAGTGACAAGCGTCAACAAACAGATAGTACAATCAAGTCGATTATCCGAACAGTCACAAAACACACGTACGAAAAATCAATACGATTGACCAACCCAACGGTTCATCAATCAAAACGCGAGCCAAACGCTGAACAAATACGGAATTCCACCGCCTAAGGGTTGGAAGATCGAAAACGAGACTAATTTCCCGAACTGAAGGGAATTACGAAGGAGCCTGAACGTTCACCAATCACGGAACGAGATCAATAAAAACCGAACAATCAAACGATCGAACCACAACGATCGAGACAACAAAAATCGAAGAATCATGTTCGAATCACGAAGAACAATAAAGTTCAAACAACAACTCCCAGAATGATCTGGTGAGAACAACAAGACATGCATTCCTATAAGATCCACAGGAAAGGGAATAGCGATTGAAAAGTCACAACGACAAACGAGTTATCCCGAAACAATACCACCCTCGTTCGATCAATAACAGCAAGGGATAGGGAAAGTTCAGAAAATGTCAACGAACATAAACGAGTCGGTGAGTCGAAAATACAGAAATTCAAAATCCGATCTACATCGAATAGAAGAGTTAATAGAACCAAATGATGTCACTTCCGAACAAGGTTCACAAGAATCGAACTGAACTCGAAAAAGTCACAGCGATAACTAGATCGACCCACAACAAGATCACAACTCGTTTGGATGATGAAACCGAAATACAGAACAAGTTCAGAAAGTAACAATGAACACGAGCGAGTCGATAGAATGGAGAAAGAGAAAATACCGAGGTCAAAATAGTACGGGTATTACCTCCGACCTCGCCCACGAAATTCACAAAAACGGGAGCAAGGTAACAAGACATTAAACAAACGACACATAACGGAATCATCACCGATGCACACGGTCATACCAAACCAAGCTCTAACAGCTCGCACATGCGCGACAACGCAGAAATCACTACGAGGCGACAATATTCAATACCAACATCCCACCTCTCACAGAGGCTAACACAACAAATGTGTGGAAAACGACTCAACGCTCACACCGCCAATTCGGTCATACTCGGGAGCAAATATCAAAATGACAACGCGAACAACATACATACATACCCAGCCCTCAAACGGGATTGCATAGGTTTTAAAAACGAAAACCTCATTTTGAAAATAATTTAAAAAAAACACCGGTTGATCTTGAGTATCACCTTTCAAAAAAATACAAACGTGAAACATCGTTATCGAGACTTTGAAAATCATCTTGCGTTTGAACAAAAATGAGGACACCTTTCTTTTAGTGAAAAACTTTCAAAAATATTCGACCCTCAGGTCAAAGCAAAGCATTTCCAAAATTACTGGAAAGAAGAAGAAAAAAAATATTTTGGTCCTCAAGGTAGAAGAATTTTGAAACAGATAGTTGCGCTAGTAGGCGCCTTGAAAATACAATCCATTTAAAAGTACGTCTCGAATTTTATTTTCTAAGATACTCAAGGTTTTCAAAGATAATTCAATGGGCTAGAATGCCCAAAAATTTCAGGTAATTACACGGAACATTATAGCACCGTGGGTGCCGCGCCGGAACCCACCGGGATAAAACCATTTACAAAAATGCCAAAAAGGCTGATGACGGTAATATTTCAAAAACTAACAAAATCCATTTACAAAATACTAAATACCGTCATAAGAATTTCGCCAAAATGATCAAGGCCATAATGCCAAAAACTCCGTTAAGGTAATCGGTTTTCGAAATAAAACTCAGTCGGTAAAATACCGAAAGTCATTACAAAAGAACTCACGCAGCGGATAAAAGAAATACAGTTCAACATGCACAATCCAGCAACACTACTCCTCATATGAACGAAATATGAGAGTCAAATAACCACATATCACGAAATTAAAATCCATAAGAGGATTCCGTAACTTAATAAATAATCATAAAAATAGCTCGTGTCACACGAGGCACAACACAAAGAAGGGAGACTTACATTCACAGGTCGCACGAAGATGATGATCGCCCACGATACTAATCACGACCAACAAACTCAAACGACGCGTCGCGACACGACTCAGTCAGACAAAATCCGACGAGACAAAACTCAACAGACACCACTGACCCGACAGCCTAGGTTTCCACAACCTAAGCTCTGATACCATTTATGTAGCACCCCCAATCCACTCAGGGATATTACACGCCGTAGACCCTCTCCTCGAACTAAAATCAAACATCGCCTTTAAGGCTAAAAAGACTCAGTAGACCGACTTGGTCTTTCAATAATAACATACAACTCAATTCCAAACACATACCCACGCAGGGGTCAAAATACAATAAACTCCCATACAACGGGGAAAAGATACTGCAGCGGAAAATAAAATACAACTAGACTAATACAACATCAACGGATCCTCGTGTGATTAGTATCGTTCATCTTTCATCATCCTTCGTGCCGACCCTGTGCTATGCTCCAAAACCTGAATGCAAAAATAGACATCCACCCCCCGAATACTCGGGGGTTAGCAAAACTCCACTGTTTTGCTAGTGCAAGTACAAGTGCAAAAATACGAACCATAAAATTCACATTCCACGAATAACAATAACCAGGAATCCTCAAAAATCCAAAGTAACGAAAAGTACTTCCCGAGGCAAGAGTTTGGGTTAAACATTTCAAAAACCAAAAGATCACAAATCAAGGGAAAACAATTTATAAAACAGTTTAAATTGCCATCGAAAGTTTTAATAGGAAACAAGTTAGGATTATCAAATCCTTCTATTTCAAAAATCAACAGGGTCACAGCCCAAAGGTTTTGTTTTCGCAAATAAAACCAACCATAATACACACGGTTAAAAACCCACATCATGCGTCCTCGATGGACATAAAATACACACACACCCGTGAAGTTTCACTCGTGAATCCAGGTCGAAGCCAATGGAATTCCCTCCGTGGCCCCGTCGAACCCTCCCGAGGTGAGCAAACTGTAACACCCCAAACTAGGCGGATATTACAGTGCCGTGGACCCCCGACTGGGAACCACCAGGCTAATGAAAATGAGTGAATTACGCAGGGTAAATGTAGTACCGAACCACATTACACAATTAATTACTCCGATGAGGAGTTTCATACAACGCACCCAGGATGATACTGAATACAAGTATATTTTATATGGAGATATAATATACAACACTGAGTGAAATGAATATTCAAACGGAATGTCTGCAGCGGAATAAATGAAGGAAACATAAATGACTGAAAAGACTGGGGGCCCCTACTAGTATCACTGGAACTCCTCGCCGACACCGTGCTCTCCCCCTGCTTTAGCCTTTCCATGACCTGAAAAACAATATCCCCTAACGGGGTCAGTTACACAGAACAACAATCCTCAAGAGTTGAAAATACACAATCATGAGTTATCCACAGTTATGAAATATCCTGTCGAAACATACGCAATCAAACATGCTATATGAATCAACTAATGATACGGCTCAAAGGAATGGTGCCACACCACGTCCGGGATGGAAATGTGTCCGTGCACAAGCCACCAACGAGTATCGATCGAATACACGTGTGGTCTTGTACCTAATCAGTCTCACGAAGCCATCAACTCGTGTGCACAGTCCAATGTGAGGTCACCAACCAACACACGACTATAATGTGCCCGACATGAAAATCCTACACATACCAACCAGCACGCCAGTATGACCCGGAATGCCACAATATGACAAAAGTGACAACGAAAATGAATAATGACTCACCAAGATTAAATGATGGCGAAATGAATGTCAGCTTAATGAAATGGTTAGAACCGTCGTTCCTTATGACTGAGGTGATTAATTGACAATGACAAGTTTTGATACGGTTAATACAATGATGAATGAGTTACGATTATGAATGAACAACATCAAAAGGAATGAATATCCTTTTAACCGAGTAAGAATTAATTTACACAATACCGATGAAGAATGTCCGTCCACGAACAACGTCCTAAATGAAATGTCGGTCGCTCGAACAACCTTGAATAACACAATTACCAATAATCCGATCATTACGCAAATCAAAAACGATCATAATCGACTCAAACGTCGATACAACAATATTCGAACTCGAATATATCGAAACCAACTCCAAGATGAGTATTTCAAACCATCAAAACACTTTCAATGATATCAATAATCCCATAGAAATCCACAATTTGAGATTACAACAACGACAATCGGAAATCCCCAAATTAACCGAAGTCAACCCCAAGGGTTCTTGAAATAAATCCCCAAAATAGCCGTTAAATCCGTAAGAATATATTTATCCAAGGTAGATAATCCATATCTAACATATTCCAATAACAATCCAAGCTTACACGAAGAAATCGAAAGGAAAAACCCTAAAATCCGAAATTCTAGATCCAAGAGATTAATACCTTTGATTCGATGATAAGGAGAAGATTATGATGGATGATAAAAGCTCGAAGAGAACTCTACAAAATCGCCCAAATCGCCTAGAACCGACGAGAGAATGAGAATAGATGACAAATGACGAAATTTGGGCTAGACTGTCCAATTTATAGCCACTCCAGGTTAGCGTGCGCTATCCCTTGTGCGTAGCGTGCGCTAACGAGTAATTTGGGTAGTCCAGTACCCACTGTCCGAACACGGTAGCGCGCGCTACGTACCTTTTTGTAGCGTGCGCTACGGCCATACCACTAGCGTGCGTTAAAACCCATTGTTAGCGTGCGCTAACTAATTATCGATGCCCGATCGAGTCCGTAAACCTTCGTCCTCGATTCGATCTCGATAGCGTGCGCTACAACCAACGATTAGCGTGCGCTACTACATCGCTTGCGTACGCTGAAAACCACTCCTAGCATGCGCTAGGAATAAATTTAATTCAGTCCAGTAGCCACTGGACTCAACCTGATCCGACCTTAGCGCGCGCTACACCGACTGCATAGCGTGCGCTACTCCGGATCACTAGCGCGCGCTACTTACCATTCGTAGCGTGCGCTACCTACAATCCTAACTGCAGTCCAGTGCCTTCTGGACTGCCTGCTCAACTACTCTAGCGTGCGCTAGTGTTGAGAGGTGGCGTGCGCTACCAATACTCAATTAGCGCATGCTAAAAAGAGTACGTAGCGGGCGCTACTCCTCACACACAGCACACTAAGAAATGACAATGATGGTAAACACCGCACGATTCTCCAATTAGATTGATGATGAATGACGATTGATACACGATACAATTACTCTGAACGGTGTACACAATGACTGAATATGAGTGACAAATGATCATTAATGAGTGAAATTACTAAGTGACAATTACTGAATGATAAATACTGAATTATAACCGGGTATTACATACACCCCCCCTTAAAAGAGTTTCGTCCCCGAAACTAAGGGTCAAACAATTCGGGATAACTCTCCCGCATACTATCCTCGGTTTCCCAAGTAGCCTCTTCGACTCCGTGTCTAGACCACTGAATTTTTACCAAAGGAATCGTCTTGTTCCTCAACTGTTTGATTCGCCGCTCTAAAACTCGTATAGGACGTTCCTCATATGAATGATCATCGGCGATCTCGATTTCATCGAACTGAAGTACGTGACTCGGGTCGGCAACATACTTCCGCAACTGAGATACGTGAAACACATTATGAATTCGGCTCAATGCCGGAGGTAAAGCCAATCGGTAAGCTAACTCGCCTACTCGATCCAGAATCTCAAACGGTCCAATGAATCTCGGACTCAACTTACCCCTCTTCCCAAAACGGAATATGCCACGACTTGGGGAGACCTTGACCAAAACATGGTCCCCCGCCTCGAACTCTAACGGTCGACGACGATTATCTGCATATGATTTCTGTCGACTCTGAGCGGTCAATAAACGACTCCTGATCAGAGCTACCTTCTCACGGGCGGCTATAAGCATATCGGGCTCGGTGCCGATTGATTCTGATAGGTCATCCCAACACAAGAGAGATCGACAACGACGACCGTACAAGGCCTCGTAAGGTGCCATCTTAATCGAAGCATGCCAACTATTATTATACGTGAACTCGATCAATGGTAGTTGGGCTTCCCAATCGTCTTTCCAATCGAGGACACACGCCCTCAACATGTCCTCTAAGGTCTGAATAGTCCTCTCTGATTGTCCGTCAGACTGAGGATGAAAAGCGGTACTGAGATTAAGCTGAGTTCCCATAGCATGATGAACTGATTTCCAAAAATGAGACACAAATCGTCTGTCACGATCGGAAACGATACTTTTAGGAGTACCGTGCAATCTCACTATCTCCTTGATGAACAACTGGGCCAGTCTCTCGGGACCCCACGTATCCTTGATTTCAAGGAAATGAGCCGATTTAGTTAAGCGGTCCACAATTACCCAGATCGTATTCATGCCACGACGACTCGTTGGCAAACTCGTGATGAAATCCATAGAAATGTCTTCCCACTTTCATTCTGGAATAGGGAGAGGTTTCAGCATGCCTGCCGGCCGCTGATGTTCAATCTTAACTTGTTGACAAGTTAAGCATCTCGAAACAAATTCCGCGACTTCTCGCTTCATATTACTCCACCAGTAGTTTTGTTTCAAGTCCTTGTACATTTTGCTAGACCCCGGATGAACAGAATAAGGGGTAGCATGAGCTTCTTTCAAAATCGAGTTTTTCAACTCGTCATTCGCCAGTACGCATAACCGATTCTTAAAACGCAGAAGTCCATCCTCATGAACCACAAATCCGAGGGCTTTCCCCTGAGTCACATCCTCTCGAATGCGTAAAAAAAATGAGTCCACACCCTGATTCTCCCTGATCGCCTCCTCAAGTGACGATGAAATCTCCAACGTACAAAGTTGCCCTTATACTCGCTGTAACCAGACCTCGATCTCGGGTCTCAGAAATTCCTGCTGAAGTTCCTTCTGAACTGTTAATCGAGCAAGCATCTGCTCCTGAACGGACTTACGACTCAAGGCGTCGGCGACAACGTTCGCCTTGCCCGGGTGGTAAAGGATCTCGATATCATAATCTTTGATTAGTTCCAACCACCGTCTCTGTCGCATATTTAACTCCTTCTGAGTAAATATATACTTTAAACTCTTATGATCGGTGAATATCTGACAGGTAACGCCATAAAGATAATGACGCCAAATCTTCAATGCGAACACCACTGCTGCTAGCTCCAGGTCGTGGGTCGGATAGTTAACCTCGTAAGGTCTCAATTGCCGTGAAGCATAAGCAATAACTTTCCCGTTCTGCATGAGTACACATCCGAGACCCTGTCCGGACGCATCACTATAAACCACAAACCCCTTCGTCCCTTGCGGTAAAGAAAGGATATGTGCTGAAGTTAACCGGCTATTGAGTTCCTCAAAACTCCGTTGACACGCGTCGGACCACGTATATTTCTTATCCTTCCGTAAAAGGTTCGTCATGGGTTGAGCGATTTTAGAAAATCCCTCCACAAATCGCCGATAATAACCCGCTAATCCGAGGAAACTTCGGATTTCCTTAACATTCTTCAGAGGTAGCCAATCTCGAATAGCCTCCGTCTTCTGAGGATCGACACGAACTCCGTCTGATGAAATTACGTGTCCGAGAAACGTCACCTCGGACATCCAGAACTCACATTTGGAAAACTTCCCATAAAGTTGTTCTCGTCTCAACACGTCGAGAACTAGATGAAGGTGAGACTCGTGTTCCTCCCGGTCACGAGAATAAATCAAAATGTCATAAATGAAGACAACCACGAACTGATCCAGATAGTCTATGAAAACCCGATTCATTAATTCCATGAACACCGCAGGTGCATTAGTCAACCCAAACGGCATAACCACAAACTCATAATGACCATAGCGTGTTCGAAACGCCGTCCTTGCGATATCCGACTCTCGAATCCGCAACCGATGATATCCAGATCTTAAGTCGATCTTGGAAACTATTGAAGCTCCGTGAAGTTGATCTAAGAGATCATCAATACGGGGTAAAGGATACTTATTCTTGATCGTCACCCGGTTCAATTACCGGTAATCAATACACAAGCGGAACGAACCATCCTTCTTCTTGACAAATAACACTGGTGCTCCCCACGGGGACGCACTCGGTCGAATATAACCCTTCTCGAACAATTCCTCAAGTTGGTTCTTTAATTCCTGCATTTCGGTCGGGGCCATCCGGTACGGTGCCTTCGATATCGGGGACGTACCAGGCTCCAACTCAATCGTGAATTCCACATCCCTCTGTGGAGGCAAACCAGGTAACTCGTCTGAAAAAACATCGGCATATTCCTTCACTACCGGAATGTCCGTCAACATTATTGATGATTTCTCGATTTTGGTCATATAGCACCAATAACCGACACATCCCTGATTGAGTAATCTTACTGCTTTCATCAAATTAATGACCTTACCAGAACAGCCGGGATTACCTCCCTGAAACACACATTCGACCCCATCGTCTGAAATGATAGTGATCATACGCTTACGGACACTAATGATGGCATCATGACGATCCATCCAATCAATACCCAAGATGACGTCGTCCCTCGGCAAATCTACTATGATTAGGTCCGCTGGCCATACACGACCATGAAGCTGAATCGGACAATTCTGAATCTCATGATTTCCGATAATTCGTCTACCATCAGGTAGACCAATGACATAAGGCTCACAACTAGTAGCACTATCCAGACGTAGTCTACTCAAACATGACTCGGAAATGAATGAATGCGATGCACCAGTATCAAAAAGGGTACACACAGGTTGAGATAGAATATCGAGTGTACCTGAGATCATCCGGGCCTCTGGATCGTCGGTCTTCTTCATCTCATAAATTCGGGGCTTGCCGGCCCCCGAACCGGACGCTCCCGTCTGATAGCTCTTGGCTCCGCCTTTAGCTCCTGTCGTCTTGAACGACGCTGACTTAGTGGCCTGATTCTGCACCGCTGAATGACCTGGGGCCTGAGATGACGCCGAAGTAGGTTTAGAGTCCCTTCGGCAAAAACGGGCCCTATGCCCAGCAATCCCACAGATGTGGCAAGTGACAGTCTGCTTCGGACATTTGGTGCTGAAATGACCCTGTTCTTCACAGTTGAAACAGGTGACATCCGAACTGGCTGCTCGAGACTGAGATTCCGCGGGTTTAGGCGTCATCGGAGGATGCCCAGAAAAGGTAGAGCCCGCACGTGGTTTCTTGAAAGTTGCCTGACTCCCGTCAGACTGATTACGGTTCTTAGACTTCTTGCCAGCTGATGAGGGTTGTTGCTTAGCAATTTCCTTAGCAGTAAGCTCGTAAGTGAGAGCTTTCTCAATGAACTCGGCCAGAGTGGTACAACTATGATTAAGCAACTGTAGCCGCATACGAGGTTTCAGCCTCTTGCTGAAATACTTGATCTTGTCCGCCTCGGAGTGAATGATAGACGAGGCGAACGGAAGAAGTTCTTGAAATTTTTCGGCGATGGCGAGAACATCATCATCCGCCGAAAGGTCGGGAGTGAGTAATTCCGACAACTTGGCCTCCCTGAGTGGGGCCGGATAGTACCTCTCCATCATGAGAGTCTTGAACTAATCCCAAGTACATGATCCGTCTGTGGGCTTCAACGATAACCACCATGAATGAGCGCTCTTACCTAGATAGTAAGCCGCAACTGAAACTTTATGCCCTTCAGGGCAATCCACCATAGCAAATAACTTCTCGAAATGCTCAAGCCAATGGACAATATCTGCCGGCTCGGATGATCCCTCAAAGGTAGGTGGTCGCTGGCGAGAGATATCGCTAATGATATTGCTTACACCCCTCTCTTGCCTCTGAGGTGGCGGCAGAGGAGCCTGTTGATTTTGAGTAGTGGAGTTATGTATCGCCTCCATTAGTTGTGCCATCTGAGTCATTTGGGCCATCATGCCCTGCATAAAGGCCAGTGGGTCAACTCGAACACCCTCTGACTGAGCTGTGTCCCGGGTTCGACTCCCTGATAGCGAATGATCACGTCCAGGTGAATGAGTGGCAGCGTCACTGCTCGATGAGTTAGCATTATTCCTGGCATTCGCACGTGTATTCACACGAGTTCTCGGGATTCGGCCCGCTCCACGGCCTCGTCCTCCACGTCCTCTGCCAGCCCTTTCCATACTGAAGTGGAAAGTCATATGATGATTATATATCTCGCATGAGTATCACATTATGATTATATTATGAAATGATGAAAATGAGCATACGCGCTCAAATACAGCGATTACATGAATGATTAATTGACGTGACATGATTATCTGATGAAATTACTGAAATGATTATCTTGAACAATTTAACAAGATTGATGATATGATCTTCAAGATCAACAACTGAGTAATGAAATGAATTGAGTGATTAATGAGTTAACATTATCGACTTGATCACAATTGAAAATGATGAATGAGGATTGTTAACTGATGAATTATGAATGAATGATTATTGCCAGAAATTATACCATGGCATCAGAAATCTTACAGTTCTTGGTCTGATTGGCTCGGCATTTGCACAGGTCACACGTGACGCGAAAGTCCAATGATACTAGTCCGATGACGATGATTTCAAATGAGACATGACTCGGAAGATAGTATTCAAAACCACGCTCCGATACCAACTCTGTAACACCCCAAACTAGGCGGATATTACAGTGCCGTGGACCCCCGACTGGGACCCACCAGGCTAATGAAAATGAGTGAATTACGCAGGTTAAATGTAGTACCGAACCACATTACACAATTAATTACTCCGATGAGGAGTTTCATACAACGCACCCAGGATGATACTGAATACAAGTATATTTTATATGGAGATAAAATATACAACACTGAGTGAAATGAATATTCAAACGGAATGTCTGCAGCGGAATAAATGAAGGAAACATAAATGACTGAAAAGACTGGGGCCCCCTACTAGTATCACTGGAACTCCTCGCCGACACCGTGCTCTCCCCGTGCTTTAGCCTTGCCATGACCTGAAAAACAATATCCCCTAACGGGCCGGGCCATACGTAACAACAATCCTCAAGAGTTGAAAATATACAATCATGAGTTATCCACAGTTATGAAATATCCTGTCGAAACATACGCAATCAAACATGCTATATGAATCAACTAATGATACGGCTCAAAGGAATGGCGCCACACCACGTCCGGGATGGAAATGTGTCCGTGCACAAGCCACCAACGAGTATCGATCGAATACACATGTGGTCTTATACCTAATCTGTCTCACGAAGCCATCAACTCGTGTGCACAGTCCAATGTGAGGTCACCAACCAACACACGACTATAATGTGCCCGACATGAAAATCCTACACATACCAACCGGCACGCCAGTATGACCCGGAATGCCACAATATGACAAAAGTGACAACGAAAATGAATATTGACTCACCAAGATTAAATGATGGTGAAATGAATGACAGCTTAATGAAATGGTTGGAACCGTCGTTCCTTATGACTGGGGTGATTAATTGACAATGACAAGTTTTGATACGGTTAATACAATGATGAATGAGTTACGATTATGAATGAACAACATCAAAAGGAATGAATATCCTTTTAACCGAGTAAGAATTAACTTACACAATACCGATGAAGAATGTCCGTCCACGAACAACGTCCTAAATGAAATGTCGGTCGCTCGAACAACCTTGAATAACACAATTACCAATAATCCGATCATTACGCAAATCAAAAACGATCATAATCGACTCAAACGTCGATACAACAATATTCGGACTCGAATATATCGAAACCAACTCCAAGATGAGTATTTCAAACCATCAAAACACTTCCAATGATATCAATAATCCCATAGAAATCCACAATTCGAGATTACAACAACGACAATCGGAAATCCCCAAATTAACCGAAGTCAACCCCAAGGGTTCTTGAAATAAATCCCCAAAATAGCCGTTAAATCCGTAGGAATATATTTATCCAAGGTAGATAATCCATATCTAACATATTCCAATAACAATCCAAGCTTACACGAAGAAATCGAAAGGAAAAACCCAAAAATCCGAAATTCTAGATCCAAGAGATTAATACCTTTGATTCGATGATAAGGAGATGATGAAGTGATGATAATCCAACTCAAAGACTTGAAGATGATGATGGATGATAAAAGCTCGAAGAGAACTCTCCAAAATCGCCCAAATCGCCTAGAACCGACGAGAGAATGAGAATAGATGACAAATGACGAAATTTGGGCTAGACTGTCCAATTTATAACCACTCCAGGTTAGCGTGCGCTATCCCTTGTGCATAGCGTGCGCTAACGAGTAATTTGGGTAGTCCAGTACCCACTGTCCGAACACGGTAGCGCGCGCTACGTACCTTTTTGTAGCGTGCGCTACGGCCATACCACTAGCGTGCGTTGAAACCCATTGTTAGCGTGCGCTAACTAATTATCTGATGCCCAGTACTGGAGTCCAGAAACCTTCTGTCCTCTGATCTGATCTCGATAGCGTGCGCTACAACCAACGATTAGCGTGCGCTACTACATCGCTTGCGTACGCTGAAAACCACTCCTAGCGTGCGCTAGGAATAAATTCAATCGATCCGAGCCACTGGACTCAACCTGATCCGACCTTAGCGCGCACTACACCGACTGCATAGCGTGCGCTACTCCGGATCACTAGCGCGCGCTACTTACCATTCGTAGTGTGTGCTACCTACAATCCCAACTGCAGTTCAGTGCCTTCTGGACTACCTGCTCAACTACTCTAGCGTGCGCTAGTGTTGAGAGGTGGCGTGCGCTACCAATACTCAATTAGCGCACGCTAAAAAGAGTACGTAGCGGGCGCTACTCCTCACACACAGCACACTAAGAAATGACAATGATGGTAAACACCGCACGATTCTCCAATTAGATTGATGATGAATGACGATTGATACACGATACAATTACTCTGAACGGTGTACACAATGACTGAATATGAGTGACAAATGATCATTAATGAGTGAAATTACTAAGTGACAATTACTGAATGATAAATACTGAATTATAACCGGGTATTACATACACCCCCCCTTAAAAGAGTTTCGTCCCCGAAACTAAGGGTCAAACAATTCGGGATAACTCTCCCGCATACTATCCTCGGTTTCCCAAGTAGCCTCTTCGACTCCGTGTCTAGACCACTGAATTTTTACCAAAGGAATCGTCTTGTTCCTCAACTGTTTGATTCGCCGCTCTAAAACTCGTATAGGACGTTCCTCATATGAATGATCATCGGCGATCTCGATTTCATCGAACTGAAGTACGTGACTCGGGTCGGCAACATACTTCCGCAACTGAGATACGTGAAACACATTATGAATTCGGCTCAACGCCGGAGGTAAAGCCAATCGGTAAGCTAACTCGCCTACTCGATCCAGAATCTCAAACGGTCCAATGAATCTCGGACTCAACTTACCCCTCTTCCCAAAACGGAATATACCACGACTTGGGGAGACCTTGACCAAAACATGGTCACCCGCCTCGAACTCTAACGGTCGACGACGATTATCTGCATATGATTTATGTCGACTCTGAGCGGTCAACAAATGACTCCTGATCAGAGCTACCTTCTCACGGGCGGCTATAAGCATATCGGGCTCGGTGCCGATTGATTCTGATAGGTCATCCCAACACAAGAGAGATCGACAACGACGACCGTACAAGGCCTCGTAAGGTGCCATCTTAATCGAAGCATGCCAACTATTATTATACATGAACTCGATCAATGGTAGTTGGGCTTCCCAATCGTCTTTCCAATCGAGGACGCACGCCCTCAACATGTCCTCTAAGGTCTGAATAGTCCTCTCTGATTGTCCGTCGGACTGAGGATGAAAAGCGGTACTGAGATTAAGCTGAGTTCCCATAGCACGATGAACTGATTTCCAAAAATGAGACACAAATCGTCCGTCACGATCAGAAACGATACTTTTAGGAGTACCGTGCAATCTCACTATCTCCTTGATGAACAACTGGGCCAGTCTCTCGGGACCCCACGTATCCTTGATTTCAAGGAAATGAGCCGATTTAGTTAAGCGGTCCACAATTGTAGGTCACAAGTCGTCCAGAAACAAGTCTAGAGGGGGGGGGGGGTGAATAGACTTGTAGAAACTCTTGAACTCTTTTTCTCGATGAGTGAGTTTCTTCAGCTGATGATCAAACAAATGACTAGGAGTCGTTTGTTCTTGGATATGTGCGGAAGTCAGCTGATGACAAATATAAATTAACTTAATGAAACACTTAACAATGGATGCAGCAGTTAGAGTATGATGCAGTAAAATAGTAAATGACACAGCTTTATAGTGGTGTCGAGGTGGGGTAATCCTCTACTAATCCACTTTTCTCCAAACTTGGAGATGAATTCACTATAATTCTCAACCAAAGGATAAATATTACGTTGATTCACTACACACTACAACAGACTTCCAACCTGGAATTCCGTGCCGTTGTACACAAACTTGATCGCTCACCTCTTGATCCTCGATCCTCGGATGCCTTTACACCGCTACTTCAACCAAAGAAGTACCCTTACTCAAGATTTAAAGACAAGAGTGTTTGTCTTCTCCAACTAAAGAGCTTCCTTGAATATGAACTTTTGGATCTCGCTTCTTTTCTCGATGCTATTTGTTTGCTTAGGATTGCTTGGTTTGCTTTGATCGCTTAGAGTATATGTTCGCACCGGTAGTTTTCTCGCTTCAAATCTCTGATATATATATAGATCACGATCTCTCGAGCTTCTTCCTTGTAGCCGTTGCAAATCTGAACAAATCCGTCCGTTGGAGAGAGACTTCATTGTTTAATCTTTTCGAACGTTGCAAGGTGGATTCCCATTATTTAATTTCATCTTCCGACCGTTGTGATGACTTCGCATGTGAGCGCCGAACCTTTTGAATATAAAAGGATTAAAGTCTTTCACGGTGGGTCGTGATGATTTAAATAAATCATATCTCTTATGGAATCACTCCAATTTGTCTCTTCACGTTGCATGTGAGCTTTCCGTAATATTTGACTTTTCAAAGCATGCCGACGTGGACTTGGAGTACTAGGTGTAGTTGAGTAGACTGATGTGCGGCTTACTTCTCTGCAGTAAGTCGTCTGGTATATATCGTTTGAGATTTGTCCGATCGGGTGACTTCCCGAGGTTCCTCAGATCTGGTCAAACTTCTACGATAAATTTTAGTTGACCAGGGCTACTCGATTGGAGTCAGATTTGTACTTCTCGATAGACTAGGCATTGTACTTTAGTACTTAGCCGATTTTCACCTAACTAACTTTGGCCTACGTAAGATACTCATTTGGTTCTTCTTTACATTTTGCCAATTTTATACTTAACACATTTTGGCCTATGGAAGATACTCATTTGGTTCTTCCTTACATTTCGCAATTAATAAACATTTGATTCTAAATTAATGACATCATCAAAATCTAACAAGTATTCCTAACAAATTCCCCTATTTTGATGATGGCAAAACTAAGTAAGAAATCAAATGGCCAAGTCTCGCACTTAAGTGCAAGACAAAGCGAAATCGATCTAATATTGAGACAACTGGAAAATTGTCATTCAATGATCGTTCATAAAAGTTTTCGACTTATCATATAAATTATACAAGAATGTTTAAGTACATAAAATAAATTACAAGAAAGAAAATATATAAAAGGTCATCTGCCTCTTCCTCTCGCCTCTGCGAGCAGTGCTTGGCGGTCCGAATGGTTTGGCTCCAATGGGTCTTACCTTGGTAGAGCAAGGCCATACTTCCTTTCACCACTAGAGCTGCGAAATCCTGCTCCTCTGCGATCTGAATTTGTTTTCAAGGCGGACTCGCTTGATTTCCTCTGTAGTTGTAGTTCATCAAGTTCACCATCCATGCGGTGGTGCTTCTTGACTACGAATTTAGGGATCATGGGAAAAGCTTTTTGTTCTTTTGCATGCTTCTTTAGAATAGCCCAAAGCTTGGGATGAACTGCTTCCATCCAGTTGATGAAAATCTCCTGTGGGGAGAGTTTGTCATCCTGAAGAAGTTCCCAGACATAAAAGTCTCTGATGAACTTCTTCCTAGCAGCTCCCCATATTTCAATAGCTTCAAGTGGGCAGAAATCTTCAACATACCATAGCTCCAGACCTTCCCACTCAAGAGTAGGTTCGAAGCCGCCTCTGGTCCTTCTGCGCTTCCCTTCAGGCTGGTCAGCCTTGTCTTCTGAATCTACAGGTTCCTTCCTTTTAAGGCTAGAGGGTCCTTCAAGCTGGGGGACATCCTGCTTTTTCTTACTTCTGATTTCTCTTCCTTCCCCCTGAATCCTCTCTTCCCCCTTTTTGCCAGCATCAATGAGGGTTGTCAATTGTTGCTCCATGCGGCTCATCCAGTCAGACATGCCAAAAGGCATTCTGTTGTTTGTAGGAGGAGGAGGCTGAGGGATCTGTCTTTGCAGCAAGGTGTCAATCTTGGCATTTATCTGTTGAAGGTCAGGAGTGACCTGTGTTGACAGCAGCTCCCCAATGGTGTCTCTGACAATCTGCTTGATCAGCTCAGTCATGGTGGGAGATAACTGAGCTGATGGGGAGTGTTCTCCTGATCCTTCAGCAAGGGAGCCACTCGACTGCAGGCTCCTGTCTGCAGCAGGGAGGTCAGATAGAGTCTTCTCTGGGGTGCCTGACCTTGAGTCCTCTGCCAGCTCTGCATCTAGGCTGGTGTACCGGGGAGGCACAACAATCCTATCTGCAGCTTCGTTGGTAGGCTCTGGCTGCTTCTCTGGCTCCTTTTCTCTTTCTTCTTCTTCTCCTTCTTCTTCAGATTTCTCTTTTTCTACTTCTCCAGATTTCTCCTTTTCTTTCTCCTCATCTTCTTCTTTTTCTTCTCCAGCCGCCACACCAGCTCCTCCTTCACCTCCATCATCATGATCATCATCATCATCATCATCCTTAGCATCATCTTTTTCCTTCTCTCCTTCATCATCATCATCATCC